>AP028447.1:7013300-7254688 GCA_036509395.1 Antheraea yamamai
TTGCTGCCACGACTGTACTCATATTCCATAATTACTCGAATTTTTAACGTATCCATAATGACAAAAAAGATTGAAATGCGATGAAAATGTAACACTAATCAATAAACAAGTGACTACTTTTGGAAAAAGAATTCCATGTTTTTAAAATAAAATTAATTTGAAATTAGAATTCTTAGCCAAACAAAAATTATTTTGATTTGAAATGGCCAGTACTGCAGATCGGCAATTTCATAGGTAAAGACCTATTATAATACTCAAAACAATAAGTCAATAATCTTCTTCTACCTTCCTATACATATAATAAGAATGTAAACCTAACGTGTCTGTACTTTTCAGATTTTTTTGAAAAAAATTGTTGCAGATGTTAGGAATAAGTAATGGAATACATTTCAATTATTTTTAGAAATGTCTATCTGCCTGTTTGTATGAATGCGCATCAAGTACTGGGTTTATAATAAAACCACATCTAGAAAATTATAAAGCATACCTTCGAGAATAACTTAGTCTTTGTTTTATTGTTTTATTAAAATTGCTCCTTTTTTTTTTATTAACGTGGGGAAATCCACACACGCCACCCCCGGACACGGCGCGCGACAGTCGGGGTAGCGAAAGAGACATCCACTATTGATCACCCGTTCTGTCGCACGCACGTGTGCACGTTCCCCTGGTTGAGGAGAGACAGCCCCAGTTCGTCTGCCTACTCCTCAACGGCCATCCCTCGCAGGTCTGTGGCCGCCCCTCCCCAGGTCCTGGACTTAGCATTTAAGTCACCCAGGACTACTACAGGGAGCGGCGAGAGCCGCCTTACAGCCCCCTGCAGGGAGTCAAGGAAGTCTTCGAACTCCCGCAGAGGTCTGTTAGGGGAGAAGTACACCCCCACAATGGCGTACTCTCCCCAGACGGCTGCCACGAACCCGGCCCCCGACTCTCGGACCGCCAGAGACGAACCCGAACCAGACAAGATTACCACGGAGCCGTTCCTATCCCCAGCCCAGTGTGGCTGGGTTGGGATATAATAGGGCTCCGCGGCAACCGCCAGCCCAATACCCCACTCCGCCACTGACTGGACCAACAGGTCCTGTGCAGCGGCGCAGTGGTTCAGGTTAGTCTGGAGGAAGCTGAAATGGGTGCGGTCCATTACTGTTCCATGTCAGCTTCCTCCTGTCTGGCGGCTTCCTCTCTTGGGACTGTTATCGTTGCGGGGGCGGGGGCGTCCCTTCCCTTTACATTGGGGGGTTTGCAATTGCGGTCCCCCATCTGATGTCCAGACGGCCTGCCTGCATCGGCACATACGGCGCACTTCTCAGCAGCCGATGTACAGGCTGCCACCTTGTGCCCCGACGCACCACATCGGTAACAGTCCACCCCTCTGTTTGACGACGAAGGGCACATGGGGCGGGTGTGCCCCAAGCCCACGCACTTGTAACAGCGCATGGGCTTCTCGCTCAACAGGACCACCTGAGCCACACTCCAGCCGACCAAGATCTTGCCGACTTGGAAGAGCTCTTTAGCCGCCGTCGGCGGGAGGGTAATGTGCAGAGCTCCCTGGCCTCCCCCATTGCGCCTATTAAAATCGGTCCACTCTATCAATACTTATTGTAATTTTAATGAGTAAGTAAGAGAGAAAAGTAGATAAGTAAATGAACTTGTACATTCAGATAATTTTATTAATCACTGTTCTTCACATAAGGTTCCGCGCAAACGAAGTCGCGAGCACAGCCAGTAAGTACTAAATTTAGTTTTCTATCAGTTATAGATTTTCTGCAAGTAATTCAGGAGATTTCGCTATATTAACGACCACCATGTTTATTATATTAAAATTTCTGTATATGGGATAAAACATATACACCCCACCGCTTGCCCCACTTTTTCACTGCAAGGAAACATTACGCCGAACTCGTAATGTATAAAAATGTTGTAGTTTCTAAAAACTTTAATAACATTTTTGTTTGTTGCGTAAAGGTGCTGGTTCAGGGGGTTGCGGTAAATAAGGGAATGCGGACTCACCGGTCTTGTGGTGTGGGTTTGAATGCACTTCACTCGCGGAGATATACAATCGGCACTATATTGTTTTTAGCGTCTATGAGGTTTTTACACCAAACTTCACAATATTAGTGATCGGTGACTCCAGCAATTCTTGCGTATGCATATGCGAGGTATCGTTTTCGTTGCGCCCGCTATAAGGATCGTGGCGTAAGTGAAAGTGATTGGAAGGAAGAAAGGGCGGAAGGAATGCTTGTGCGTTCAAAAACCTAAATATATAATGCGCGCCAACAACTATATTATATAAAGATATTGTTTTAGATAAAAGCTAACGGTGCTATTACAAAAAAGTTAAATACGTATTGAATACCTGCTTTAAAAAGGTTTCGAATTAAATGCACCGCGGTCGCTGAATGTTCGCCATCTTGCTCTTTTGTCTCGCTTTGGTTACGTTAGGTTAGACTTGTGAAAAAGGATAACGCGAACTTGCCTCGGGCGAGCGCGGTGCATTTAATTCAAAACCTTTTTAAAGCAAGTATTTAATACGTATTTAATTTTTTTGTAATAACACCGTAAGTGTCTAAAAAGTAAAACTAAAAAATATTGTCGACATCTATACAGTTGATCTCTACCATTTTATTTATATTAGATTAAATGTTACTTCATTAACAAAATCCTTATCAATTATTTCCGTAATAGCACACCAAGACGACGGTTATAATTAACATCTTCATGGAAATAATTATAACGAAAACCATTAAATGTAAACTAACATACTATTGAGTTAGAAAAACAGCAATAAAGACTAAAATCCCGTGTGCATTAACTAATTGTTTCATCGAATTCAACAAAACAGCGCGGCGCGGTTTTCACACGAAATAGCACTTTAAAGCGTATAAGCTTGTCTATTACTGCTGTTATAGGGTTATGCACCGCGTACAAAGTATAATGCAAATTAATGCGCCGTGTGAGACGCTCCGTTATAACTTAGGGTTGCCACGTAATGGATAATATTTTAAAACACTAATGAAGTAAATGAGACCATTTCCTTTCTTAAAATTGTGACAATGTAATGAAATAAAATGTCGACTGAATGTAAATTGGTAAATTTCGTAAATATTTTTGAAGATCTCTCTGTTGTCTTCTGTCTCACTCACTCATTCGCGTATTATCCAGAGATATTTTAACCTAAATTTTTCACTTTTCCATAAGGTTTTTCATATATTTTCGATCATACAATCTTTGTCATGTCAATTACAAGAACGAAATAAAGCCAAATATGTGCAACCGTTCTGAAGTGATACACGTACATACATTCGGCAACTGATTTTTATTTATATAGAATATTAGCTTTAGACGGTAAACAACATTTTTGAAGTAAAACTTCTTTAGGCACGACTAGGAGGTGACTGGACGACAATGCAACAGAAGTCCGTTACGGCAATATGGCGTCACGTTTCTGTACCAACCGGTTTTTAAATATTTTTGATTTTGTCAATAAATAGTTTATAAACAAGTCAATCACAATTTTTTGAAAAAAAAAGTTAATAAAAAATATTAAATCAGAATTATAATAAAAAAAAAACATATAATAGAATTAATTATGTATATATGGCCGCGCGACCGTGTTGCCATCTGGTTTCAAAGTAAGTATCAAATTAAATCAAAGCTTCATTATCTATAGTGCTATCTATCATATAATTCGGAACTTAAATAACGTAACTTGAAAGGGAACGTGGGAACGTTAGGAACAAAACAAAAAGGTTTGTTGCCCGTTTTACTATCAAAAGTTATTAACTCCGGGTCACCCATTGCAGCTTTTGGCACCGGTCATTGCTTTTTTTTTCTCGAACTGACTACGCTATTTATCTAGCAGGGTCTTAACAGCTTCACCGGACTACAACTTAGGTTTATTATTTTATTTACACGTTTATAGCTATACTTTTGAAAGTCTTAGAACAAACTTTAACTTAGGTTTTCTTGGTTGTTTATTAGTATTTGTTTTTATATTATTATTTTATATGATTGAAACAGTTTAGACTGCGTAAGAATTATTCGTAGTCATTTTGAGCTTAATAATGTTTCGAAATCAATTAGTGTATTATACAAATTATTCCGATGGATATATATCACCGTACACTATCGCCCTTAATAATTTCCAGGGTCAGTCGTTGCATATCCAGTATATAAGTGCAATATATACTTCTGTACCCGATTGGCTCGATCGCAAAGCCCAGTTTGCTAGATATATAGAACTCCTTTATAGAGACTCTTTCTAAACTCTTTTCAACAACTATGTAAGCAATGGAGAGGCTCATAAACGGTTATGTACATAATAACAGGCGGAGTGTTCTCATTTTGCTTTGTTAATATAAAAAAAAAATGTGTGCGTGTACTAGTGTACACACGTAAGAAGTGAAACTTGTTTCGCAAAATGATCTATATGCAACTTTCCAGAAATTGGTCAAAAAAAAAAAAAAAAAAATTAAAAAAAAAAAAAAAAAAAAAAAAAAAAAAAAAAAAAAAAAAAAAAAAAAAACAAAAAAAAAACCCTTTCTTTCTTTATGGCAAACAATTTCATTAATATATTAAAAAATAAAGTTAAATTAGATAAAGTTTAAACAAAGGGATTTTATTATCATAGACATGAATACAAACAAGATGGCGCGTAACGGAAAAATGTGACGGTAAATTTTTTCCAACGCCGATAAAGAAGTTTCACTTCAAAAAAATGTATACAACATTTTTTTTTATTAACCATGACAACCTTATTACACGTGGTACCGAACGAACTGTAAGCTTTTCCGGTCTCTCGGTGTATCGCTACCCCTATACGAGATCCAATTAAGCCTAGACTAGACTATGCAAATTCGCCTAACACTTCTCACTTTTACTTGTTAAGAACTCCGAAGCTCTATGTAGGATCGTTCAGTTTTGATTCGATGCCGTAGTTTCTATCCAATCTCTTCATAGTCTCTGTTAATATTCTACTTGGAATTAATTTGAAGATGCTATTGTCTAGAATTGATTTAACTCTATTATTAATATTATAATACAAAGGACTGCATGTGACATCGTTCATAATTATTACAATTAGAAGAAATAGGTGTGTGTTTATGAGCACATGATAGAAGTGACAACTTGAAATATTACACTGATTATGTACAAAGCATATATAATATTATTTTATTACTATAATCATTACGTATTATAAAACAGAGTCCTCTACCAGGCCTGTCTGTCTGTCTGTTCGCGATAAACTCAAAAACTACTGAACGGATTTTCATGCGATTTTCACCATAAAGTAATTTATGAGGAAGGTTTAGGTATATAGTTTGTCAAGGTTTTTTTTCTTATCAGGATGGGACAACGTCCGCCGGGCCTGCTAGTACGTAATAAAAAAACATAATAATTATTATTATCAGACTGCAAAACTTTTAAAATTTAAGAAGAATAAATAAACTTTAGCAATATTACGAGAGAATATAGCTTCTCATCGTTAAAAAAAATCAGAATCGGTTTCATATTTCCAGCACTTACCTCCTATAAGCATACAATGCTCAACTATTTATAATACATTTTTTTTTCTTTATATCATAGAAGGCAAACGAACAAATGTGTCACCTGATGTTAAGTGACCACCGCCGTCCTTAGACACTAGCAATACCAGGGGAGCAGCAAGTGCGTTGCCAGCCTGTTTGGGGGAGGGGTGGTGGGCTCCGGAGCTCTCACTGACCGAACGAAACGCAACAATGCAAGCACTGTTACTTCACGTCGGTGTTTCTGTGGGTCGGGTGGTACTGTTTCGGGCGAGCCGATCCATTCATGCTGAAACCAGTAATAACTTCAGCGTGGCTCTACCATCTACAGTTATACACATAATTACCTACTACTATAGGTTTGAAAAAGCAAGGTTTTTTTCCTTCGTAAAAATACTTAACTCGTATTTACTCAATTCATAGCAAAAGTGAGCGTAGACTTGAAATATTTATTAATATTGATATATATATATATATATATGTATATATATAAATATTCCTTCCAATTTAATTGAAATTCAAAAAACGGAATGCGTTACTCGGTGACAATGCTGTGTATAAATCCCTCATAATGACTCTCTTTTATGTGTTCGCGTTTTAAGATGAGTACATCTCACCAATGAACTACAACAAATTAATAATCTCTCAGTGTAGTGTCTCTTAACTCTTCTCTTTGGACTGCACTGTACTTACTATTTATTTATTATTCATATAAAAAGAGTCCAGAAAAACAAAACCAAATTATATACATTACTAGGTATTAAGTTAAAAAGGTAAAATAAAATTTAATTATATTAACGTATAAAGTGAATGTTGTATAAAGCTGAAACGCAGTATGACATCACTTAACTTATACAACAACCGATTAAGCACAGTGCCGTCACTTTTAACAATAATAATAAATATTTATTGCCATTAAAGTTACATTTTTACAGTTTGAAAGTATGCGATACAATGCAATTGTATAAAAACGATACTACTATATTATTACAAGTACTTATAACTTATTACAGTTAATAAATCGTGCACCTACAAAAAAAAAGTGTGTGTGTACTTATGTAAACGCGTTAGAAGTTATACTTCTTTGGCGTAACAAGATAAAAATCTTTTCAAAAATTTTATATTTATTATTTATTTAGCCTTATTCTACGTTTGCAGAAAAAACGACACTAACAATAGAAAAAAGGTATTCAATACGTTGAAAGCTTTAACACAAAGAAATACAAAGAAACAAAATGTTGACTATAGCTAACTTCAGGGTGTCGGTTTACTCTAATCATTTTTCCCTAACGCGCCAAAAGAAGTATAACTTCAATATAATAATATATAATTTCTCTAATTCAAAATATTGACGACAAACTCTATACAAGGTTGATTAAAAAATCGATGGATTCTACATGACCGCTGCCACCTAAACTAGGTAATCCTGTGTCTCAGGTGGCAGTACATACTATGACATTATTAATGAACGCGTTATACAACCGCAGTGCATAATTTACTTTGAAATACTATATATAAACCAGTGCATGTTAACAACTATCTCAATATACTTACATTTGAGAAATAGTACTAGACTATAGTGTATATTTAATTTTGGTAAACAAATTTCTTATTTCATGAAATAATTATTTACGTTTATTAGATTCAATGATACCTGTGTGAGAATTGAACGTTGACAGTTACAACCATAGATAAGATACTATATACTGAGAGTTACAACTCTCTATGTATCAGCCAGTAATATTTTTTCCGTTTCATCATAATCTAAGTTTTGAAGCCAAGATTTAATTTTCATTTTGCATCTGTGCTTGCTTACATATGTAATATCTAACGATCTGTCAACCCTGTCAATCAGTCAAGAACTCAGTATATATACTTTGTCTTGTTATATCTAGCTGTGCTCACGACTCCGCCGGCGTGGATCCTAGTCTAAAAAAACAGTGACTGTTTTTTGTCTCGAACTGACTACTCTACCCAAGTATTAACAGCTTCACCGGACTACAAATAAATTCATCAGAACGTATTACGTCTATTTACTTATCTACTTTTCTCTCGTACTTAAGTCGCGTCGTCATTAAAATTACAATAACTTTTGATAGAGTGAACCGATTTTAATAAAACAGAGACTAAATGTTACTCGAGGATATATACTCCAAGTGGCTCAGAAACACGCTCGTGATAACTTAATTCAAAGTACATCGAAAAAATGTATATGACAACTGATATGACGGATGACAAAAATGATATTTTATCGTGAACGGAGTACTTTAGCAGCGATGCGTATATATACAAACAGACGGACAGACATTTCTAAAAATGATTGAAATGTATTTTATTACTTATTCCAAGACCAACAATTTTTCTCACAAAAATCTAGAAAGGACAGGGACGTTAGATTTACAGTCTCATTATATGTGTAGAAATACTAACTGGTCATTAATCTATAACTATTATATAACGGTTTAAACAGTAGCTTATGGAATATAATTATTTAAACCATGTAATTTATTCAATACAAAAACAGGCCTGTCATTCAAAACATTGATTCGAATCAACTGGAAAGCGCTTTCAAATAACATTAAGTGGAAATACTATAACAAATGGTTCGTTTTCGATAAATAGTCTAAAGCCTTTATAATTAATGAACCAGCAATCCTTTCTACTTCGGACCTAAATGAAGTAGATAGTGTGTACACACGGGCAGATATTCAAGAGAGCATGTCTCATATCTCATTTTATTAAACAGTATAATATTAATATCGGGGATGTGGGTATGTATCACAGTATTCTGTCAGAACCGATATCGGATTGTTGCAAAAAGCTGTGTAATATATTTAGGTTTAGTATTTAGGCTATTTGTGTAATTTAGATTTAAGAGTTTTAGTTGTATATAGATATAAGTTACGATGGGACTGACATGTCAAAAAATGATAAAAGTCCCTTAAAAAAAGAAAGAAAAATGTCTCATATGATTTCTCATATAACCACAGTTATAGTAGTATTTGCTAAGTAAGTACTAATCGAAACGCTACGGGACTTCGTATAGTATACAGTGTATAAACATTTTTATATATGTATGTGTATATATATATAAAATTTAATAAATGTAATCTAAAGAAGTTGTATATAATCCGCATTTACACTACTGATAGTTAGTTAGTATAGGCTATTTTACAAAAGATCCAGTAAAGATGGATATCTTATCTGAGGGTAAGTTTAGATAATTATAGAATGAAGTGATCACTTCACAATAGATAAAGTTACTGCCTATCCACTAATTTGAATGTTTCTAATAATTCAAAATTAGCAGTAAATGTTTATAAAAAGGAATTCTGAGTAGATAAATGTTAAACATGTGAAAAGAAAGCACAAACGATAGATGAATTATGCGAGGGATATTGTTGGATTGTAGATGACGAAAACATATCTACACTAATTAGGTAGAATAAGGGCAATAACAAGAAGAAGCGAAGTACTACCAATTATTAATCACATCTAATACATAATATGTTTACTTCCAAAAAAATAAATTAATATGTCCACGCAAGATAAGCTCGAAAACAAGCTCAACGAAGAAGTTGTTTGTAAATCATTAGCTATAGATACAGTCATTCTACGATGGACTGATTTATACAGCCCTCTAATTATCGATGGGCAGATTGAAAGTAATTTACTGAAACATCTATTCAAATGCAAACAAATGAGTGTGGATTATATTAGTAAATTAATTATATTTTGTAGTTTATTTTAGTAAATCGTGGTAAGAGTAATACTGTAGAGCAGAGGTTTCCAGAGTTTTTTTCTCATAGAGCACTTTCAAAATTTAGTTGGTTCCTCTGGACATTTCTACCATATTCCGAAAATTCGAAAAAAAATGTGAAGATTAGCTACATATAATATATATCTGCCTATATGCCGATACAAGATGCCGTGAGATATCTCGTAGAGAGGTGAAATCAAGCCAACATATTAGTTCTTCACTATCGAAAGCAGATAAATTTTCGTCAAGCCAAGACCCCCGTCGAGTCTCCTGTGGACCCCTGAGAGTCTACCTGGACCACTTTGGGAACTCAGGCGGTAGAGTATGGGAATATGAATATTACAGTGTAAGCTACTGGTAAGATAGAAGTGAGGCTGCAGTAAAAATGTTGCTATAAACACTCATAAGTAGATTGCAACCTGTCACGGTGTACCGACAGGCCGTATTTGTTGGGGCGGCAAGGGACCGTACTAGCTACTCGACCTTGGATAGTCGCCCCAACAGCTTGCTCAGCGGAAGGTGACCGCCGGGCTCCTGCCTAACAGGGAGACCGACTGAGTACACTCCAGCTGCCTCCCTTCATCAACCAGACCTGTGCAATGAGGGGACGGGGCCACTGGCCCATGGCTAAAACCACAATCGGCAGCGACAAATCTTGCCCTACCGCCGCAGCTAGAATGCGGCGCTTTCCTTCCCACGAAGCATACTCGGACAGAGTGTGCTGCGCGGTAAGTAGATTGCTACCTACAGTCATTTTGGTTAAGTTTATGTATAAATAGCATATCCTTTTTATTTTGCATACCTAATAGTATAAATATGAATGTGATTTTGAGTGTTACGCTTTCACGTCTTAACTATGTGACGAATTATCATAAAATACCTCAATATAGAAAAGGGCATAGGGTATTATTCATTCAGAAGAAAATACTGTTATCTAGAGTTACAATAATGCGAGTAAAACTGCAGTTAGAAGCCTAGTATCATCATTATATTATATTGACTAACAGAAGATACCGACAGTATTCATTTAACAGAAAAGGTATTTCGTTATGTCTTCTGTAGTTTTGTTTAATTAATAATTGAAATATACATTCCAAATACATAACAGTTTACCCAAGACTAAGCGTTATTGCCTATATATTCTACAAAGTTTCAGAAAACCTTGAAATAACATAATGATACTATCGGGCCCGGCAGACGAAGTCCCGACCTTATAAAAAATAATGTGTAACCGTCACAAGCTACTGAAGTAAAACATATTAAATATTTTTGATTTTGTTATTAAATAGTTTATAAACAAATCAATAATATATAAAAACTAAATTGAATAATAATAAAAATCATACAATAGAAATAATTATGTATGATTAAATGGGCGCGCGTCTGTGCTGCCATCTGATTTCAATGTAAGTAAGTAACAAATTAAATCAAGCATTATTATCTGTAGTGCCATCTACCAGCTAATTCGGAACTTAAATGACACAGGAAATATTATTAGCAACTCTGTTATAAAGTAAAGATTTCACTACATATAATAAAACAAAGTCTTTTGCCACATCTATCTATCTATTCGCGATAAAATAAAAAACTTCTGAACGGATTTTCGTGCGGTTTTCACCAGTAGATAAAGTGATTAAGGAGGAAGATTTATGTATATGATTTGTCTAGGTTTTTTTAAGTAAAACTTCTTTAGGCGCGGCTAGAAGGTAACTGGACGACAATGTAACGGAAGTCCGTTACGGCAATATGGCGTCACGTTTCTGTACCATCCGGTTAGATAATAATTAAACATAACCAAAACTTCTATTAAATCATTATTAATTTAATTCGTTACTTATCATATTAATCTGTTCGTAGTTTTTTTATATTTTATTGAATCATCATCATAATCGTCAGCCTGTAACAGAATCATTAAAGTGTCACAGGCCTCTTCCGGAAGGAAGGTATGGCCATAATCACCACGCCAGTCCACGAAGTATTGACATTTTCAAACTCTGAGAAATGCACAGTTCTGTATTTTCCCACACACGGTGGTACTACACGATCATTTATCAGTATCAGGTTTCCTTGCGATGTTTTCTTCACGTTCAGCCGATAGCGTTACTAATTTAAATTAGTAAATATACACGAATTCTGAAAAAAACCTCTAGATACTATCAAGACACTAGACCACCACGGTAACAAATATCCATAAGCAATGATAACCATTTACTGTATATCATCTGATTTGTCGACGTCTAGACACACTGGCACTGATCCATGAGCGTTTCAAAGGAAAATAAATAATATCGAGAGGTCGTAAATGTAAACACAATAGATATTATCTCTGTAAATCTTATTTCTATTACTCTTCCATAATAATAAATGTTATTTACGTAAAAAATTATAAGAAACCCCATGATTCCTTACAAGCAAAGATAAGAAGCTTTGAACAGATAAGTAGGCGTACTCAAGAACCCTCTGTGTTTGTAGAAAATAATTATTTTCTACATTTTTCCAACGTAATCTCACGGTTTTAACTCTTTAAATAAATTAAATTTGCATACTTATCAAACTAGGTCTACATGGTTGTAGAGCTATGCCACTAGTGGTTTTTTAAATTGCTTATTTTCTAATTACTTTTAAGTACAATCATTACATAGTATAAAACAAAGTCCCCTACCGCGTCTGTCTGTCTGTCTGTTTGCGATAAACTCAAAAACTACCGAACGGATTTTCATGCGGTTTTCACCGGTGGATAAAGTGATTCACGAGGAACGTTTTGGTATATCATTTGTCAAGGATTTTTGCATAATCAGGGCGGGACAACGTCTGCCAGGCCCGCTAGTCTACAATAAAAGAGTAGGTATATTTACAAGTTCACAATACACAACAAACCTTGTGCTTTTGAGGACAGATTTGTATAGGGAACATCAAGATACGACCAAGGAAACTCTGAAATCGACTAGTTACGTAGTAAATTTCGAATCGACTGATAATAAACTAAGTACTGTTAAAGTCTCTAATCTTAGATTCACAAATGGATATGATGCTTGTTTTATGGTATTTAATGGAGTTAGATGCGACTGTTTTATAAAATGTCAAAGTAATGAACAATATTATAGTGGACGTTACTTGGTTGTACTCTACTTACTGTTGTACTTAATTGAACTATACTTTACTTTGTTGTGAACGTTGCACTTCCGCCTGGAATTGATTAGCCGCTGCCACATCTCACTGCAACAAAAAAGTTTAATTTTTTTGGGCGACGTATACCCGAAAAAGATAAATCTGAAACTAGTCATAGAAAGCGCGAAATATTAGTGACTAAAACAACAAAACATAATTTAAAGGCTTCCTTAATTGATGGTTGAACCCGACGTTCGCGGATGGTTGAACCTGTCATCGGTTTACACTATTACTGTCACGGCACATTTTCAGATCGAATCGAATCCTCTATCTCTCGTTCCAAGACGAATACTTCATTGGTTACATTGTGACTCCATACATTGCTTTTATAGTTAAACAAGTTCCTGCGCGACCAATTTTGGTTGCGACAGACGTAATTGGGGATAGGTTTGTCGTTTTCCTTCCCCGCTACATCGCCAGCTCCCCTTTAACATTTAGAATACCTCGTTCCCGCTTACATGTGGCGTCCCGTAGGATGGTCGCTCACGAAATTTTTAGACTATAGTAAGTTATCATAGGAATGTGTTGACGCGTAGCTACAAATGTTCGGTGGCTTGGGCCCATAACCTTTTTACGCAACTATCTATTTCGCTTTTTCCTTCAACATTTTCTATAAAAACAGGCTTTTCTAGACTACCTAACCATTTTATTGCAATAAGGCTAAAGTATTGACGTATTCAAGATTACCAAAGCTAAATTACATTGATTGGTAAATTTATAATGATGTTTAAAATACATTTTTTCTGGCTTAAAAACGCAATAAAGCTTGAAAACGTAACAAATAAACAAACTCACATTCGCATGTTATACCGAGCGCTAACAAGTAAAGTGCTGACGCAGAGCACGTGGACGACGCGTGCGCATCGCCACTTAGAAACAGCCAGGTGGGGGAAAGTGCTGACTCCAACCACGAGGCACCAGGAACGTGGTTACGTGACCGCGCACCGGCACTTCGATATACACATCGATCGGGTCATTACGTTAAGATTTGCTATTAAGTAATTATATGTAATTCCTTCTTTTAATAAATTTATATTTTATAATTCGGTTTTTTTTGAGTCCTCCGGTTGCAGCTTACGTAATTGGCGCAGTCGGTAGGATTCCCGGGTCGTATTGCGATAATTCGGTAATCGCATCGCGTTCGCTTTCGATAGACTTTCAACGTCGTACCGGGAGATCCTGAACCACGAGGCCGCACCGGAGATCCAGACTTCGATACCGCTCAATGAAAATCGACATGCTCATGTAAGTACACTGAATTTTTTTTAGTGATTGCTTACCTACCTTATGTGTAAATCCTTATAGTTAGTTAGTTATAAAACTTCCAAGATTTTTCATCCACGACAATCAAGGAAACCTAGGTTAGTTAGTATTAGAGAAAACATTATAGATTCTAGACGTAATATTAATTTAGATTTAAACTATAATATGGCTGACTTAGATAACATCTTAAAGGCGCTACGTTTAGTTCCGGACTTCGACGGAAACTCGAACGTTCTCACAAGATTTATAAAATTATGTGACCAGTTAGTGAATCAGTATGGTGAAGGGCAACCTGAGATAAATCAATTAGCTCTTTTAAATGGGATTTTGAATAAAGTCACAGGGCCCGCCGCCCGTCTAATTAATACTAATGGCATACCTAACGACTGGAACGGTATACGTAGTGCTCTTATCAATAATTTCGCTGACCAGAGGGACGAGACAGCTCTCTATAACGATTTGGCTCTTATTACACAAGGCTCCAGCACTCCACAAGAATTTTACGAACGCTGCCAAAATCTTTTTAGTGTAGTAATGACGTACGTTACTTTGCATGACACCGAAGAAGCAGTCGTGAAGGCTAAGCGTGATTTATATCGTAAGTTAACACTAAAGTCCTATCTCCGTGGTTTGAAGGACCCATTAGGGTCACGAATTAGATGTATGCGCCCGGAAACTATTGAGAAGGCGCTTGAGTTTGTACATGAGGAGATAAACACCATGTACCTGCAGAGTAGGAATGATAGTTTATCTGATAGGAAGCCCACAGTTCAATCGTTGCCAAATCGACAGGAACACGCCCATAACTTTAAGATGTTTAGCCAACCTACTAATATGCATGTACCGCCATTCACACCTAACTTAGCTTATAACATGCCAGGCCCATCTAGACCACAATTTATGTCGCGCCCCATGCCAACACAGCATCAACTTGGGATGCCTATGCAACCACGTGGCCCCACACGCACACAACAAATGTTTAGCGCACCACCACCGGGTTATAACCAGGGCGGTTCCACATTTAGAATGCCTCCTAGAAACATTCCACCACAACCCACGTATAACGGCCCTAAACCTATGAGCGGCGTTAGTCACTTTGTGTCTCGCCCATTAGGACCAGGACCCGGGTGGAACTGGGCAAAGCAAGGAAATCCACCACCCTCTAATTATTTTAAAACGCGGGATGTTAACGTGAACGAATGTTCTAGCTATGATGAAATCTATTACCCAGATACTTATGACTACTACTACTCAGAACCGAACTATTATGATGACTATAATGCTGACTATTACAACTACACATCTACTTACCCTTATGAGTATGAGTCCTCAGGACAGACTAACTCGATACAGGACATCAACGCGACAGATACTGATGACCAGCCACAGACTACTGCCCCCAATAGCCAGGATTTTCCCAAGGGATCGAAGTCAAGCAAACTAGGATAGAGTTAAATATACAAACCCAAAGACAACTTCCATATATTCGCATCCACAACCCTCCACTGAATCTATTAATTGATACAGGCGCGAACCAATCTTTTATTAGCCCGGAAGCTATCCAGAGTTATTTCGCACGGATACCCCTAAATTACGATCCGTTCGTGGTCACTAATGTTCACGCCACGAGCAGGAACGATTATTCTATCAACTTACCCTGTTTCCCGGAATTCAGAGATTCAGAAGATATTAAATTATTCATATACAGATTCCATGACCATTTTGACGGATTAATCGGTATGGATTTACTTACAAAATGGGAAGCCAAGTTAGATCTTAAAAAACTCACATTAATTACCAAATATGCGACAAATCCAATACAAGTTTATAATTCGCGTAACTTAAACTTATACGAAGGAATTATACCAGCCGACAGTTCTAAATTATTAAGATTACCTATTAACGCCCCGGATGGCGAAGTATTAATTCAAGAACAGGTAATTTGTAACTGTGTTTTAGTCGAATGCATTACTACCGTAAAAAACAGCCGCGGTATAGTAGAAGTCGTAAACCCGACAAAAAACGATATAATATTCTCAATAAACGATGCCCCGCAGGCGTCTATATTCAATGTTGAGTGCATAAGCACCGAACAATTATCACCACGCGCTAAAGAGGTTATACCGCGTCTCCGTACCGACCATCTTAACGAGGAGGAAAAGGCAAACTTAGTATCGCTTTGTTCTAAGTATGCCGACGTGTTTTATATAGAAGGCGAAGCGTTAACCTTTACAAATAAAATAAAACACAATATAAGAACAACCGATGAGGTTCCAGTTTATACAAAAAGTTATCGGTATCCATTCATACATCGCCAAGAAGTTAGTGACCAAATAAGCAAAATGTTAGAACAAGGGATTATTAGACCCTCCGAGTCTGCTTGGAGCTCACCTATTTGGGTCGTTCCGAAGAAGGTTGATGCCTCCGGGAAGCAAAAGTGGCGTTTGGTCGTTGATTTTCGTAAGCTTAATGAAAAGACTATCGACGATAAATATCCTATACCTAATATCACAGACGTTCTCGACAAATTAGGCAAGTGTCAATACTTCACCACCCTCGATCTAGCATCTGGCTTCTACCAAGTAGAGATGAACCCTGGTGATATTCCTAAAACCGCATTCAATGTCGAGCACGGACACTTTGAATTCCTGAGAATGCCCATGGGACTTAAGAATTCTCCGTCCACCTTCCAACGAGTAATGGACAACGTCCTAAAAGGTCTCCAAAACGTCATTTGCTTGGTCTATCTCGATGACATAATAGTGTTCAGTACCTCCCTCCAGGAGCACATAACCAACCTAGAAAAAGTTTTCCAAAGATTACGTGAATCTAACTTCAAAGTCCAACTAGATAAATCCGAGTTCTTAAAACTCGAAACCGCATACCTAGGACACGTAATTAGCTCAGAAGGTATTAAACCAAACCCAGATAAGATCGCAGCTATACAGAAATACCCCATACCAAAGTCTCCTAAAGAAATAAAACAGTTTCTCGGACTTCTCGGTTACTATCGAAAGTTTATCCCTGACTTTGCACGAATCACTAAGCCTATGACACAATGCTTAAAGAAAGGACGGAAAATAAATTTTGACTCTGACTACACGCACTGTTTTGAAAAATGTAAGACTCTACTAACAAACGATCCCATTCTATGTTACCCCGATTTTGAAAAAGACTTTATTTTAACGACGGATGCGTCTAACTTTGCAATCGGTGCAGTTCTCTCGCAAGGCACTATCGGGTCAGACAAACCAATAGCGTACGCTTCACGTACACTAAACGAGAGTGAAATTAACTACAGCACGATTGAAAAGGAGCTGTTAGCAATTGTCTGGGCAACTAAGTATTTTCGGCCGTATCTTTTTGGTCGAAAGTTTAAAATCGCTACAGATCACAAACCACTAGAGTGGATAATGAGCCTCAAAGAGCCAAATTCGCGACTAACGAGATGGCGTTTAAAGTTGAGTGAGTACGACTATAAAGTTGTGTACAAAAAAGGTAAAAATAACACCAATGCCGACGCTCTATCGCGTGTTGAGATCTGTAACGAGGAAGTTAGTTCGATGATTGCAAACGCAACCGACAAACCACCATCGATAGGAAATTCAGACACCTTGACAGCACATACAGCTAACGAAAACCCAATCCTCGAAGTTCCCATTACCGACGACCCCCTAAATAAATTCCATCGACAACTATGTTTGACCGTAGTAGGCGATATCAAAAAGCGTACTACAGCGACGAAACCTTTCGATACACATACCCGAACATCCGTTCAGTTATCTGAGTCCAACCTAGAGGAAGAATTAATCAACGCGATAAAGGAGTATGTTAACCCAAAAATTAAAACAGCTATTCTTATAAATCCACCTCTTGCCCTGTACACTATAGTTCCTATAATCCAAAGATGTTTTAAAAGTTCATCAATGAATTTAGTTATAGCAAAAAGAGAACTCGAGAACGTAAAGGAACATCTCAGACAGCAGGAAATTATTCGACACTACCACGAAGGTAAAACTAACCACCGTGGCATTAATGAGTGCTATTTGGCTCTATCCACAAGATACTACTGGCCAAAGATGAAGGATCAAATAACTAAATTCATTAACAATTGCAACATATGCGGTCAAGCCAAGTATGATAGGAACCCTATAAAACCTAAGTTTAACATAGTACCCCCTGCAACTAGGCCTTTTGAAATAATACACATGGACAGTTTTACAGCACAAAACGAAAAATATGTGACGTTTATAGATGCATTTTCTAAGTATGGGCAAGCATACTTACTACGTGATGGAACCGCAGTTAGTGTAATACAAGCTTTACTAACGTTCAGCACGCATCATGGCTTACCACTTACCATCATCTCCGATCAAGGAACAGAATTTACTAACCAAATGTTCTCAGAATTTTGTAGAGTACATAAAATAATTCACCATCAAACGCTAGCCCATTCACCTAACGCTAACGGAATCATCGAACGGTTTCACTCTACAATATTAGAACACCTTCGTATATTAAAATTAACACATAAGGACGAGCCTGTAGTAAACTTAATGCCCTACGCTATATTAGGGTATAATAGTTCAATTCATTCCTTTACAAAGTGCAAGCCATACGATCTTATATTAGGACACACAGACCCACGAGACCCCACTGACATAGACTTGACTGGACACCTATTACAACAATACACGGAAACTCACAGAGCACGCATGCATAAAGTGTACGATCTCATTAACGAGACGTCTCTTGCGAACAGAACACATATTATAGAGCGGCGAAATATAAACCGCGAGCCTGAGGTCGAATACCAGCCTGATCAGCAGATATTTATTAGTAACCCCTCGGCTAGTAGATCCAAACTCGCCCCAAGATATACGCAGGATACAGTTCTAGCAAACTTACCCATACACATTTACACGTCTAAGAAAAAAGGACCCATAGCCAAAGCTAGACTAAAACGTGTCCCTAAATCATCAACGTTGTTACAGACTACTCCTGACGCTGACTCTTACCCTAGTACGGGCCCAGGAGATCAAACTAGAACGACTTGAAGACGGACCTGGACTTTTACACTTCAAATTAGGGCCTATGCAACTAACGACACATTACCATACATTCTTACAATACATAGAACTAACGGACATTGATGACAATATCAAAGTTGTGCGAACCCAACTGACTAAAGCTACAGACAGACTAGATAATTACACATATACGTTATATGAATTTCAGATTGACAGCTTGAATGCTAAGTTGGATAGGGCATCATCACACCTTAAGAGCTTGGAACCCACTCGTTTTAAGAGAGGTTTAATAGATGGTCTCGGATCTATAATTAAGAGCATTACGGGAAACCTAGACTACACGGATGCCATAAAGTATGACAATGCCCTTAAGGCCTTAAGAATCAATCAACATCAAATTAATTTAGAACAAAATCACCATATTAGCCTTAGTAAAGAACTAATGGATGAACATACAAAAATAATTGCGAAACTCGTATCGAATCAAATTCAATTAAATGCAAGTCTGCATATTTTACTTGACACCAATAGTTATAAGAATCACGGGCTTATACGGTTTGCGAAATTTGCGCAAATACTGGTAATAATAAGCGATAATGTAGATAGCTTACTAAGCGAATTAAGTAGGTTAGAGAATGCACTAGCACTTTGTAATGAAAAGCGCACTCATCATTCTATGCTAGGTCCAAACATATTACGCAGTATGTTGATCAAACTCAAAGCCATTTATAATAGTAATCAATTATTAGAATTAGAGTTGAGAGAATACTATGAGATAATCAAACCTGCATCTTATTATAGCGGTAATCAAATAGTCTTCGCTTTTAGATTCCCAATAGTATCTCCTTACGAATTTTTACTATATCGACTAGTTGTCATACCTAATAAAAATAGGCAAGCCATCATTCCTCCCTTCCCTCTCCTTGCAATCACTGGAAATGTTCATGTGTACATAGAGGCAGAATGCCCGAAGGTCAGCAAGCGGTACATCTGTGAAGAGAAATTTAACCACCAGATGAGATCTCACCCGGACTGCATCTGCGACATTATTGAAGGCCGAACAACGAATAAATCCTGTAACCGAATGACCATTAACTTAATGAATTCAGCCATGGAGAAATTGGACGACCGTTGCTACGCTATCGTGTTCCCGAACCCAACACAAGTCCAACTCACATGTGAACGGGAAGAATCCATTACTATATCCGGAAGTTTCCTAGCTACCATCCCACATAACTGTAAGCTGCAAACAAATGAATTCACCATCATCAATATTAATGATCAAATCCGAGGACACCCGATAGAGATAATGAGTATACCCGATGAAATTATAAAAGAGCCGACGTCACCATCGCTCGAAATCAGCTCGATCAATCTGAGGAAGTTACATGACATTCAAGACAGAATAGACACACAGAGATCAGCTCAAACAGAAAAGAACTCAACTTTATACCACACAACCATCCCATTTTATGGTATGCTAATCAGCGCAATCGCATTAAGTATCGTAATACTGTACAGAGTACGCATTCGCCAACGTACCCAGACAATAACGACGAATGACTTAGAACACACATATGCCGAGCCTGAAAGAACACAAAATCAGGGAACGCAATCGTCATCTCAGAATCAGAAGCCATCTACAGCGATATTTCATCTTAAAATCTGAAATAGTCGCTGATCTGAGGGGAGAGATGTTATACCGAGCGCTAACAAGTAAAGTGCTGACGCAGAGCACGTGGACGACGCGTGCGCATCGCCACTTAGAAACAGCCAGGTGGGGGAAAGTGCTGACTCCAACCACGAGGCACCAGGAACGTGGTTACGTGACCGCGCACCGGCACTTCGATATACACATCGATCGGGTCATTACGTTAAGATTTGCTATTAAGTAATTATATGTAATTCCTTCTTTTAATAAATTTATATTTTATAATTCGGTTTTTTTTGAGTCCTCCGGTTGCAGCTTACGTAATTCGCATTTATAGTATTAGTCAGGATAAACTTTCATAATAAATAACGCTATAGAATACAAAAACACATTTTTAATATGACTGGCAGTATAAGAGATTGCCGTGTTCAAAGAAACAGTAAACAAAGAAATTATATCAGTTCACTTTAAAAATTCTTTTTGAATAAGTCTAATGGTGAAAGACTAAACGACTGTATCGGTTGACCACCAAACAAAGACCGTTAAGTATCATTAAAATTTTATCTAAATGTCCAACCCCGCGAGGTCACTTAATCAAAGTGGCACGTAATCTATCACCGCTTCCTTAAAAGCACTTCCCCTTTCAATTCATTATAACGCCCTGAATGGCTTGTAAAACGAAGTAATTTCTCAAACATTATGATAATGGGAGTTCTTAACAAAAAAAAAAAGATTTTTTTTCTATTCAAATATATTTTTCAACGATCCAGAATAACGAGGCCTCGGTGAAATGAAACGGAAATGTACGATTCGAGATCGTATAGTTCGTTTTTAAATATTTTCCGCATTTCCAGATATTTTGGTAATAATAATTGCCTTATGACTGAGATTAATATATGTACTAGTTACCCGGCCCGGATTTGCGTTGGTGCAATATTATAACGCCATAAGTGTCTAAATGATTTAGACTTATTGCTATATACATTTTTTAAAATGTAATTATAACGCTTCGGCTATCCGATGCTAGATGTCACTATCCTGTATTATGTCGTATTCTACATCGCGGTGTCAAGATAGTTTCCCGTTTGGTTACAGTCTGTTGTAATTCAGCAAAAATGGATTTTCGTAGTCTGGTGAAGCTGTTAAGACCTTGCCAGGTCAATACCGTAGTCAGTTCGAGAAAAAAAAAGTATCACAATCCATTGCGTACTTTAGAAGAACTAGGATAACACACAGACAGACACGAAAAGCTATTTTGTAGTATACTATGCATATATTAGCCGTAAAATTAAATTTTCCTCTCCTGCGTAGTAGAATTAGATAATTATTTTCACTGGATTGGGCTCACTATACACCAGGTTTAACTAATGATAGTTTTAAGTGCATTGTGTTGAGATATCATCACTACATATTATAAAACGTCCTCTGCCACATCTGTCTATCTGTCTGTCTGTTCGCCATAAACTCAAAAACTACTGATCGGAGTTTCACGCGGTTTTCACCAGTAGATAAAGTGTTTCATGAGAAAGGTTTAGGTATATAATCTGTCTAGGTTTTTTTGTTATTGTCAGGTTGGGACAACGTCTACCGGGCTGGCAAGTTCAATATACCACAAGTAACAATCTTTGGGTGGTCGTTGTCGCTTTTGGGATTGCACTATACTTAGTTCCACATAAAATACCTTATTTGTCGTGCCATATTAATAAAACGAACAGTATAAATTGCGTTGAAAACAAATTTTTTGATACCATATAGAATATCAAACATCTAAAACATGTACAGCTAATGGTTGCGCCGCTTTATATATATTTGAAATTCCCGCATTATTGTGATCAGATCACGCCACTTTCCAGCCCGCCCAATTACCCTTTCCTAGGCACATACCTATATTCGGTGGCGCGTCGGGCGCGCCGCCACTGCTGCTGTGTTGTTGCACGCGCCGCGCGCGTCGGACGCGCGGCCGCCACTGCTACTGCTACTATCGTCAGCGTTGTTGTGTCCGCGCCGCGCCGCACCGCGCCGCATGCAAATAGTTTGAATTTTCGCATGGTCGAGTGAGAAATAAACGCATCGCTCCGCATATATTGTGTGCCGACATATATTATAAACAATAAGTGTTGTGTGGGAGAAAACTCAGTGGAAAGCAACGAGAATCACTTAGCCGGCTAGCCACGTGGAAACTGCAGCGCCGCGAGGTATGTGCCAAGTTTCCTTCCTACCCTTGTCTACCTCTTCGTAGCTGATCGCAATAGTTGAATATCAAATATAGCACCCCCGCATATACAGTCCACTTAAATTAGCATAGAAACCCCTGCACCCCTACGGGACGTCGACAAGCAACGGCGCCACCAGCTAACGTTGTAGTACACTGAATGAGCGGATAGATGGGGTTTAAAACATTTTTTTATTTTTGAAGTCATAGCATGCAAACGAACAGTTGGGTCACCTGATGTTAAGTGAGCACTACCATCCATAGACACTAACAACACCAGGGGAGTCGAAAGTGCGTTTCCAGCCTGTGTTTGGGGAAAGGGCGGGAGGGTGAAAGGAGAGTGATGGGAGTGGAGGGTAAGGTGCTCTCACTGACCGAACGAAACGCAACAATGCAAGCACTGTTACTTCACTGTTTTCTATGAGAGGGTGGTACTACACCGGGCGAGCCGACCCATTCATGCTGAAACCAATAATAACTTCGGCGTGGCTCTACCACCTCAAATTTAACGAATACTTGTTAGTATGTGCAATCGGTTGTACCTATGATTGTGTAATTACTTCTAAAGGTATACATTATAGTCATTATATATATCCAATTTTAATTATATCATAATTACAAAATTTGTATCTTTCATTTAATATCATATACAACAGGGTCACCGGTTACTCGAACCCCGGGGGCGCTGCGACCCGACAAGTGCCCGCAACAAAGGGTTAACTCGACAACTTGACGTGTCTGGGGATATCGCCGTTTTATAAAAAGGGTTAAACTTGCCATACGACTTCCTGTTGGTATCATAATCTGTTATATTATTTATATACTCTTCATTCCATACTGAGTAAGTGAGTAAAATAATTCAGAGTGTTATCTACATTATAATGCCGGTATAGTACGTGTTAGGTGTTAAATAATAATAATAAAATCTACCAGAACTAACTTAAGGTATGTAAAAATATTATAGGAGTTATGTAATACTAGCGTCCCGCTCCGGCTTCGCACGGGTATAAAATATATAGCCTATGTCATTCACTGAAAAAATGATTAAAATCGATCCAGTAGTTTTGATTTATTCATTACTGCCCGTGGCCCGCCTGCGTTTGTTGCAATGTAAGCGGAAAAAATGTAATTATTTACAACATCACATTAGAAACCTCAAAAATAACAGTATTTCTCCACTATTTAATGGATGTTATTATAGATATGAACCTTCCTCTTCAATCACTCTATCTATTAAAAAAAAACCGCATCAAAATCCGTTGCGAAGTTTTAAAGATTTAAGCATACATAGGGATATAGGGACAGGGAAAGCGACTTTGTTTTATACTATGTAGTGATTGATGATATTACAAACAAAAAAAAAATCATTATCGTCATCAGCCTGTGAGACCGCAGGCTGCGGCCTCTTCTCGAAGGTATGGGCATAATCACCACGCCAGCCCATAACGTATTGGCGATTTCAAATTAAGATAAATCCACAGTTCTATGTTTTCCCACATACAGTATTACTACAACAACATTTCTCAGGTTCAGGTTTCCTCACGATATTTTCCTTCACCGTCAGCCGACAGTATTACCAATGAAAATTAGTAAATGTAAGCGAATTCCGAAAAATTCATTGGTACATGCCGGGGTTCGATCCTGCATACATCGGAATGATATTCCGCCAGTCAAACCACTAGACTAATGAAAATATTTAATTGCTCAATGAAAGCCAAAACTCTACAACCGGGTGGGAAACAACCTAGTCATTCACAAGAATTGGCGAAATACTCGATTTTTTTATACATATAATATGAATGTAAATCTAACGTGTCTGTACTTTTTAGATATTCGTGAAAAAATTGTTGCAGGTGTCTATGAATAACTAATAAAATACATTTCAATCATTTTTAGACGCTTCTGTCTGTCTGACTATCTGTATGTCTGTTTGTATGAACACGCATCACTGCTAAAGTACTAGGTTCACCATAAAATCATTAAGCATATTCCAGAGAGTAACCTAGTCTTTGTTTCATTAAAATCGGTTCACTCTATGAAAAGTTATTGTAATTCTAATGACGATGCGACTTAAGTACGAGAGAAAAGTAGATAAGTAAATGGACTTAATACATTCAGAAGATTCCACGCGGACGGAGTCGCGGGCACGGCTAGTTTTATATATATTTGGTAACTTACATTGTAGTCACAATCGTTTTTAGTGAGTGTATAGAGAGAGATGATATTTCCATACATCAGTATCGTTCACATGATGATTCCACTCTCTAATATAATTACAATCGAAGATATTATCAGTTTTAAACGAAATATAAACAGACGACGCTATTAAAGTATATAACCAGATACTATAGAGTCTATCACAACTGCTATTTAATTCATAATATGCACGAATATAAAATAATATGTGTGAAAACTGCTGAACTGGCAAATATCCAGACGAGATTACAAAGAGATGTCTGAAACAAAGCCGATTAGCGAGCTTTATCTATAAGTTTTGAAAGTCTTCCAAATGTAATTTAAAAAAAAAGTTTAAATCAAGGCTATACTACTCCTGGACAAGTTTAACCCCTTAGATTTTTTTTATGCCATAGGAGGCAAACGAACAGTTGGGTCACATGATGTTAAGTGATCACCACCGTTCATAGATACTAGCAACACCAGAGGAGTCGCAAGTGCGTTGCCAGCTTGTGTTAGGGGGAGGGGGGAGGAGGTGAGGGAGGGAGGGGGAGAGGGGAGGCGGGTCTCTGACGCTCTCACTGACCGAACGAAACGCAACAATGCAAGCACTGTTACTTCACGTCGGTTTTCTGTAAGAGGATGGTACAACCCCGGGCGAACCGATCCATTCATGCCTCATTGCCATACCAGTATAGTCCATTGAAATGTTACATGAGCTTTGCATTTTTTAGAGGACGCAATTTTATTTTTGGGACATGTGTGGGGTGTCAATAAAAGCTTAACCTCAAGTTTGTGGGGTTGCCGCCCTTGTCCCCCGGCCGCCATCTTGGAAAAAGGGGTGCAAACACCTTTTTTGCAATATCTCGGAAACTATGCATCCTGCAAAAAAATTGTGAAGGCATAATTTATAGCAAATCGCTTTACCTACAAATATGTTTCTATAACTTTTTGCCCTAAATTTAAAATTAAAGAAGTTATAAGCAAAAAAGTGAGAAGTATTCTATAAAAAAATTTTTTTTGCTCTATAACTTTTTTTTATACATTTTACAAAAAAAGTATCTCAGACCAATCTTATAGGTGGTCTTTTGAGGATATTTTTCTCTATCATTTTTTTTAATTTCATTCATTTAAAACGCTGTTAAAGCGCTCCAAAGTTGACCGGGTTCGTCAATGCGCATGAGAATCCGGTCAAAACGAAATGTTTAAGTTACTTTTATGATCTTTGTTTTCCAAGATGGCGGCCGGGGGACAAGGGCGGCAATCCCACAAACAAGAGGTTAAACTTCTATTGACCCTCCACACATGTCTCAAAAATAAAATTGCGTCCTCTAATAAATGCAATATTCGGTCCTTAAATTATAACATTTCAATGGACTAGTAATAACTTCAGCGTGACTCCACCACCTACAACCATACCAGTAATAGCTTCAGCGTGGCTCTGCCACCTTGGATTCCAAAATAAGATTTAAATTTTAAAATGGTGGATACTATGTTTTTTTGTTTCATTTCGTGCTATCGGCAGTGTTGGCGACGCACACGATAAGTAGTACATAGATTTATACGTAGGTTTATTGATATTTTATAGAGAACATAGATATAGATTTATCGACATTTAATATAGACTTTGTTAGATTTAATGCATGCGAGTATAATAGAATAGATATATAAATTGAATATAGAATTGTAGGTATGTTATGTATGTATTGAGTTATTGAATATGGAATTATAGATGTGATATGTATAGTAATAGGGATTGAATTATGGATATGTAGATGCATGCATAGAATTATTGAATTACGGATTGTATAGAATTATGTGTGTTAGTATAGGGTGACTTATAGATTACATTCGCATTAAGTAGGGAATTATATCATAGATGAGATTAAGTTATGCCGTATGGAATATATAGCGTGTGTGCATGGAAACATAGAGAGAATATGATAGAGTTACACACGTTATATACTATTGAAGTATACGTTACATAGCAAGAATTATACGATCATATAGAACGACAAATATGGAAGATTGTATAATTTAATATAGACAAACGTAATGGTTATAGAGGTACATAAAATATTACACCGGTTCCTCATAACGGACATCTTCGATCTCAGGGTTTTTAGTAATTTTATGAACAATGACTCCAGCCATATACCGGCTTACCTTTGTAATAAATTTAAATTCCCAGAGACTAGGCGGTGGATTTTGCCTTTGAATAAAGCAAAATAATATATTTTTTGTTTAATGGTTATTGCACAAGCAATATACTTGAATAGGGTCCGCCAAATAATATTCGTTATGACGTTACGGTACCCGAACGAGCCCAATAAAATAATATATTTTATTTTATGGTAATTGTACAAACAATAGTTGAAAGTTGCAAGTCGAACGGGACTTTATGGCTTTACAGTAATTTCTCACGCAACGGCGTTGTAAACAGAAATTTCTAATTTTATTATGTATCGTTTTAAAATAAAATATGAATGGAATTAATATTATGACAAGGAATATATATATATATATATAACTGGCGAACATAACGTAACGATATGTAACATTGAATATCGAGTGAATGTGAATGTGAATATATATAGAGATTAATTATGTCACCCTATACAGATCGATGTAAATTTTAACACACTGAAAATAGATTTACATATGAATATAAGTTAAGGTTTATGTAATAATATTATTATAGAGTTATATAGAATTATAGAATAGAATATAGAGTTTAGTGCGAAACGGCGCTTAATATAGAGATAACTTTATTCATATGTAAGATAGATATAAGATGTAAATTTTAGAATATAGATTGCATGCAAATAGATAATAAGAAATTGATATTATAGACATTTTATATGTAAAAATATGATAAATATGATAAATAAATAGGAACGCGATATCCGAGCCAACAAATAGAGCCACGACGTCTAACGGGATACCGTTAGTCGCCGCGATAGTCGCCGGCCCGATTTTGCTTATAAGCACGGTCTGTGCGGTACTAGATGGTAGTTTGATTGCACAAGTCATCGCAATAACATCGAGATAGTTCGATTGCACATCTTATTGAGATAACATCGAGTAGTTTGATTGCACAAGTCATCGCAATAACATCGAGTAGTCTGATTGTACATCTCATCGAGATAACATAGAATAGTAATATCGAGAAGTCTACATCGTCAGTAGTAGTGCTCTGTTGGCTCGGGGACGCGGTCATTATACGAGAACCACGGTATTTTCTTGCGACCACCCCGACCTCCGCTTCAAAATCTACCACCCTCATCGGCTGGCTCGTGCATCACATTGCACATCATAGAGGCCCCTTCAAGACATCACCGGCATCCGACTGTCGTCACCGAGGCGGGCTACCGGCGCTCTCGCTACCATCTTCGAGAGTACTACGCCCGCCCACCGCCGGGGAACGTCGCCTCGCCTCACGTCTCTCCTCATTTCCACCTCACCCCGCCTAACCGCGGGCCGGTGACGTACGAGGGCGAGAGGTGTCGCCATATTGACAGGCGGCGGCCCCAACAGCTGGTCCTTCGAGAGCCGGATCTTCGCGGCAATCAAGATGCCGGTTACCAGGAGCCAGAAGGAATCACAGAGCGAACAGCTAGTTGAAACAGAGGCCGTACAACAAAGCAGCTCTACAGAGACGTACGATACCTCAGCAACAGAAACAACGCAAGTCACCGTAGCATCCACATTGAGGAGACACAGGCCTGCATCCACGAAGTCGCAGAAGAGGCGACAGGAGCTGGAGGCCCGTGCAGCATTGGCTGAGAAAGAGCTTCGGGAGGCACAAGCGGCGACAGTGGCAGCTAGGCTACGCTTGGAAGTAATCCAAGCAGATATCGAAGAAGAAGATAATGACTCAGTTATCGAGGAGCCAGCAGACCGAGAGAAGCAGGTCAGGGACTGGATCCGGGATTCAGCGGGACGCACGGAGGCCAAGAGCAAGAGAGACACCGAACACATAGAGGTCGTTCGGTGTACACAGAATACTCCTACCTCCACCACCGAAGCTGATGGTCAACATGGAAGGAGTCATGAACATAGAAGCCTAGCCCAAGCCATAGCTCAGGCGATGAAGACTGCACACCAGGGAATGATGCCACAACCTGATTATGTGCATCAGCTACCACCATTCGAAGGGGACTGCAGGGAGTGGGTGGCCTTCAATGCCGTCTACGATGACACCGCTCCGCTCTTCTCAGACGTGCAGAACATGGCGCGACTGAGAAGAGCACTGAAGGGAGAGGCACGAGAGGGAGTTCGCAGCCTGCTGTTCTCGGAGAGTACACCCGAGGAGATCATGGAGGCGCTGCGACGGTCATATGGAAGAGCGGACGCCCTGGTTCTGGCAGAACTGAATAAAATAAGGAGACTGCCAGTGATCAGCGATTCCGCATACAATATATGCATGCTGGCAAGCTGCATTAATAACACCGTCGCAGCAATAAGAGGGCTGCGAAAACCGCAATATCTACAGTCGCCCGCAATATTGAAGAGCATCACAGATAAGATGCCAACTATATTGAAGTTCCGTTGGTACGACTACACCGCGGACAAGATGGATGGAGAGGATCCTGATCTCAACACGATGGCGGAATTCTTGAATAGTATGGCGGATCGATGTGGACCGCACGCCATACCAGAAGAAGCCACCGTACGGAAGCTGCCACCATACAGCAATGGACGACAGACCAGACGAGCCTGCTGTGACACCATCGGAGCGAGGAGATGCAGCGGCGTCGCCAGGACATGGAGTTGGTGCTGCGCACGAGGGGGAGGATGTTGGCGACGCACACGATAAGTAGTACATAGATTTATACGTAGGTTTATTGATATTTTATAGAGAACATAGATATAGATTTATCGACATTTAATATAGACTTTGTTAGATTTAATGCATGCGAGTATAATAGAATAGATATATAAATTGAATATAGAATTGTAGGTATGTTATGTATGTATTGAGTTATTGAATATGGAATTATAGATGTGATATGTATAGTAATAGGGATTGAATTATGGATATGTAGATGCATGCATAGAATTATTGAATTACGGATTGTATAGAATTATGTGTGTTAGTATAGGGTGACTTATAGATTACATTCGCATTAAGTAGGGAATTATATCATAGATGAGATTAAGTTATGCCGTATGGAATATATAGCGTGTGTGCATGGAAACATAGAGAGAATATGATAGAGTTACACACGTTATATACTATTGAAGTATACGTTACATAGCAAGAATTATACGATCATATAGAACGACAAATATGGAAGATTGTATAATTTAATATAGACAAACGTAATGGTTATAGAGGTACATAAAATATTACACCGGTTCCTCATAACGGACATCTTCGATCTCAGGGTTTTTAGTAATTTTATGAACAATGACTCCAGCCATATACCGGCTTACCTTTGTAATAAATTTAAATTCCCAGAGACTAGGCGGTGGATTTTGCCTTTGAATAAAGCAAAATAATATATTTTTTGTTTAATGGTTATTGCACAAGCAATATACTTGAATAGGGTCCGCCAAATAATATTCGTTATGACGTTACGGTACCCGAACGAGCCCAATAAAATAATATATTTTATTTTATGGTAATTGTACAAACAATAGTTGAAAGTTGCAAGTCGAACGGGACTTTATGGCTTTACAGTAATTTCTCACGCAACGGCGTTGTAAACAGAAATTTCTAATTTTATTATGTATCGTTTTAAAATAAAATATGAATGGAATTAATATTATGACAAGGAATATATATATATATATATAACTGGCGAACATAACGTAACGATATGTAACATTGAATATCGAGTGAATGTGAATGTGAATATATATAGAGATTAATTATGTCACCCTATACAGATCGATGTAAATTTTAACACACTGAAAATAGATTTACATATGAATATAAGTTAAGGTTTATGTAATAATATTATTATAGAGTTATATAGAATTATAGAATAGAATATAGAGTTTAGTGCGAAACGGCGCTTAATATAGAGATAACTTTATTCATATGTAAGATAGATATAAGATGTAAATTTTAGAATATAGATTGCATGCAAATAGATAATAAGAAATTGATATTATAGACATTTTATATGTAAAAATATGATAAATATGATAAATAAATAGGAACGCGATATCCGAGCCAACAAATAGAGCCACGACGTCTAACGGGATACCGTTAGTCGCCGCGATAGTCGCCGGCCCGATTTTGCTTATAAGCACGGTCTGTGCGGTACTAGATGGTAGTTTGATTGCACAAGTCATCGCAATAACATCGAGATAGTTCGATTGCACATCTTATTGAGATAACATCGAGTAGTTTGCTTGCACAAGTCATCGCAATAATATCGAGTAGTTCGATTGTACATCTCATTGAGATAATATTGAATAGTAACATCGAGAAGTCTACATCGTCAGTAGTAGTGCTCTGTTGGCTCGGAGACGCGGTCATTATACGAGAACCACGGTGTTTTTTTGCGACCACCCCGACCTCCGCTTCAAAATCTACCACCTTCATCGGCTGGCTCGTGCATCACATTGCACATCATTGAGGCCCCTTCAAGACATCACCGGCATCCGACTGTCGTCACCGAGGCGGGCTACCGGCGCTCTCGCTACCACCTTCGAGAGTACTACGCCCGCCCACCGCCGGGGAACGTCGCCTCGCCTCACGTCTCTCCTCATTTCCACCTCACCCCGCCTAACCGCGGGCCGGTGACGTACGAGGGCGAGAGGTGTCGCCATATTGACAGGCGGCGGCCCCAACAGGCAGTTACTTTTATGTACCTATATTCTGTACGTGTAACGCCAAGAAGTTTTGTCTACACTCACAATAATACGTTTAGGTATTATTTATCAGGTATTAGGTTGTAGATGATAGAGCCACGATGAAGCTGTTACTGGTTTCAGCATGAATGGGTCGGTTCGCTCGGGGTAGTACCACCCTTTCACAGAAACACTGACGTGAAGTAACAGTGTTTGCATTGTTGTGTTTCGTTCGGTCAGTGAGAACGCCGGATACCCACCTCCCCTCTAACTCCCAATCCCCCCTCTCTCAAACACAGGCTGGCAACGCACTTGCCTTGGTGATTACTTAACGACAGGTGACCCACTTGTTCGTTTCCCTCCTATGATATAAAAAAAAAATGTAACTGACGTCCAATTTCTACAATTATCCACATTTACAATCAGATATTTATGACTTATCATAACTTATTATAAAACAAAGTGCTCTGCCACGTCTGTCTGTCTGTCTGTTCGCGATAAACTCAAAAACCTCTGTACGGGTTTTCATGCGGATTTCACCAGTAGATAAAGTGGTTCGGAGGAAGATTTAGGTATATAATTTATAGTTATTTTATTATCGCCATGACAGCGGCGACCGGCGATGGATAGTATGTCTCTCGGTAGTCGCCATTGTTTTTGGATTGTACTGTGCTTACCATCAGGCACAGTACAGTCATTTTGCTGAGCTACGATAAAAAAAAAATGGCGAGACAGCGTCCGCTGGGCTCGCTAGTTTATCTATACATCTACACGTACAATAAGAATGCCTGTACTTTTTCGATTTTCGAGAAAAAAATTATTACTGGTGTCTTGGAATAAGTAATAAAATACATTTCAATCACTTTTAGAAATGTCTGTCTATCTGTTTTTATCAACACGCATGACTGCTAAAATACTGGGTTTACAATAAAACCATAAAGAAAATCATAAAACATGCCCTCGGGAGTAACTTAGTCTTTGTTTCATTAAAATCGGTCCACTCTATCAAAAGTTATTGTAATTTTAATGACGCCTCGAGTTAAGTACGAAAGAAGAGTTGTAAGTATTCTTTAACTAATATGAACGCGCTAATCTCAGGAACTTTTGGTCCGATTTGATCGATTTGACGGTGTTAGATAGCTCATTTATCGAGGAAGGCTATAAGCTATATCATCACGCTAAGATCAATAGGAACAGAGCGCCAAAGAATAATGTTTCACAATTGGGTTTTTTTTTCTTTTTTGAGAGAATCCGCTGCGTGTTAGCATTAGCCCAAAGTAACTATTCCACGCGGTGGAAGTCGCGGGCAGAAGCTAGTTATAAATAAAAATCGAAGTAGGTAAATGCTTAAAGACAGCCACACCTATTTGAATAATTCTTTCGTTATTGTATTTGTAGCTAGCGGGCCCGACGGACGTTGTCCCGCCCTGATAATAAGAAAACATTGACAAATTATATACTAAAACTTTCCTCATGGATCACTTTATCTACTGGTGAAAACAGCATGAAAACCCGTTCAGTAGTTTTTGAGTTTATCGCGAACAGACAGACAACACAGACGCGGTAGAGGACTTTGTTTTATACTATGTAATGATTGTCATGACAAGGTTTTATTTAAAATTTTGTTGAATCGTACGGCAAAAGTAACAGATTTGTGTCAAAAATCTCCATATAACAAAGTGAGACAGAAGATAATAGAGAGATCTTCAAAAATATTAACAGATTGACGATCACTTATGCGGTTGTCATTTTATTTGTTTATATAACGGAAAGATTTGGTCTCGTTTTCTTCGTTAATGTACCAGAGCGAAGTCGAGCCGAGTAACTAGTTGATAATAATTACAAACAACAAGTAGCGCGTGCGGAAATAAATATAAAATGTGATAATACGATTATTAGGTGAAAAACGATGAGTTTAAAGTTTATTTTTCTCAAATATGTAAGACTAGCTTCCGCCCGCGACTTCTTCCGTGTCGAATAGTTACTTTGGGCTAACGCTGACATGTAGCGGAAACTGAAAAGGAAACAAAACACCGATTTAGAAACATTCTTTGTTGGTGCTCCGCTCCTATTGGTTTTAGCGTGATATTTAATTTAATCCCTTTCTCTTGTGTCCATAACCGAACCACGCGCGCTGGGCTTCTTATCTTTGCCGTACCGTGAAGCTGTGGAACGATCTCCCGGCCAGTGAGTTCCCTCTTTCCTATAAGATGGGGTCCTTCAACCGTAACGTGAAGAGACATTTACGCAGACCGGCATGACAGCGGCGACCGGCGAGTGATAGCGCATCTCTCGGTAGTCGCCATTGTTTTTGGATTGTACTGTGCTCACCATCAGGTTTAGTGCAGTCACTTTGCTGTGTTACAAAAAAATATATATATAGCCTATAACCTCCCTCGATAAAGAAGCTATCTAACACTGAAATAATTTTAACACTGAACAAATCGGAATAGTAATTTCTGAGATTAACGCGTTCAACCATAAAAAACAAACCCTGGAGGGTTATAATATTAGTGGATATAAATACTTTGCATTTGAAACTCTGTGGGTAGATTTACAGAGGCGTTCGAGCAACATCGCCATTATGTTTCAATGTAGGTGGCGATCCTTGTACTAACATAAAATAAATAATAAGTGAGATAGATGCGTATATTAAATCTGTGTAGGTACGACTAGTCGGTGCCCGCAATTTTGTTGTTTTATCTGAATTCACTGGGAGTTATTTTGTATTTTTAATTGTAATTTTTCTATTGCTACTGAAACATTATAATCTTTTTACAGCTTTTAAGTCATATTTAGATACATTGAAAAACTCTATTTCACATTAAAACTCTCGCCAAAGTCATTTCGACAGTTTCTCTCCATCCCCAATGTGAGTTACATTTAAGTCGTATTTGACACTATTTTAGAGCGCTCGATTCTGAGTGAATGAAATAACGATATGATAGCATTAAGTGCTACGAAGTTTAAAAAAAAATTAAACTTTATGTTCATTTTACGTGGGAAATCTTATCAAGCTGTGGGAGAGTACTTAGATTTAATATTAAGAGCTCAAATATTCAGGCATTTTTTTACATATTTCCAACTAAATTTTGCTTCGGGGTAGAAAAAATATTCTTTTTATTTGTTGAATTTAAAAATTATTATTTGATAAATAGTTTATTCTACTTCTTTTCGGTATCTTACTTATTTGTGTATACAACTTCGTCGGCGTGAAATAGTTGCGTTGTGCTAACGCTAACACGCAGTGGAAGTTCTCAAAAGGGAAAAATATTATTTAGAAACATCTTCATTATTGTTCCGTTCCTATTAGTCATAGCGTATTGATATATATAGCCTATAGCCTTCCTCTATAAATGACCTATCTAAGACTGAAATAATTTTTCAAATCAAACCAGTAGTTATTGAGGTTAGCGCGTTCAACCAAACAAACTCCCCAGCTTTATAATAATAGTATAGATTAGTAGTAAAGCGTTTGAAAGTATTTCTTTAAATTTATTTATAACTAGCGGGCCCGGCAGACGTTGTCCGCCCTGATTATAAAAAAATCCTTGACAAATTATATACCAAAACGTTCCTCATGAATCTCTTTATCCACTGGTGAAAACCGCTTGAAAATCCGTTCAGTAGTTTTTGAGTTTATCGCGAACAGACAGACAGACAGACGCGGTAGGGGACTTTCTTTTATACTATGCTATCAATATTTTAAGCTAAAAAACTATAATCTCCAATTAAGAACTATGATTTCCAATTTTATTTACAATACTTTTACTTACTATATACCAGACAAAAGGTAGCTAATCATAGTAAATAATTACATATTTTAAGTTGTAAATTGTAAAGGTTAGAAAATATTAGGCGCGTGAAAAAATACATCGCATAAAATGTCGTCGACACAAAATGGCGGTCTCTATTATGCGATAGAACAATGAGCGCGGTGCTCGTAGCGAAGAGCCCTGGCGCCTCGAGTGCCCTCGACGGCTACAAAAGTGTGAGTGCATGAAAAATCCTCCCGGAGTGCCGTCCGAGGAAAAGTATCGACTCTGCAATAAGGGGATATTATCCTCTTAATTTTGAAATTTAAGATTTCTGATGCGAAGAGGTTTTATATCAAAGACTGGACTTTGTATTTAATTATAATTATGAGTAATAAAAACGTCTGTTGTTCATCTATATACACCATGACTGTTTAAAGAGTGACAATCTTCAGTCGTGTGATAGTTCATGGTCACATTTAATATATAAATTAATAATATCAAAACAAATAAGAATAAACAACAGTGAGAACCTAAGTTAAAGCTTGTTCTAAGAGTCTCAAAAGTATGGGTAGTAATTTAAATAAACCTAGGTTGAATGACCGGTGACAAAACCTGCTCCCGTAGCTTATAACTTTCGATAATAAAACGGACAATATGCCCTTTCGTTTGATCAAACTTTGAAAAATTATCCTTTGTTAGTTGGTTGGCTTCACTTTTGCTACACCCGACGGTCATTGACACTATGCTATAATATAGACGGGTAGAGGATTTAATAGAATTTTTGTATTTTCTAGATAATTAGGTCAAATAATAAGCACCTATTTTTAATTGATTTAGAATGAGTATTAAGTACTCAGTATCCTGTAAAAATATTGCTAACAAGTAACCAGTCACTTAGTATATATAAAAATGGCTGTTGGTGTATATATTTGATTGCTAACTCCAAAACCATGGGATCGATCCACCCACACTTTAACCTCTTTTTACGTGATCACCTCAAGATGGCCACCATCTTGTTAGTTCATTGAAATTATATCAAGAAACTTGTAATATCGTTACTCACTTGACAATGGCAGTAATAGTCTACTAAAAGACTGGTTGCCAAAAATAAAATAGAAGAAGAATTCATGCATATATATTAAATATACAATCTTATAACTAACTAGCAGTGCCCGCGACTCCGTGGAATCTAATGTAACAAAACATTGACTAATAAAATGATCAATAATAAAATGATAATAAAAGCCCACTTACTTATCTACTTTTCTCTCGTTCTTAAGTCGCGTAGTAATTAAAATTACAATAACTTTTGATAGAGTGAACCGATTTTAGCAAAACCATGATTAAATGTTACTCGAGGATATGCTTATGATTTTCTTTGTGAGGTTTTATCGTGTACGCAGTACTTTCGCTGTGATGCGTGTACATACAAACAGACAAGGTATACGTAAAAGTTCATGATATCTAATAATTATCTAATATTCATATATCTAATTGTTATTATTTTACGAGTCATTACTTAGTTAGGGTATTGACTCGTAAAATAATAACAATTAGATATACATGGACGCAATAAAACGATAAATAACGACTCAAGTCATATCCGAGGATATAGAGACAAGAAACATCCAACTCTCTTATCTGTTAACTTTAATAAGTTCGTCAACGAATAATTTCGTAGATTTAATATTGTAACAGTAGTATTTCTATTGACTGATGGTTGGTAACTATATATGATATTGTTACGAATGTATAGCGAGACCAAGCGATGTGAAAGAGAGAGATAAGGTGAGGTAATGGACAGGCGCTGGTGGAAGAATGTCACCTCCAAGTGGGCTGGTGTGTGGCCCGCGTGAGGCTTCTGGAGCAGAAGACTATGCGCTGCTTCTGGTGTTTCGGCGTGGGCCATACCCGTGCAAAGCCCGTCGGAGGTAGACAGAAGCACCTTTTGCTTTCAGTATGGACAGCCCGGCCACAAGGTAGCGGACTGTGTAGCCTCCAAGTTGCACTGCACCCTGTGCACCGTTACCGGAAGAAGTGCCGAGCATTTCATGTGGGGCGCCAGCTGCAAGCTGATTCCCGTGAAAGGGAAGTCACCTCCACCTGCGATACAACCTCCTCCAGAGAGGGCAACGTAGACGTTGGGTGTTCGTGGGGAGGTCCGCCTCCTACGTTCGTCCTTAAGTCAGACCAAGAGGAGTCTTCCAGAGGAGGAGGATCTTCCAGTCTCTAAATTGCATTGATTCGGCCGGGAGACAGTCTATGTGTGCCAGGCTGTCTCTCTTCAAAGGGAGGCCCATAATCACACTGGGTCGGCCGCCGGAGCGACTTGCGGAATGCTTAGTCATCCCTTGTCCCCCATCATGGCGGTAGTGGGTACGTGGGTACACATAACCCACTCTCTTCCCTGGGAGGGTGGTGTATCTATAAGGGATTTGCCCATGTAAAAAAAGGGTTTAACTGAGTTTAATTTTAACGTAGCGTAGGTGGTAAATGTAACTCTGGTGATTATAATTATTTATGTTATTAATTGTCTTCGTCTAACAATATTGTGCAGGAATGCGAGTAGAGACTAGAGTTGTTGCTAGTTAACACGATTAAATTCAGTCGATACGTACATATGGTAAATATCAATGTGTCACTATGATTGGTCGTGACTATAAACACTGAGCAAACTAAAACAGCATAGCTCGTAATATTAGCATAATTCTAAAACAGTGCTCTTTCACATAAACTACGTTAAATTATTCTCGACCGAATAAAGAGACTAAGCTTGTTCCACTGGTTTGATCGTGTTTATTATTATATTGCTTAAAATAAGGCTACTGGAACATTTCTGTGATATAGTGATTGATGTAAATAGTGAAAAGCACATTACCGATTTGCCAAATAGCTAGTTTCAAGCACCATATCAAGCAGGTTTTAATGTCTAAAGGTTATTATGGAGTGTATCAATATATGAACGGTGGTAACGTCTGGAAATCACCCCATTCTATTTTTCTTTTTATATCATACGAGGCAAACTTACATGTGGGTCACCTGATGTAAGTGATCACCACCGTCCATAGACACTTGCAACACCAGGGGAGTCGCCAGTGCGTTGCCAGCCTGTGTTGGGGGGAAAGAAGGGAAGGGGAAGGGGAAAGTGGAAGGGAGGGGAGGTAAGTCTCCGGCACTCTCACTGGCCGAACGAAATGCAACAATGCTAGTACTGTTACTTCACGTCGGTTTTCTGTGAGAGGGTGGTACTACCCCGGACGAGCCGACCCATTCATACTGAAACCAATAATAGTTTCAGCGTGGCTCTACCACCTACAGATGTCTACAGATCTATGTGGTGCATCCACCGAAAATAAATGTACCTACCCAGGTTTGTAAAACTATGTATCATGAAAAGATAAACCAGATCTTGCCGGTACTTCTCGATGACTGGGTTGTTTTTCGGAACCGGTGGTAGTTTTACGTTCTGAAGTGCCTTCTCATTGCCTAAATTCAAAAAGTATTTTTGATTTTGAATTTAATATAAAACAAAGTTAAAATATTGTTACAAAAATCCAAAATTGACATTTATTTAACGTAAAGTTGTTTCGATGTTATACAAATAATACTAGCTGACTCGGCCATGCGTTGCTTTGGCTCAGTTATTACATGTTGAATGAAAATTGGGGGCCTTCAAGCGTAACGTGAAGAGACATTTACGCAGGCCGGCATGACAACGACGACCGACGGAGGAGGGCGTATCCCTCGGTGGTCGCCGTTGTTTTGGATTGTACTGTGCTTACCATCAGGTTCAGTGCAGTCACTTTGCCGTGCTACAATAAAAATAATATATAATTAATATAATAAAAAAAGATAAATTATTATTATTACTGAATATTCTAGTATATAAATTTAGTATATGTATTAATATAATGTAATAAAAAATATTTGGTATTAAGGGGTAATGAGTCTACCTAAAAACTTCATACAGAAAAAGCGAGGTTACATAGTAAATAGATTAACAGAACACATGCACTATAAAATAAACAGGAGTTGAAAAAGAAATCCAAAATTAAAACATGGCGCCATCTATGAAATATCTATAACAGTCGGGCCTACAGTTTTCTGCCAACAAATTAATTTAAAGCGCCATCTGTTCAAGACTGACGAAACTTACAATAAATAACAATAATAAACATTCACAATAATTTCGTTTGTAATTAAAAAATATTGATTCCATTAATCGAAATATAAATTATCCTATCTCTCTAGTTGGACCAAATTATACATAAATGCTAACTTGCATGAAGGTCTGTTGAGTAGTTTCGGAGTTCATCGTGGACAAACATCATGACATTGAATTTTTATATATTTAGATAATATGTATTTATATGAAAAATTTGTATTCTGCGCATTTATGTTCAGAGCGATTTAAAAGTTTGTCGATGACTGTACCTACTGCTTCTGAATTCCAATAAAGTACATAGTAAAGCTTCTAACAATTTTAGTGTTTGAGAAAACTTTTCTAAAAAAAAATATTGACTATTGAAGGTACCGTACAATAATAGACAACAATAGTGTTGACAGTGCATTATATCGCTGTCCGCGTTCGTGCTCCAGTCGACGCTATCTGACGTCTTGCGATACCATAAAGGAAAATTGTAAAAAGCTACGACCAATTGATAATATATATCGAATAGTTTTTATTGAAGTTATACTTTTTTTGGCCCGTTAGGGAAAAATGATGAGAGTAATATTTTACGAAGCGCGCGCACACCGTCACGAAAAACCGACACCGTGAAGTTATAGTCAACATTTTGTTTCTTTGTATTTGTTGTTTGTATTTCTTTGTACTTTCTTTGTACTTTGTACTTTGTACTTTCAACGTATTAAATACCTTTCTTCTATTGTTAGTGTCGTCTTTTCTACAAACGTAGAATAAGGCGAAAGATAAAATTTTTGAAAAGATTTTTATCTTGTTACGCCAACGAAGTATAACTTCTAACGCGTGTATATAAGTAGACACACACTTTTTTAAAAACCTAGCTGGTATCATGCGACTTCATTCTTGTGAAAATTGTCTTGTTATTTCACGGGCATTTCGCGTTTCCTTTGGATTGATTGAATTTGGGATGTTTTGTGGTGTATGTTTTTAAATTATGACATTTTAGTATATAGCTTATCGGACCGCGTATGTTCGAATTTGTGCAATTGAGTCTTAGTTTTCGGTGAACGATAACATCGCGATGACAATGAATGAATTAATTAATTCTTTATTGCACTTTTGATTTGTACACTGGTGAGCTTAATGCCACGAGGCAATTTCTTCCATCTAACCAGCGGTATTGTTGTTAAGCAATGGTGGTAGGACTTTTTTTAAGTCCGCCTGGCTAGCTACAACCCACGAGTAAAAATGTGTCAAGTACCTGTTGGTGTGTTCCGGCAGCTGCACTTGAGAGCCAGTTACCTCTAGGTTTAGCGTGTTTATCATCTTAGACCGCAATTTCATTTAAAATCAGATAAGATTGTGCTCAAACGCTAATACCTATAAAGTACGAGTATCAATTTGTAAAAATTATAATTTTGTCATCACTGCTTAATACAGTCCTTTTATAGGTCTTAATAACCGCTATTTAATTATATAATAAACTAGCGGGCCCGGCAGACGTTGTCCCGCCCTGATTATAAAAAAATCCTGGACAAATTATATACCAAAACGTTCCTCGTGAATCACTTTATCCACTGGTGAAAACCGCATAAAGACCCGTTCAGTAGTTTTCGAGTTTATCGCGAACAGACAGACAGACAGACGCGGTAGGGGACTTTGTTTTATACTATGTAATGATTCTTACTATTGTATAAGAACATAAAAAATATAAATATATAATTATGTTTTTATATCATAGCAGGCAAAAGAACACGTGGGTCACCTGATGTTAAGTGATCACCACCCTCCATAGACACTAACAACACCAGGGGAGTCGAAAGTGCGTTGACAGTCTGTTTTTGAGGAAAGGGGGAGGAGAGGTGGGCCTCCGGCGCTCTCACTGACCGAACGAAAAGCAAAACGAACAGAACAGCCGAACGAAAACAGTGTTTGCACTGTTGCTTCACGTCGGTTTTCTATGAGAGGGTGGTACTACCCCGGACGAGCCGATCCATTCATGCTGAGACTAATAATAGCTTCAGCGTGACTCTACCATCTACCAAAAAAATTCTTAGATAACCAATCAATATCCCGTCGAAAACTTTTGTTATTCGTTTCGATTTAGTTTATTTAATTTAATATTATTTACATAGACAAAACAAGACATTAAGATAACTCATAAAAGCCGTGTAAAATGTTGAGGAATATCATATCACAAAATACATTGAAAATTCCATGTTCAATATTAAAGCGTGTTAGAATTTTACGAAATAATATCAAAGGGAATTCCTCTCACGTATTCGTGTATGTACATTTCAACAAAACGTCAAATACTTTAAAACATTCAAGCGTGTTCTGTAAAATTACAGTCAATTTCGCATACAAGTGCCGCACCATAGTACCAACAGCGTACTGTACCTGAACAAAAGGCACGCGCTAACACGACGCGCGAGGCGCATTCTGATGTTTAGATGTTGGGAATCTGCTTTATACACACCTGAAGTCCCGTCGCGGGCTCGAACGGTTGCCATAACTAATATTTTGTTATCGATATCAGAGCGATTGCAGATACTGCTAACAGAACTTAGGTTCGAATCCTTGTAAATGAGACGGAGCTTTCGATGAAGGAAAAGATCGTGGTGACACCATAGGATGGTGATAAGGTGTTTTATGACAGCTGCACTGGGTAAACCATTCGCCCTTTAGCGTACTTACCATCTTGGATAACATCCCCATTTAATATCAGATGAGATTCTGATAAAACGCCAATATACTAGAAAGTTTAAAAAGAGATAATCACTGACATGATAAGCTGTAAAAAGTTGGCCTAAATGAAATTCCCAAAGTAACGGTCATATCTAATAGCATAAAAATTATTACCGTGTTTACCAAAGTAACTTTGCAAAAGAACAGGGTATGTTGTAAAGACACACGATAAAACTAAAACGTTTGTATTACATGGAAATATTTTAATAAAAAATACAACAAAATGCCGGTATATTATAAAATCAAACGGTATTTCCAGGCGGTCACCCATCCAAATACTGACCGCGTCTCAAGTTCTTAACTTCAGTGACCAGACGAGAACTGTTGTTTTCAACACTCTACCGACACAGTGTTTACTTACACCACTTTTCATTACACAAAATGGTTGACGATCAGTATTTCAAGTTTCACGTCAATAATATGAAATATATATTCTAATATATATATTTCTTGTGTGCGTGTGTATGTGACTGAACTCCTCCTAAACGACTGGACCGATTTTGATGAAATTTTTTGTGTGTGTTCGTGGAGATTCGAGAATGGTTTAGATTGACAATTGGACTCGGTAGGTGGCGCTGCAGTTGACTTTTAGGATTTTTTTTATTATCAAGGCAGGACAACGTCCGCCCGGTCCGCTAGTAATATATAAATTTTATGTAGACATTCTAAGATATTCAATCCCTTAGTGTTATTTCGAAATAACTCATAAGTTTCAACCAAAAATAGAAAATAAATGCCCGGATAATATTTTTTACTCTTTCAATACAGTACTTCGCCTTTTTGCTTTCTTATATCAATCCTCATTGCCACATAATATTAATCTTCCCAAAGAAGTAAAGGTAAAAATAGTATCAAAATTGGTTACACATTTTAAATTAACTATCGAATGGCAATTCGAATAGCGACTTTCTATAATTGTTTATTGAAGTTTTGTTACAGTGTTCTTATTATTCAAAATATATTCTATAGATCCTTAGTTCCCAAGCTGGTCCGGACCCCCATGCGTCCACGGTAGACTTGACGAGGTCTACTTTGGCATGACAAAACAATGGGTGTTCATAATTCGCAAGCGGGGATCCACGAAGATTTATCTGCTTTCTTTAGTGAAGAACTAAAATGTTAGCTTAGACTTCATCTATCAATGTAGGCAGATAATATTTTAAGAAGTTCAGCAACTGTTACTTGTAAAAATTTGCATATTCCATATTCAGTACGCTACCTAAATTTCCATAGCTAGATTTAATCTTTACATTTTTTGTCGAATTGTGGGAATATGTTAGAAATATAGTTGCATGGGGTCTATCAGCACAGGCTAAATTTTTAAAGTGGTCTATGAGAAAATAGTCTGGAAAAGTCTGATAGATCATTAAGCAATTCCACGCTTGGTTATTGTTGCTATTTATGTGAAGTATAAGAGAACTATATACCAGGTGTTAGATTAGTCGCTTACAATATTCTAAGAGATGATAGTTCATGGTCACATTTAACATATAAAATAATAATATCAAAACAAATACTAATAAACAACAAAGAAAACCTAAGTTAAAGTTTGTTTTTTTTATATCACGGCAGGCAAACGAAGAGGTGGGTAACCTGATGTTAAGTGATTAGTCCAAAGTGTGTTGCCAGCCTATGTTTGGGGGAAAGGGAGGACGGGGTGAGAGGAGAGGTGAGATGGGCCTCCAGCGCTCTCACTGTTCTAAGACTTTCAAAAGTATATATAGAAATGTAATAAACCTAGGTGTAATGACGGGTGCTGAAATCTGCAAAGAGCGACCCTAATAACATTCGATAATAAAACGGGCAATAAACCCTTTTGTTTTTCCCCATGACGTTCCCACGTTTACTTTCACTCCACCCAACAGTCATTGATACTGTGGTTTAACATAGACGTGTAGAGGATTGTGTATAATTTTTGTATTTTTCTAGATAATTAGGTCCAATATAAGCACCTATTTTTTAAATTGATTTAGAACGAGAACCGAGTGTCGCGTATCCTCTAAAAATATCGCTACTGTCTAAACTTTCAGCCTGTATATACGAAAAACTTGTAACTTAAACACAGTACCCAATTATACCAACTGTCTTTAAAGATATGTTGTTTTTTCTTAAGAGAAATATTAGAAACGCGGGTCGACAATTACAGTTTCATAGTACCAACCTACTCTCTCAAATAAAACTGAATAATTTATTGAAAGTTAATTTTATTCCCAATTTTATTTACATTTCATAACGTATTACCAAAAAGGCAAACAAAAATCAAATATACGCATTCGTAGGTGAATAAATGAGAAGCAGTAAAAAATAACATGTTAGTGCTCTCATGTTTCACCGAGTAAACGCGAAACTCACTAACGCTGAATTAAAAAGAAAAAGTGAAATGTAACTTTGAAACGGGGAATATTTTTCACATAAAACTACGTAAATCACGTAGCTCTTAGAAAATAATCATAGTAAAATACGCTGACCTATTTTCCGTTCTTAGTTTTAATGTCAGAACACATTAATATTTCTTGATAAGCCCGTGCACTTACAAAATAATTCAAACAAGATGATAATCGTCGTAACGCCATCTTCATTCGTAATTCGTATGCAACTTTAGTAAAAATGTACGTGTATGTCACGTGTTGAGTCATTTTTATAGCTATGCGCGCGACTCCATCCTCGTGGAACCTAATGGAAAAAAACCGTGACTAATGAAATCTTTTGATTGTATTAAATCCATATTTGCATAATCTAAATACTAGAAACTGTAACAAACTGGTCGTCCCATGTTTCAAACTTAGCAAAACGAGTAATAGGTTTTTAGGTAATACTGTTAGGATTTACAATAAAGTGCCAAAGCATGTTACCGATTTGCCAGACTGTAAGTTTAAGCGCGACGGCAAGCGGGTTTTGGTGTCAAAAGGCTATTATAGACTGGATCAATATATGAACGCTGGTGATGTCTGGAATTGACTCCTCTCTGTGCATCCACTAAAAACGATTGTATGTTGTATTGAAAATATATATGTTAAAAATATTTATCCGATCGAGTTTCTTGCCGGTTCTTCTCGATGACTGCCTGGTTTTCCGAACCGGTGGTAGTTTTGACGTTCATATGTGCCTAAACTGAATAAAGTATTTTTGAATTGATTTGACATTTACGTATCTACTTTTCCCTCGAAGTCGCGTCGTCATTAAAATTTCAATAACCTTTGATAGAGTGAACCAATTTTAATGAAACCAAGACTAAATGTTACTCGAGGATATGCTTGTCTTGAGGTTTTAACGTAAACGCAGTACTTTAGCAGTGACGCTTGTACAAACAAACAGACAATTCTGAAAATGATTGAAATGTAGTTTATTACTTATTCTAAATTACCTGTAACATTTTGTTTCACACAAATCTAAAAAATACGGACACGCTAGATTTACATTCTTATAATATGTATAGATTTTCTTAACGCTAATATTAGGCCAAATCATAGCTAGTAGCACATTAAATTATAATCGACAAAATGATGCCTCTTGTTACTAATACGGTGAACGTAAACGACTTTTGGCTATTTGAATTTAAAATTAAATAATTAATTAGATTTTGCATTATACATACATAACTAAATACAACGTTCGTTTTCAACTATAGACATTTAAGGTATTAATTATGTATTGCTAATAAAGATAAAAACATATTTTATTTATTTACCAGTAGTTTTCGAGATTAGTGCGTTCAACCATAGAAACAAAACCTTAACATTAGTATAGATTACTAGTCTTCTCTCGTACTTAATTCGAGCCGTCATTCAAATTACAATAACTTTTGATAGAGTTGACCGATTGTAATGGAACAAAAACTAACTTATTATTGAGAATATGCTTTATGATTTTCTTAGTGAGGTTTTATTGTGAATCCAGTAATTTAGCAGTGATGCGTGTTCATACAAACATACAGACAGACAGACATTTCTAAAAATGATTCAAATGTGTTTTGTTAGTTATTCCTAGACACCTGCAACAGTTTTTACACGAAAATCGAAAAGTACATCCACGTTAGATTTACATTCTTATTATATGTATAGATATATAGATGATGGATTTCCGCAGAATAAGGCCTTATCAATCAAGATACTGTGTTTTCTGTAAAGATTTCTTTATGAACTAATTTTGAGCTACTAGAATCCATGTGGTTCCTACAATCTTGACCAGAACAACTGGAAATTATAGAATTAATTTATCTATCCACTATTCACAAATGAATTCAGAATCCAAATAATATTGAACAATTTTGTATTCAATCAGGGGCTTATAATTTGGATCAACATTTCACTAAGATCGTCAAAGCTCAGCGCAAATTGTAGTCTTGAATTCATAGTTCAATGAATAGGATAAATAAATTGAAAACAGATGGGGCATCATTGGCGAATGAAATTTATTGATGCCTACATACTATATGTTTGTTTGTATATATACACAGCTTAGTTGTCTAATTAGAAGGCAATGGTTAGAACTAAACATTAAATTTTAATTTTAGCAATAGAACTAGACGCCTAATAACCAAATGTCACTCTTTTTTATTTATGTTTGAAATAGTTCATTAATTATTTAATTAAAAATCAATGATTCATTCTTATTATCACGTGACCAAAAAAAAAACATCGTAGTGCGAGAAAAATAACTTAACACTTCCTTTAAAATAATATGTATTTAATTCACAAACTTTAAATCACTAAGGTTTACTCAATACTAAAATAACTCCTAATAAGTGATTCTTAAAATAAAATGACCACTTAATAATAACCGATAAATAATAAAGTTCAGTACGTAATTATAATGTTGGTGTAGACAGCGTGGGCGAGGAACCTTTTGGTCGAATGGCGCAGTATTTACATATGACGTCGCAGACTTGCTGACACTACTTCCAGTGATCGATGTGGCAGTTACTACATATTTACGTCATAGACGACCATTGCTACGTCTAGGGGTTGATAATGCCAAAAGCAACCCACATGAATTATCTTCTATACATATAATAAGAATGTAAACGTAACGTGTCTGTAGTTTTTAGAATTTCGTGAAAAAATTGTTTTAGGTTAGACACCTGAATGAACTGTATGAACACGCATCAATGCAAAGTACGGGGTTCACAATAAAACCTCATAAAACATATAAAGGTTTCATTAAAATCGGTTAACTCTATCAAAAGTTATTGTAAACTTAAGTACGAGAGAAATGTAGATAAGTAAATGGACTTCATACATCCAGATGATTTTGTTAGTCACTGTTTTTTTAAATTAGATTCAACGCGGACGGAGTCGCGGGCACAGCTAGTCAATTATAAATTATATATTTCTTCTATACTGTACACTTAATCTATGACCAAGCTTAATAATTCAACGAATTTCATCTCAGCATTGGTAGAAACGGCAACAGATCTGAAATTACTTATTGGCTGTGTGCTATTCATTGTTCATAGTTTCCCGTTTATTCAGGTATCCAGGAATATTGTGATTCAAAGCATTGGCAGTTAATTGTAATTTTCGAATTGGATACCTCTATCGAGTTTGTTCTGTAAAGGGTGGTCGATGTGGGAACGAAGCATATAGTGAAATTCAACATGAAGTAAAGCCGTAGCATAATCTATACTAATATTACAAAGAGGTAAAGTTTATGAGTTTGTGAGGCTGTAGGGGGTAATATCAGGAATTACTAGTCAGATCTGAAAAATTATTTCAGTCCTAGAGAGCTCATTAATCAAGGAAGGCTATAGGCTATATATCGTCACGCTGAGATGAATAGCAGCGGAGCACTAATGAAGAATGTTTAAAAATCGGGGTTTTTATTCCTTTTGAGAGCTTCCGCTGCGTATTAGCGTTAGTCTAAAGTAACTACTATTCAACGCGGACGAAGTCGCGGGCAGAGGCTAGTTGAAATATATTTTTGAAGTGAATCTTTTTTTTAGACGGCGTGATTTGCATTGTATGACACGAAAATGAGTGACGAAAAAAAGACAGCTATAAATGTATATACATGTTTTAGGCTGTGAGAGAGTGAGATAGTATATTCTTTATGCGTTCGAAATATATACAAAGAGACGAAGAGAGAAAAAAACCAATGATATCTATAGCAGATTATTTTCTATTGCATTGTAGTGACTATCGCGCACCTTTAAACATTATTCTGTGTTGTCTATTATTAGCATTGTTAATAATAGGTCTTGTGTATTCAGTTCTTCACAGTACACATCTGCAGTAATGCTCACCCCGTTTGGTAAGAAGCTGTGATGAATCACACCGGCGCTAGACCACCAAAAGTCAAAATCAATTTTCTAGGGGTAAGTTTTGGCTAAGGGCATTGTTTAGGTGTTGAACCAGGATCCAACCAACTTGCTGAGCGCTTGCGGTTATAAACATGGAATTCATTTTTCATCGCAGGTAACAATGCGGTTCAAAATTCCTTCATTTGATTGTTGTTAGCATTTTCAACGCACGTCTCGATGTGTACTTCGCACTCATTATGGAGTACGTTAAGAAATTCGAGTAATTATGGAATATGATGTACCGTTTTGACAGCTAACGTCGAAAGCAGCTGCTAATGCAGTCGTAGATTGTGTATCATCAGCTTCCACAATAGCCTTTAATTCGTTATTGTCGACCAAAGTCTTCGGACGACCGCGAGGTATTCATTTGCTCCTCCTCAGGTCGAAATTCCCAGAACGGAAGCGAGCAAACCAATAACAGGTGGTGCGTTGGCTTTGTCGACAATGTTAGCCCGTAAACGTCGTTGATGTTGCGTGCCGCTTGTGCCGCGTTGCTGCCATGACGGTACTCAATTCTAAGGACTCGAATTTTTAACGTATCCATAATGACAAAAAAGATTGAAATGCGATGAAAATGTAACACTAATCAATAAACAAGTGACTACTTTTGGAAAAAGAATTCCATGTTTTTAAAATAAAATTAATTTGAAATTAGATTTCTTAGCCAAACAAAAATTATTTTGATTTGAAATGGCCAGTACTGCAGAACGGCAATTTCATAGGTAAAGACCTAATCTATACTATAATAAAACTGTAGCAAGGTCAAATCTGTACATTAAATATTTTTTGAAAATTTTTATCGGAGTAGACTTTGTTATCGATATAGAAGCCAAAAATAATCTTTTTACAATTTTTGTCTGTCTGTCTGTCTGTCTGTCTGTCTGTCTGTCTGTCCCTGTGAACATGCATCACTCTGAAAGTACTGAACCGATTTTGACGAAACTTGGCACAGTGATAACTAATATTACGAGATTACATCTAGGATACTTTTTATCTCATAAAACGCAAGGGATTCTCCAGGATCTGCCTGTTTGTCTGTCCCTTTGAACACGTACCACTCTGAAAGTACTGAACTAATTTTGACGAAATTTGGCACAGTGATAACTAATATTACAAGGTTACATCTAGAATACTTTTTATCTCATAAAACGCAAGGGATTCTCCAGGATAACGGACGAAAGTCAAAAATTTGTAGTTAATGAAATTTTTGATGGATTTTGGTAAATTTTCATTGTGCTATATATAGCAGACAGATTAGCTAAAAAGATAAGCTATATTTCCCTAAGCTACTTTAAAAAAAATACCAAAAAAGAAGATCGCCGGGATTCGAACCGTCGGCTCCGGCGGACCACACAATACACAATACAGTCCGTTACAGTACAGTACAGTACAGTACGTTATAACTGAGCTACGGCTATATGACATTTCGATGCGTAATTATCGACCTCATATGAAGAAAATATGTGTAAACGAAACTGTCACTTATATGTTGTTACATTTATTTTATTGTATAAAAAATGTTTGCTAAACAAAGGTGACAAGATTTTTTCCTAAAACATAAACCTAGATAATAGTTACATTGCATTGTAGAAGATGAATCTCAACTAGAGTTTTATCAGTACGTGTGTTGTTTCGATATTTGATAAAATTAGTTTTCTAAATGTTGTTGAGTCTTGAAGTAGTTGGGTTCAGGTTTGTGAATCTAAGATTAAAATAAATCAGTTGAGGTGTATGCAGTTATTTTTTTTTTCTCGAACTGACCACGGTATTGACCTCGCAAGGTCTTAACAGCTTCACCGGACTACTGTTTGCAGTTACTATGTTGTATTTATACTAATATTATAATGAGTGGTAAAGTTTTGTTTTCGAGGAATGCTTGGTACCTACTACTGGTCCGATTTCAAAAATTCTTTCACTGTTAGAAAGGTATATTATCCCAAGTTCAGTATCTCAGTAAAAAAGGTGGTTTGTATGTCAAAAGTAAAATAAATGTGACCAAATTAAAATTGAATGCAGATTTCACGTATACTTTAAAAATTCTTATAAAACAAACAACTAAAACAAAATGGAAATTTAATGTAGATGAAGTTCAACTTTTACAGTATGTTACGTGATGAAGTTACAAGGGGTACTGGGAAGACATTTATCGGCAATATATGTAAGTTAGTTTTGATCTTCACTTTGATGACACTACTTTAGGTAATGCTGCGAACAGATTCTAGGCTTATTTTAAAAGATTTCTCACATACCAACTGGGTATATGTTTGAGTGAGTCCCTGGATAGTTTGGATTCACGATTGGAAGTGCTGGATAACGCTGCAATAGGGTTGTAGGTTTTTTAAGATTATTTGCGTTTAAAAATACAATTAAAACCGGTAATAACCGATTTGGTGCAGACGAAGTTGCACGGGTCAGCTAGTATATATTAAAATACAAAATAATGCTTAAAACTAACTTTTACCATCTCCATAGTGTATTCATCTCATTCTCTTAAAACTTAATCAGAATACTAAGTTTCTCTTCTACCGTGTGTAAACACACACTTGTGTGTGTAAATGTCATACTTTTATATAATGGTTGGGCTTTTTCTAGGTCCCTGTGTTTAACTACCACTCCCAAGTTGAACGTCTGTCGCTAAGCACCCGTTGGTGTGTTCCAGCAAATACAATTGAGACCCAGTTCCTCCTTCAGTTTTAGCTTGTTTACTGTCTTAAAACACATCGATGTTTAACATCAGATGGAATTGTGGTCAAACGCTAAAACCTACGTATAGAATAATCCTGTAACTTTAGTGGAAAATATGTATCCAATCTATACTAATGCTAGGCATATTACAAAGAGGTAAAGTTTGTGAATTTGTGGGTTTGCGACGTTGTAGGGGGTAAAATCTCAGGAACCACTGGTCTGATTTGAAAAATTCCTTCAGTGTTATATAGCTCATTTGTCGAGGATGATTACAAGCTATTTCAGGTTACTACCATCACGCAATAAGAGCGGAGCACCAACGAAGAATGTTTGAAAATCATCAAATTCTTCAAGGCGTTTCTATTTCTCTCACTAAACATAAGCCTTCTTTTCAGAAGAGTACGTGTCATGAGTGTACGACTCCAGCCAGGCTAATTCCACTATGTAAAATACAAAGAAAATTATACCTTATCACTATCCAAATAAATCTAAAATTAAATTGCCACTTATGTAAATGGCTGAAGTCAATTAAACGCTTTGACCTCGAGACCGTTGAAATTTTATATAGAATCCAAAATAATTAATGAAATATTTGATTAAAAAAAAACTACAAATAAACCATCTGCGTTAATCATAATTGTAATATTCATAACACTTATATAAAAGCTTATTTCAATATCCGCATACTTAAACATTAATCCTTTAAGGTGGTAAGTAGACGGATCATTTTTTACCCGTCGCCTTCTGCGTGGCTAATGAAAGCATTTACTTCACATCGGGGGTGATTTTTCATCGCTTACGTCAGTGGATCGGATACCTTATTTCCGGCTGTCACACCGATTTTGTTTGCTAAAAATGCTTATAAATTATAATATAATCTTTAATTTTTCGAATAATATGAACGTTTTAATATCTAAATATGTATATATTTTTACATATATAAATAGTCGTAATGGTCGAACGGTTTGACCAGTGGAATATCAATCCGATGTCCGCAGGTTCGAACCTCCACATGTACCAACGAATTTTTCGGAATACGCGTACATTTACTAATTTAAACTGGTAATAAGATGGCAAGGATAGCTGTTCTCACTGTGGCGAAGATCACCACAGAGAAGAGTGCCCGTCTTATAAGGAGGGAAATCCAACTAACTTTAAGAACTGCCAGTTTGGCAAAGAGGCGGATACAAAGCACAAGGCCTTCGATAAAGACTACCCAGTTAGGATAAAATGGAATAAGATAGCGAGGCTGAGTGTTGCGTACGGCTGAGGATGCGACAACCCTGAATAGAAGAGAGCAGAAAAATTAAGGAATTTACAGGGGTCAGAGTCTCGCACGAGCAAACGTTTAGCTAAAATATACACCACTAAAAAACTTGGAGTAGAATAAATACGGTGTAGCTGATATTATTAGCGAAACAAGAAAAGCATTAGGAGGGACAAATATACCATCCACAAGCAAAAACGGAAAAGTTAGGAGTATCTGGACAGCGTAGCAACGAGATACCATCATACTGGGCTGAGACTGAAGGCATGATGACAGCTAAACTGTACTGTTGCGTCATGGGTCGTCGAATGATGGCACATTCCCTTTATAAAAAAAAGGAAATATGTCAAAAAAGAAGAAAACCCAACATGACACAAAATACGTAGAATAACAAGTAACGTCAGCAGATAAGGAAATAAAGAAGAGATCTCTCTATACAAGATGTCGGAGATGGCAACCTGAGAGCAGAGATTTGCTGGTTACAAAACAAGAAGAGAAAAGAAAGACAGCTGATATGAATGACGTTCAAACTAAATATGTAAAAAGTAATGGTAAAAGTGCTGCTCGAAATCCTACAAATACATAGACTCTGGCTCCTAAAGTATAACAATCTTGGTATAAAAAAATCGTAACAAAACTTCAATTAATAAATCTGAGTAAATAACATATTTAAAAAAAACCGTTAAAATCATATAATACTTAAATTATACATAGCAACTTAGTCGAAGTCAAGATTAAAATAATTATAAAAATGGAGTGAAAACAGAAGGATTAACAATAACAAAAATAAAATATATAGACTTAATAAAAATAATTTGAAATTATACTTTAATAAATAAATTAAGATATATAAATAGTAAAATAACATTGTAATTACAAATCTTCTACAATGCTGCAAAAATTTCGAGTTCAGATCAACGACGTATTTATATAATAAATATTTAATTGAAAAAAGTAAACAAACTAAAGATAAAATGTTTAACAATACCTTCAAATATAACTGATAAAACAATAATACAAAAAAAAAACTGGAACAAAAACAACTAAATAAACATCGTTTTAATATTAGGAATATAAAAAAAATAGTAAAAGAATAAATAAAATCAACATAAAAATAGTAACGTGCAAAGTTAAAACAGATAAGTGAAAGTAGAAAAGGTAAATAATAAACTAAGGTGTACAATAAACAACAAAAATAGTGAAATAAAGAAGTCTGGACATAAAAGGTCTCAGCCTACACGCGGCCGAAGAACCATGCAGACTGGCAGATAATTACTCCCAATTACTCCCAATCAAATAAAAAAAAAAAAATTGGTAACACTATCGGCAGACGACGAAAGCAAAAATCATGAAGAAACCTGAAACTGAGAGGTGTAGTTATAGTTGTAGTGTAGTAGTTTTTTAGTACCACTATATGTGGAAAAATACAGAACTGTTGATTTCTCGGAGTCTAAAATCACCAATACGTTATGGACTGGCGAGGCGTTTATACCTGGAACTTACTTCGAGAAGTGATCAATGGCCCTAAAGTGGGCCTTTTACTGGCTGATAATGGTTTATTTACGTCTGTTTATTACTATAAATTATAGCTGTGTATGTATTTTACAAGCATTTAATTCTTCTCTTCCTTGGCTTCGCATTGAGTCACGCTTTCCATCCCTAAGTCCTATTTTAACGTACTTTCTGGCATACATTTTATAAGTTTTGTATGCTAAATGCTCCGCTCCTAAGGGTCGTGGCGTGATGGTAGGTGACGTAGTAAAATAAAAATAAAAAAGCCTTTATTCTACTTTTTTTTTTGTTACAAATTTATTCCACTTCCTTATCTAAATTGTAGTCGCCTCGTCGGCGTAGGCCTCCCCTAGTTTTTTCCACAGGTCCCTCTCCCTTGCCTTTCTCATCCAATCTGCTCCACATCTTTGATGGAAAATATCCCACCATCTTTTTTTTTTGGTCTTCCTGGTTTTCTCTTGTAACCTAGTGGCACCCACTCTGTTACCATTTTTGTCCACCTGAAATTGTCTTGCCTGCAGATGTGACCTGCCCAGTTCCATTTCAAATGTCTTATTCTTTTTCGTATGTCTGTTACTTTCGTTCTTTTCCTTATACTTTCATTATCTATTCTATCTGAAATCTTTATGCTTAGGATGCTTCTCTCCATTTTTCTTTGGCACACTGCAAGTTTTTTCTCATCTACTTTCCTTAGAGACCACGTCTGACATCCATATGTTAGGCAAGGTAGAATTGCTATATCATGAACTTTTTTCTTTATGTGTAACTGGATTTCTTTATTCTTCATAATTTCTTTCAGCCCCCAGTACTTTTTCCATGCTAGTGCAATTCTTCTTTGTATGTCTTTTTTGGTGCAATCTTCAAAGGATACTAGCTGTCCCAGATACACGTAATCCTCTTCATATTCTATCTTTTCATTCCTTACTTTGAACTCTTTGTGTGCTCCAGGTGACGTAGTAGTGTTCAATAAATAGCTTATAAAATGAAAAATATATATATTTAATTGGACTAGCTATATAGCTATTTTGAACTAGCTTTTGCTCTTGGTTTCGGTCGCGTTAATGTAGACTTGTCCTATACCTTGGGAAGTATTTTTCTGGAAGAAAACTATCTGATGTTCTTTTCTGTAACTTTACAATGTATATACAAAATGTCTTTATAATAGGTTGAATAATGAAGGCGTAAAAGCGTAACAAATAAATATACACTCTCATTATTTTATTAGTTAGAATCTTTAAGCTATATTCCTATAGCAAACTGTAATTTCGAAAATAGCCCTCAACAATATTTCTGCTTAAGACACTACGAGTGTTATCTTCTTCTATACATAAAATAAGAATGTAAATGTAACGTGTCTGTACTTTTTCGATTTTCGAGAAAAAAATTGTTGCAGGTGTCTAGGAATAAGTAATAATTTTTTTATGCCATAGGAGGCAAACGAACAGTTGGGTCACCTGATGTTAAGTGATCACCACCGTTCATAGACACTTGCAACACCAAGGGAGTCGCAAGTGCGTTGCCAGCCTGTGTTGGAGGGGGGGGGAGGCAGGGAAGGGGAAGGGGAAAGTGGAAGGGGAGGGGAGGTGGATCTCCGGCGTTCTCACTGATCGAACGAAACGCAACAATGCAAGCACTGTTACTTCTCGTCGGTTTTCTGTGAGAGGGTGGTACTACCCCAGGCGAGCCGACCCATTCATACTGAAACCAGTAATAGCTTCAGCGCGGCTCTACCACCTACAAATACAAAATACACAATATGAAATATACAAAATACATTTCAATCATTTTTAGAAAAGTCTGCCTGTCTGTTTGTACGAACACGCATCACTGCTAAAGTACTGGGATCACAATAAAACCACAATAATAAAGTATATCTTCGAGAATAACTTAGTCTTTGTTTCATTAAAATTGGTTCACTCTATCAAAAGTTATTATAATTTTAATGACGACGCAGCGTAAGTACGAAGAAACAGTAAGTAGTAATCGATACTAATATTATAAAGATGGAGGGTTTGTTTGTGTAGTTCAACGCTCTAATCTCAGGAACTACTGATCCGATATGAAACATTCTTTCAGTGTCAGATAACTCATTTATCGAGGCTATATAGGCTATATCACGCTAAGAGCAATAGAAGCGGAGCACCAATGAAGAATATTTCAAATTCTTTTTTTAATTCCTTTTGGAAGCTTCCGAAGCCTGTTAGCTAGCGCAAAAACTATTCCACGCGGAGAAGCCAGTTGTAAATAAATCAATTAAAATTTTTAATTTCTTTTATGCTATAGTCTACACAAAATGTACTGAATTAATTAATGGTTCGTACGTTACATTCACTATCACTATTATATAAATATCTATTTACTTAGATCAGGGATCCTCAATCAATATTATTGTGGGTCCATTTTAGAAATGTAAGGGACTACCGCGGTCCATTTATCTGGCAGTCAAGTTTTTTAAAGACCAAATTAACAAAATAAGATGTAAGAATGAATGCACACAAGGACGTTTTTGGTTGGAATTATCAAACGCTGTTTCAGTACAGAAAGCAAATTATTTTGATTAGTTCTTGCATACTATTAAAGAAGATAAAATCATAATCAGAATATAAAATATACTAGGTTAATCGGGAAATTTCCAGGCATAGGTGTTCTTTTATTGTCTGTTGTTATCTGTCTTAAATCTGTCTTAAATAAAACATTGTTTATTCGTACCTCTGTTACGGCGCGGACTGTGGTTCTCTGTTTGGTGGTCTTATTACTAGAATTGATTGTCATTTTTGAAAACTAATATAATCGATTTTTGAACATAATACTATAAAAATAGCATGTGAAACGTTAATTATTTTTAAAATGTATTATATATTGCTATAAACCGGGCATGTTTTTATTCGCAATGTAAGGTTTCATATATTACGCTACGGCGTGATGGGAGGCGAGAATTCGTCTTTAATATTTCAAGTGATTTTACTTGAGTCATCATATATGATGAAGATGAAAATAGGTCACACATCAAACCATTTCTTATGCATATTTCCAGCGATATTAAAAAGTATGATATTTTATTTTTGTATATTTTATCTATGACGTCGTTAATCGAAACATAAGCACCATATCACTTGCTTCATTGCAAGTAAACACAAATTTTTTTTAGACCAAGGTTAACTTAACTGTCTAAGAAGTAAAATTTAAAAAAAATGTCGAAATTGATCGAGTACTTTTTTAGTGATGCCTTTATTCATATACAAAAAGATAAGAATATTTCTCTATAGGGAGCTACAATATATTAGATATGTTTATGAACAACGGCAATAGATGGCGCTGCAACGTTTTAGAACGGACTAGCGTAGTGTCGCTGGCCAAATGGTAGGTGTTTTCGTAATTCAGTACAACGACAAATCAGTTCAGTAGTTTTTGATATTTTTGATAACGCCAACTGGATCTATTGATGATACAGCCGTAGCGTTCATAATACGATTATTATTAGATTTGTTAACTACCCTACCCCAGTGCTCGGCACACCGCGTCTCGCAGGCCGAATGTGTCTCTTTCACTTCTAAGTTGTGGTTCTTCCACAAATGTTTAGTGCAGTCTAGGGCTGTTGATATTTTTAAAAATATAGAAATTTCGATATTTATAAAAATAACAATATCGGCGTTCGATATATTGAAAAAAAAATCGATACATATCGGCTTTATTAAAAAAAAATGTAATTCAACTTAACAATGATTTACAGCTTTCAATCCAGCATATGTGATAGACAAATATACCCTAAATGTTATTTTATAGTTCTAAGGCCCACTTGCACAAACGTTATTCAATAATATTAATTTTAATTCTTATCATTATTATTTTATCTAAATAAGGTACTGATGTGTACCAATATTTTTCAGTCCATCAGTTACCAAGTTTTTTAAGTCGTGGTGATCTAATGGTTTGACCGGTGGAATATCATTTATATATCTGCAGATCCGAACCCTGGCGTGTACCAACGAATTTTTCAAAATTCTCATACATTTATTAATTTAAATGGTAACACTATCGGCTGACGGTATAGTTTGCAGGTCGGCATGATAGCGATGACTGCCATCGCTATTTAACATTGACAGTCGCCGTTATTTATAGACTGTACTGTACTTTCCACCAGGTACAGTGTAGTCATTTTGCTGAACCACTTTAAACAAAAAGAAAACATCGTGAGGAAACCTGAACCTAGGAAATGTTCTTGAAGTACTACTATATAAGCGAAAACAAAACTGTGGATTTCTCAGAGTTTGAAATCGCCAATACGTTGTAAGCTAGTGTGGTGATTACGCCCATACCTTCCTTCGGGATGAGGCATATGGCCCTGCAGTAGGTCTCTAACCGGCTGATGATTGTGAGGCTGAATATTTTTCAGTAAGTATAAAACATAAAAGATTTTAAATATTGATATGGTCACTATAAAATGTTGTTAGGTTAGCTAATTACGTAATAACTCCCTTAAATAAGGTCCCTTAAGTAGGGATTTATAAAGTAACCGACTTGGCATTACATGGATCTGACAACTTTTTACGGTAGAAGAACTGAGGTGCGACACTTTTTTTTTACAAGTTTTGCTTTTGATGCCATTATCTATTTTTGAATCGTAAGCATCCAGAAAAGAGGTACATTTTTAGAAAGCACGGCTAGTCGCTCACGGAAAAGTCATTGGACAAAGACAAGATGAGTTCAGTTTAATCCTAATTATTTCGATAAATTTTATCTATAGCAAAGTTTAAGTTCAAAAGGCTGTTTGAATAAATTTCAGATCTGTATTTCTTTTAAGTAAAACTTCTTTAGACGCGACTAGGAGGAAACATGACGACAATGCAACGGAAGTCCGTTACGGCAATATGGCGTCAAGTTTCTGTACTATCCGGTTTTTAAATATTTTTTATTATGTCAATAAATAGTTTATAAACAAATCAATCAAAATTTTTGAAAAAAAAATAATACAAAATCTTAACTTGAATAATAATACAAATCATAGAATAGAATTAATTATGTATATATGGGCGCGCGACCATGCTGTCATCTGGTTTCAATGTCAGTAAGTAGCAAATTAAAGAAAAAGCTTCATTATCTGTAGTACCATTTATCAGCTCTATAACGCCAAAGAAGTTTTACGTGTATGTGTGACGGTTACACGCACTCATTTTTTTAAATATTTGACTATTTTTTTAAGATGACAAGTTTGTCGACCACTGCCCTATGCCAATGAGGCTACCCGTCTTCATCTTGGTGCAGTAACTTAATAAATTACACCCATTTGAAGCCGGGATAAGTCTGTCAATTTTAATTGATATGAAAACACGTGTAATAGAATACAGTCCTCGTCAATCATTTTGTCCACTCTGAATATAGCGTTGTATAAGTTGAAGATTATGCGTAATATAGTCAAGAATTTAATACGGAGTTAAAATATGAATCTAAAATCAGTATTTATTTACTCTTTAAGTTATCACAATGTACTTAGTCTGGCCATAAATACTGTTACAATTAAAAAGAAACAAAATATTACATTTGAATTTGGAATCTGTCATTTTTATATGATTATTCATTGAGTTTTCTCATTTTGGCGCCAATACACTGTACAATATTTTGCGATATTAAAATGGAGTGGGGTGATAAAGAGAACTGAATCGCTGTGATTGCATTACACAAAGTAGGTATGGAGCCAAATGCAATATTTAAAACTCTCCATATGCTTGGTATTACTAAAATGTTTGTATACCGGGCTATTAATAGGTAGACCTCCTCTGTTTGTGTCAGAAAAAGATCTGGCCGTTCACGTAGTCGAAGTCGCGGACAGAAGTTAGTCTTTAATAAATTTATGAACCCACTGATGTAATTTTTATTCTCTTTAATCTTACTGAATGTCAAAATGAATTATGGTCGAGTATCGACCACTAGTTTTAGTAAAATAACTAAATCAAACCACAGAAGTAGGTTATTTAGACGTATTACAAAGGCGATTTGATAAATCAATCTGCGACAATTCGTAACTGACCGTCGCGTCGCGTCGACGATTGACAAATGACCTTTATAGAAGTAGGATAAGGACACCAGTTGACCTTTCCAACCCGATGGATGGGGTTCGCCGCGACCTGATGTATTCAAACACTCCCATATCGATACAGATATTCATAACATACATGTAACATGATTTATCGACCTTTTGTTTGATTTCATTGTGTGATGAGGTCATGTCCGCGGACTGAGTTTTTCAAGCCACCGTAATTACCTGACTGCGCAAATGTATGGCAATCTTTTTGGCAATTTATTTGGTTATTATCTAGTTTTACGCAGCGGAAGCTCTCAAAAAGAAAAAAAACCCCGATTTTATAACATTCTTCATTGTTGCTCCGCTCCTATTGGTGTTCACGTGATGATATGTAGCCTATGACACTCACAAATAACGTGGCCTTCTATTGGTAAAAGAATTTTCAAAATCGGTTTAGTAGTTCCTGAGTTAGTAGTCCCCCTACAACGTCACAACGTCACAAACTTTACCTCTTTATAATATTAGTATATAGATTATAGCCCCTGCCTGCCACTTCGTCCGCGTAGTAATAGTTACTACTCTGGGCTAACGCTGACACACAGCAGAAGCTCTCAAAATGAAAAAAACATCTCGATTTTGAAACATTTTTCATCTGTGCTCCGCTTCTATTGGCCTTAGCGTGATGATATATAGTCTATAACCATTCTCGATGAATGAGCACACTGAAAGAATTATTCAAATTGGACCAGTAGTTCCTGAGATTACCTCTTACAACGCCACAACGTCACAAACTCACAAACTTTACCTCTTTATAATATTAGTATAGATATCGCTCTATTACAAAGTAGCGAACATCTATCTTAACAATATGCCCTTAGAGTTATTATATCATTATTTATTATTATTTATTCGCGCAAACACAGCACGTAGATAAAATTTATATATGTACGTGACGCAATTATGCAGATTAAAGCGGAGACGTGAGGGTCCTTCTCATACTTTAATCGGGTGAAACTTTACTATTGTGACGGGCTATGTCGCGTCGCCCGGGCTTTACTCCTGTACTTTCAAAAGTTTCTAACAAAGGGTTTACTATCTTTTTGAAGTTCATACTTACTAATATTATAAATGTGAGTTTGTTTATTTGTTACGCTTTCACACTTGAATTGCTCAATCGATTATCATGAAATTTTGTTAGATATACAGAACAGAACATAGAGTACCTTTATTTATATCATAGGAGACGAACGAACAGGTGGGTCACCTGATGTTACGTGATATACGTATAGGCTAAGACCTATATGAGCGGAGCAACAATGAAAAATGTTTTAAAATCGGGGTATTTTTTCCTTTTGAGAGCTTCCGCTGCGTCTTAGCCCAAAATAACTATTCCACGCGTGTGAAGTCGCGGGCAGAAGCTATTAACTAATTATATTATTATCTATAATCTATACTAATATTATAAAGAGGTAAAGTTTGTGAGGTTGTAGGGGGTAATATTTGGGGAGTCGAAGAAAAACGGTCGAACGAAAACGTTTCTTACGAACGCTGCCTTAATTATGAGATATATATGATTGAGTTCTAGAGAAAAGTTGTAGCTTGATAATGACTATTACCGCCCAACGAAGTGGGCACGGGTCTATATAAATAAAACGATAGGAATCTGCAGTTGCGTGCGCTTGACTCAAGAAGTACTGCATACATTTCGATCAATTTCTTTTAGTTTTATTTCTTAGATGCTTAGACTTCATATAAAAAAATTAATATCACGATAGATTCATTTAATAAAATGTAATAAGAGTGTAAATGTAACATGTATGTACTTTATAGATTTTGTAAATAAAAATATAAAATATATTTTAATTATATTAAATATAAATATATAAAAAACTAGCGGACCGGGCGGACGTTGTCCTGCCTTGATAATAAAAAAAATCCTAAAAGTCAACTGCAGCGCCACCTACCGGGTCCAATTGTGAATCTAAACCATTCTCGGATCTCCACGAACACACACAAAAAATTTCATCAAAATCGGTCCAGTCGTTTAGGAGGAGTTCAGTCACATACACACGCACACAAGAAATATATATATTAAGAATATGTCGCAGATGACTAGGAATATCTAATAAAATACATCTTAATCATTTTTAGAAATGTCTGTCTGTTTCTATGAATACGCATCACTGCTAAAGTATTCCGTTCATGAATAAACCTTTTCCAGAAAATCATAAAGCATATCTTCGAGTAGCATTTTATTCTTCGAGTAATCTTTGTTTCATTAAAATCGGTGTGGTTTATCAAAAATTATTGTAATTTTAATGACGACGCGACTTAAGTATAAGAGAAAAGTAGATACTGATTAGACTTCATTCATTCAGGTCACTTTAGTCACTGTTTTGTACATCAGGTTTTTGCAGACGACGTCGCGGGTACAGCTAGTTTAATATAGTTATTAAGTTGGAGAAAGAGTTGATTTTTTAAATTGTAGCACGGCAAAATTACTGCGCTTTGCCTGATGGTAAGCACAGTACAATCCAATAAAAATGGCGATTACAGAGAGACAAACGATCCATCGCCAGTCGTCGTCGTCATGCCGGGCTACGTACATGTCTCTTCACGTTATGCTTTGTTTGAAGCACCCCATGTTATATGAAGGAGGGAACACATTGGCATGGAGATAATACCACAGCTTCACGGTACGGCAAAGGTAAGACGTTGCGAACTTTTCAGTTCGTGCCCAGATGGGATTTACTGTAAAACTGGGGCTCCCAAGCCAAGACGAAGGGATTAAATATAATAGCTATATACCTTCATTATTATAAGTTCATAGTCCTATGTCGATACAGTTTATTTGAGGCAGAAACATGTTATAACTATTTCGACATAGGACTATGACCATTCCGATGCAGAATTTCGTAGCAGAATCGTAGCAAGTTCTACGCTACTTATTTTTTTTGGGTACCATTAACACTTTGTCATTTTTATTAAATAATAGCTGTACATGCATCTCCGCGTGCGTTTTTTAAAATTAAAAAGTTATAACAAAATAAAAATTAATTTTTGTATTCAGTACCGAAGACCCGTTTCACCCACTGTAGCATACAGAGACAATAAGTACAATATTTTGACTTTTGATTTATTAAATTCTGTTGTCATTGTTAAGTACTTAAAAATATATCGAAAAAATATCGAACCTCAAAAGTCCAGTCTCGCGTCTCTGTAATACATTTCTACCTGGAACAAATTTGAAATTTCGGTTGGCACCGACTTCCAATACATCTCTAGGTAGCACACATATTCATATGTTTTATTTAATTTGGTTAATTTGATAAACTATTTATTTTCCGCTTTTTAGTGCCTTATGGGTTTTTGATTGATATTGAAGTCGGTTAATACTTTTTTTTGAAAATTTACTTTATTCGTTGTAAAGATCATTTTGATGTAAGTCTTTCATAATAATAATCTTATTAATTATTATTTATCTATGTGTACAAATCGAATAAATAGAGTTCAGTAATTAATTTTTTTAACTGGGCTCCAAATCGTAACCTTTAGAATCGTAGCATTAACAAATTTTTTTGGATAACTTAAAGTTGTTGAATAATAAATTCATGTATTTTTTGTCTAATGATTTGTAAATCCTTTAACACACATATCTAACAAATCGTTTTTTGTAATAAATTGGAGATATTTTTGTCAAGTCAAACATAATAGCTGTAAACGCTGTACTATTAAGAAATTGCTTTAACATTATGACGTCACAAGTATGGTGAACAATCAAGGCGCGTTCATAGTCACGTGATTTTTTAAAATAATTTTTAAATTGTTTATAATTAATTAAATTTTATTTTAAGTTTTTCGCATTCTATATCAATATAATTAATAATAAAAAAAATATCTAAAAAAACATTATTATTTTTTAAAATCTCAATTATACGTACGACACGCACGCCACCTACAGTAAAATGTAACGTATACATTAGTTATATAAATACTAACAGTGTGTCAAACGAGGTTTATCATCAGCATCATATTTGGAACCTTAACCCACCATATAACTAACCCAGTGCTCACACTGTATAAGGAAATATTGAAACAATGACTTAAAGATCTTATTAATATGCCCATATTGTCAATAAGAAATACGTTTATGGTCTGATATCTTATTAGAGAGGTCCCTTCTATCTTCAAAATTACTATTAATAATTATAATGCTGAATTGTAAACAATGAATGAGCTGACGTCTTGAAATTTTGCATAAATATAAATCAAGTTATAAAACTTTCTATCGGTCTAAGCAGTTTTTAATATTCGACAGTTTAAATAGTGTTCATTGGACCCGATACAATATTCTTATATGTTACTATGGTTACTTAGGTATGTAGACGAAAGCGCGGTAAATAAAATAAAATGGCCGCCGAAATGACCAAAAAGATAAAATAATTTAAATTACACACATAGATACAAATATTTGACTTTCGATTATATTTATTCTTGGAGTCCAGTACAACACACGACTTACTCACATATTTACAGTTAACAACATATTTTTGCTAAATTTCATGCGGACAAAGTTGCGAGTAATAGCTAATCTATAATAGAATAATCTAAGTTACTTCCTATAAGGTCAGTTATCTGCCAGTGAAAGTCCCGTGAAAATCGGTACAATCGTTTTGGGGATAGCACTGCGGGTGAAGCCACAGTTACCAACTAGTCTAAATTGAAATAGACTAAATTACTTTTTATAATGTCCGCTATGTGCAGGTGAAAGTACCGTGAAAATCGGTGTAACCGTTTTGGAAATAGCATTGCGGGTGAAATCGTGATTAACAGCTAGTCTTTTAGAGTGGCCTAAATAACCCGTTGTAATTTCAGCTATCTGCCAGTAAAATTTTAGTCAAAATCGGTCCAGCCGTTTCAGATATTACCTGGAACAAACGGACAGATAGACCAACAATAATTTAAAAAATTGCATTTTTGCTATCAGCAGCGTGTATACTTTCATACGCAATAAGTAAAAAAGATATTTTGATATTACATACAGACACTTCATTTTTATTATATCTATAAATGAAAAGCAATGTAATTGGAAGATGTAAGCTCATAAAAAATTAACCTCACGAGTTAGTCCATGAAAAACAACCACTGAATCAGTGGATTGCAATAAGCCCAGTGGATTTGGCCTTTGAAAATAAATAGGTATCAAGAGCTTGAGTTAGAAGAATGTACAGTAATACGTCACGGGAAGACGTCGTGCCGATTGGCTGCTTGCCGATAAACTGATAGTGATGTTCTTACACAAACAAATAACATCGATATCGATTAAATTAATCGAATCAATATATGTCTTTTACATTTTGATTACATCACTTGCAACATTTGGAAGGAAGTTCGAAAGATATTTGTAATATATATTAATACCCTATGATCATAAAATATATTATTTTTTTTTAAATATATCAAAGATCTAGAAAATATAATAGGAGTAATTATTTTTTTATGAATCCTCTGTGTTTTCAGACTATATCTACATGGGCGTAAATTCACAAGAACCTATTCTACGGATTATTAAATAAGTTTTAATTTATCCATAAACCTAATTAAGAGTGTTACAATGTAGGTATTATTACTACATTAGGGTTTAGATCCTTGAATATTCTGATTTAATCGATAGTTGAAAGTATTAACGGCATAATTAAATAAGTCATCGATAAGTTTAAACTATCACACATCACTACAATCTCGACAGACGGCTAATTTTATTGGCTGGATTTAGGATTCTACGATAATACACAGATAGGAAGACTCCGGTTGCTTATTTTTTACTCGGGATAAATTCGATCCCTTCGGAATGGACAGGGTTGTTACTTGTTACCGTACGATATTTATTTTGTAATTTATTTATAGTCCTTTTAATCTATCATTCATTTTACATAATTACTTATTCGAACGTAAAAAATGGTGGTGGAACCATAGCATGGTGTTAGGGTACTGTCTAATGCCTGTCTGTTTTTTTTTATATATCATCACCGCCGCCCATAGACACTAGCAATACCAGGGGAGTCGCAAGTGCGTTGCCAGCCTGTATTTGGGGGGGTAGGTGATGGGAGGGGAAGGGGAAATGGGTCTCCGGCACTCCCACTGACCGAACGAAACGCAACAAATTCAAGCATAGTTACTTCATGTCGATTTTCTGTGAGAGAGTGGTACTACCCCGGGTGAGCCGACCCATTCATGCTGAAACCAGTAATAACTACAGCGTGGCTCTACCACCTACAAGTTACCTAGCTAGCTAGGTGAGCTATATCACACTAAAGTTGTAAATCTCTTGCCAATTTTAGATATAAGAGCTATTTCAGTAAATTTAGCGTGCTAAGATTTTAGACGGCCTCGTTGTTTAACACTAGCTAAGATCATTGTCAGACGTTGTAAATTATAAAGTACTAACTGATACCCACCCGTTTCGTAGGACGTTAACAAAATAACAAAGAGGCAATGAAATCCAACAAATAAAATAAGGAAAATGTTGTTTCATTATCTTCTATGGTATACTCCTGCGAAGATAGTTTATTAAAGTGTTCTGTTCCCTTTCTGCGGTTTACATGACAAATATCGTGTTAGGTTATCGATGATGACGTCATAGTAGATGTTATGACATTTCGTACATACTACTACGTACATATTCATAGTGATGGGTGATCACAAGAAGGATGGCATTTAGAAGAACTGTGATATATTAATTGTCCTTGTAAACTATATGGCAATTTCATATATTTTAATGGTCCGACGATTCAAGGAAGAATATCGTTTTTTCTGAATTGATGACGAGCGCGAAAAGCGCATGGATGGCAAAAAATGGCGAATTAAATATGAATATGTAAGTGAATTAAGTAATCATACATACAAACATTTATGCAACATATACAGGTGTATACCTACACGCGTTCATGTATTTTGGATCTAATAATGTTGGGTAAGTCTAACTAACTAATGAAGAAAAAAGATTCTTAACATAATTTATGTACGTATGTCTGTGCACGTGTATGGGGTGCAGTGTCATTCTTTATAAATGCAAGTGTCGCTGTATCGCAGAAGTAGCTTGTTCGCGGGCTACATGCCGGATGATCGGATTTACAGTATATCCTTTGTTTGTTTTTGCAACTCACTATATGCTGTTGGCGTCATGGGCCTTTACTACCTTTGATTCCCGTGCTTTTTGAGCGGAGCTTAAGTATAGTATCAAATTCAAAGCTGACAAAATAGACAGGGTTCGGCTTGTAGGTAACAGTACCATTCATAAAAAAACCCCTATCGAGCTAAGCTAACTATACATGTATGCATTTGTGAGACATATATGAGGAGGAGGGTGGTGGCGAGGGTGCGGGAGCGAAATTTACAATCAGACCATAGCGACGTTATCTGGAGATACGCGGGTGTGGGTGTGTGCACGCTTTGTTTGAAGATTCGGAGGATATAATCGCTTGTCTAAGTGTCGACCGTATTTATATGAATTTCTTTATTTGTACTTGAGTCACGTAATACAAATATGTTTTGACTATAAAATAATTAGGGGATGATTGGAGCCTTTGTGCCGACATGTATTATACGAAATAATGGTTGAAAATACAAACAATACCAAATTATAGTGATAATTAAGTTATTCTGCCATAATGTATTGTTATGGTAAGACCTGAGTTTGACCACGTGACCTTTCGACCCTTCCCTTAACAAATGGCTTCTCATATTTACATATTATTTATGTACGACGTAAAGTGTTTTGTCAAACTATAAATTCTACTGGTTGGCTTCACGTAAAATATTCATCCGCACCCTCAAGGCCCAGAGGGCACTTGCGGTTTTTATGGTCTCTGAGACCCTTGAACCAACGATTGCAAACATTACAGATGTGTCTGTACCCTTTTGCAGTGTTTAAAATAAGTTTAGACACAATTAGTTTTTAAATTAAGTTTATTGTTTCAATATATTTTTTTAACTTTATCTCATTTGCCCTACAAGTGTTGTTTAGATAACTATTTGGTATATTCTTAAACAGATTAATGTCGAAAAAAAATTAACTATTTTTGCATTCATTGATGTTCACGTTTTAACTGATGAAATAAAATGTATATATAAATAAAAAAAAAGAAAACCGACTTCGATATGAAAAACCAATAAGTCACTAAGAAGCGAAAAAATAACGAAGTTATTAAATTAACCAAAGTAAATAAAAAAGTATTAATATTTGCGCTACCTAATAATATATTTGAAGTCAATGCCAACCTAAATTAATATCAATTACATACAAAGTTTGGGTCCACTCTCGTGTCCCGCGATGTACATCTGTATAGTATACATATTTTATTACCTGCAAGAAATTTGAAATATAGGTTTGCATCGACTTCAAATATATTATTAGGTAGCGGAAATATGAATATTTTTTATGTAATTTGGTTAATTTAATAACTTGGTTATTTTTCGCTTTTTAGTGCTTTATTGGTTTTTCATATCGAAGTCGGTTTTGTTTTATTATTCCATTTTTATGTCCATAAATATATCTGGTTTCTATTATAAATATAATATAAATTTATTGGGTATAATAAAATTATTGAAAATGATTCCAAGTTGACGAAAGTACGTAGAGACAAAGTGGGTGAAAATAAAATAAACGATATTTCATCCCGTTAGGGGTTAAATATTGTCTTCATATTTATATAGGACCACCTCTGATTATAATCAATTCTAATTACAAAACAACATTAAAATCGGTTCACAATTGACGAAAATATCGATTAACATACATAAAACAACATACAACCGAACATAGTGACCTCCTCCGTTTTCGAAGTCGGTTAAAAAAGTAGCAAATACTATACTTTTTAATACAACTTAAATATTGAGGGGTTTGCTTATGTAAAATTGTATAACAGACTTTTCCCTGTAGGAAAGGATGATTTTATTGTTCTGACCACATTATAAAGATTTCTAAATTTTATAGAGACAAGACTGGATAGAAGTTTTTGTAAGATAAATGGCGAGCTTATATGGTATAAGCTAAAATGTTGGTTAAAGGAATCAATCTCATTACAAATATTAAATCCTTACTAACATTATAAATACGAATGCGAGTTCGCTTGTTATTTTTTCACACCCAAACTACTTAACGATCGTCACGAGATTTTTACGCATGTTGTCAGAGGTACCACTATTTTTCATCCAGATAAAATTCCAAAGGGATAGTTCAAATCTATATTAAGGCGAGCGAATCCACGAGTAAGAATTAGTTAAACAATAGTATTGACAGTAGCCATATTAGTAATTTAAACGGCAAATTCAACCGCCATTAGTAGTGAAAATTCATTAAAATTCTGCAGAAAGAATGAGTTATTAGTATCGTTACATTACAAAATGAGGGTAATCCAATTTTAGCCGTTCCTAATATAGGGGAGGGTATAGGACAGGGGGAGGGGAGGTGTGCCTCCGGCGCTCTCACTGACCGAACGAAACGCAACAATGCAAGCACTGTTACTTCACGTCGGTTTTCTGTGAGAGTGTGGTACTACCCCGGGCGTGCCGGCCCATTCATGCTTCAGAGTAGCTCTACCACCTACTTTATAATATTAGTATAGATTAAATGTCACGTCTGTATTAATTTACTCTTCTTTCTGACATATCTTACGTTCGAGTCCAAATACCCTGTTAATCTCGCTTCGTCCCTACGTTGGCCGTCAAAATTTAATATCTGCTTAAATTAATTACCTCCGTTCTAGTCTGTAATAAAGACGGCTGTTCGTAACTGTGTCAAGGTGAGTTTCGCAGTGCCTAAGTGCCTTACAGTTGCCTAAAGCGAGCTCAAATTAAATACCAGAATATTTTTCTACGTAACCTAATGGTGTTTACTTTTTTTAATTAAATAATATGGCCATGATTCATAAAAAATGGTATCCAGGATACTGTGATATATTGCACTGTAAGTGTTGATAAGGAAGTAATAAAAAAAATGAGTGTATTAATTCGAAATTAGAAATCAGAAGTAAATTTTTGCTTTTGGTAAGTTTTTCGAATTTACGTAAATAAAAAAAAATATAATAAGGCAAATCAATCTACCTACGATAGTGTTTTCACATTCTTTATTTATCAATGCCTTATAAGGGCCAAAACAGAATAAACTGATTTCGATTGTTTGGTACTTTCACCTAAAAGATTATTTTTATAATCCCACTGTACTAGCTTTACGCAAAGGTATCAGCCGTGTTTCATTCTTAAATACTTCTATTTTTTTTTATATCATATGAGGCAAACGAACAGGTGGGTCACCTGATGTAAGTGATCACCACCGTCCATAGACACTTGCAATACCAGGGGAGTCGCAAGTGCGTTGCCAGCCTGTGTGGGAGGAGGGGGAGAAAGGGAAGGGGAAGGGGAAAGTGGAAGGGGAGGGGAGGTGGGTCTCCGGCGCTCTCACTGACCGAACGAAACGCAACAATGCAAGCACTGTTACTTCACGTCGGTTTTCTGTGAGAGGGTGGTACTACCTCAGGCGAGCCGACCCATTCATGCTGAAACCAGTAATAGCTTCAGCGTGGCTCTACCACCTACTAAAGGCAATTAGATAAACTTGGACATATTCCCTATAAAGGATGATTACTGCGTAAGAAGTCCACGCGTCTCAGCAATGCAATGTTATATTTCACGTACATAAGCATTCACAGTTCGGCTCTTATCGCTAATGCTTTATTCTTGTCGGGGCACCAACCCGTCTTCAGCCCACGATACTCCGCGCCGCGATATTACGCAGTTCTCATTTAGCGTACTTTGTAACCTACATTTTGTCTGATATTTATTTCGATCCTAAGGTTTGCAGTATAATATTAGAAAGCCTATAACCTTCTTTGATATATAAGCTACAAATTGTATCAGAATTGTTAATATCTAACTGGTAGGACATAAGTTCATAAAAAAACTTGTGTTTTTTATATAAATTTAGAAGAAGAATGTATCCAAATGTATTCAGTTATACCGACATAAAAATTTTAATATATCTGAAATGTAAATGTAAATTTCAAACTAGCTTTTGCTCGCGGTTACACTTGCGTTGATGTAAATTTGATATATTCTCCTGTAACACCAGTGCATTTTCTCTGGAAGGAAAGTATCTCATTTTTTTGTACCCCTTCTTGTGCACGTCTTATGTAAAATTATATGATGATCGGTAAAGTAATGAAGGCATGAAAACGTAATAAACAAACTCGCATTCATATTTATATATTATAAATATATAGAATAAATATAAATACAAAATTTCTTGTTCAAACAGTGTCAAAGCAGTATACGACATGAGAAATGTTAAAGCAAAAAAAAAATAAAACCTGTGAAAAATACTCTCAGTAAAGTGTCGATGTCCAGTCGCCATGGATTAATGGAAGTCTAGTAGCTACGCAAGTCCTACGTGAAAAATATTATGGTAATAAATTATTAGGTAGTTCCAAACTATGAGCGGCTGCGAATTGTTTAGAAATTTCTAATAAAACTAGCAGTGTATTTGATGAGTTATCTGATCAACATCGACGTATAACCTCAAAATACTTTTCTTTATATTATATGGGGCAAACGAACACGCGGGTCATCTGATGATAAGTGATCACCGCAGTCCATAGACATTTGCAACACCAGGGGAGTCGCAAGTGTGTTGCCAACCTTTTATGTTTGCAATGCACTGTTACTTCACGTCGGTGTTTCCGTGGGTCGGGTGGTCCTACCTCGGGCGAGCCGACCCATTCATGCTGAATCCAGTAATAGCTTCGGCGTGGCTCTACCACCTATAAAACTAATTAAATCATCTGTTATATTATTTACGTATAATTTTCAAGTCAAGCTAAAGGTATAAATTATAACAAAATAATCTCAGATATTGTTTTTTATCTATATATTTATCATAGTAAAAAAATAGAATTGGAATATTTATGGTTTGTAAAGTTAATCTCTAAAATGTGTCAACAAATCTACAGGAGACTAGCAGACAAGACAAGACTTTTCAAATTATCAGGGTACATGTCTTTATTCCTTTACATACGTTTTTTTTTTCATTTTTGTAGCACTTAAAGTTAGTAATACGGGTTAAGTACGACAGTATTGGACAAATATATAACAAATAATTAAGATATCAAAATCAACCTAACTTTCATTTAAGCTATCCAGTTCCTATAAAAGAGCAAAATTATTCTCATAAATACGAAATTGCGAGAACAAACTCATATGTAATTTTAAAAATGTATAAAATATATATTTAAAAAAAATATAAAATATAGGATAGACCGACTAGCGTAGGTAGAGATGAAGAGACATACTTTATAGGTATTGATATTTTACCGCGATCTCACCTGATATTAAGTGACGCTATGGTTTAAAATGTCACTGTAAACCTAATAAGGACTAGCGAGAGCTTATTCTATACTTCAGAAAGTATAGCTGCTGGAACACACCTATAGATGATATCATATTGTAACTCGAGGATGGTAGACGGCCAGACGTTTTAAAAAAAAGCATCACTAACATGCAACTTACTTGTATTACATAATTTTCATGTAAGGAGAAAGATAGTAAAACAAACGTTAACAAATTTTATGATAACTCTATTATATAAATGATATCTTATCATAAGTTGAAAATAAAAACAATGGTACATAATAATAATATTCATAAGAACATAAGGACATATTATTAATACTTATACGTTAACGCTTATGTTTTAAGACAAACAACTATATGAAAAGGGTTCACATGTAATCTCACAAGGTCAAGCGACCTATTTTATTTGATAGACCGACGCTTTTCGGATCTGGCCTTATGTTTTACAAATATTGGCGATTGGCTTCTGTGTTAGAATAATGTATGTATATTTATTATATTTTCTTTAATTTACAAGTCGCACATTGTTAAAGGCTTAATCAAATCAGCAAATTTATCGAAATCGAAATTAAATATCAAAAAAGATTATTAGCAATACGTCGATCGTTAAAAGAGAACCACAAGTTTGAATTCTGTCGGTGGAGCTGTACTTAAAAAGGATCTCACCACACTTGTTTTTATTTAAAACGTATAACTAGAAATTATAGGTGGTAGAGCCACGCTGAAGCTATTACTGGTTTCAGCATGAATAGGCCGGCTCGCCCGGGGTAGTACCACCCTCTCATAGAAAACCGACATGAAGTAACAGTGCTTCTTGCGTTTGCGTTTCGTTCGGTCAGTGAGTGCGCTGGAGGCCTATCTCCCCTCTCCTCTCCCCCTCCCTCCCCTTCCACCCAAACACAGGCTGGTAACGCACTTGCGACTTGCCTGGTGTTGTTAGTGGCTATGGACGGTGGTAATCACTTAACATCAGGTGAACAAACTGTTCGTTTACCTCCCATGACATAAAAAAAAAACTTTGGTATTTTAGAGTAATTCAAACCGTTTTAGTTGAGTAAGTACTACATAGCCATATATAGAAAACTAGCTGTGTTTTGTGGTCGCACCTACGTGGATCTATAATATAATTTACATAGAACAGAACATTTCTCAATGAGGAGATAATCTAATGCAAATCGAATATTGATATGAAACATATATAGCAGCGGGTGAGACTGACTTTCGGCGTGGCGACGCATTACGACGGCATGTGTTGCCACGCTATATGGTAGTGAATGTTTGTATTCAAGGAATGTACTTTCGTTTTATGCCTATTACCTGTATAAAAGAATTTCGATGTTTTACATCTGCCATGCGTCCCGCAACAGTTTACAATTATTTTTTTCAGACAGTTTCTGTGATAATCTGAACACCTTTATGATATAAAATTACGTATATAAATGAAAAACTAAAGTCTAACTTTAGAACGTGACTGATGTGCAACATCTATAGGCGAGAGTAAGACTGATTGTTGGCGTGGTGAGACGTGGCGACGCGAAGTCATACGCAAACGATTGTGCGCAATCTCTCTTGCCGCACTGAGCTGGTATACCTATAGTATATACAGTGTTGTTTACTACGTTACGCATGTGTTTCATATCTGTCAGACGCCCCGTGATGGCTCAATTTTTTATATTAATATTTCTGCTTTAAAATGAACTGAGTATATGTTTTCTCATAATATATCTATATTCATAGATTTATATGAGTAATTAGAATGGACATATTTAATAATGTAAATATTATTAGCTTTCTTTACATTCACCAAATAAATAAAAAATGGGTTCATTTTCCATTCGCATGCTATTTATTACACGTACAATCAACTCTGTTCGCGGTGCCAAGGAAATCTATTAAATACCACCGTAACAATATGCGAATTGCATTAAAAAAAAACAACAAAAACACTCCATTTAACATTAATTAATCATAAAAACATTCGTGGAAACCTGTTATAACTTACATAAAGGAGTATTCCACGAATCTTAGTCTGTTATGTAGTGCTTTTATATTTTATTCATAATATTCTATTATCTGCCTCTATATTTTGTAATATCTGTGGCATTTTACGTAATATAGTTCGGTTATTGTGCACAAGTGATGTGGATGGGAGATAATACTACGAAGCATGAGGTCTGATATGCTGCAAATACTTCCTGGAAATTTCTATCAACGGGGCAAATATCTTGTTAGAACACTGGAACTATCACAAGAACTTGTTTTTACCTTATCGGTTTGTTCCTTCAAATAAACCATCATGTTAATAAATCTATTGTCACTATTAGGCAATGGTATTATAATCAAAAAGCTGTAGACATGTTACCTACGTAATATTTTGACAAAACAAATGGCACGATAACGCACACATACGTAAAGTAATATTGTAACGTCACACTGTCTTAGATAAAACGTGGAAGTAAGATGGCATATTCTCAATATCGGTGGTGAAAAAGAAATAGTTATATGTTGCTTAGATAAGGGCGGATTAACGGGGCAGCCGTAAAACATAAGCTAACTAGCCAAGTCAAACAAGGCACTGTCGAAGCGCTTATGACGTATCTTTATAATTATAATATCATTGCTATCAGGAGTTAAACTTGCCATAAGATGCAAAATGATGGTTTTTCTCGGTAAATGTATCTTCTAATAAATAAACGAAATGACTATCCGTTATTAAAATTTTGAGCAAATATCGCTTCAATACTTTCGAATAGTAATCGGAAAACTAACACGTTAATTTTGTTTATATATATATACATAATATTTTACTTACGAATTATTAATAAACTAAAGATTAATCCTGATCCTTCAAATACAAATGTGTAACGTACATATATATTTATAGAAACGAATCAATCCTTTCCTTTAAGTGGTGACACGTGTCCAATTAGCGAATACTGGAAGGGAGAGATATATTACATTACATGCCTACACTCGAGTTACATGGCACATACCTCTTACGATTATAATTATGAATACGTAGGTAATTTAGAATTCGTGAGTATAATATTCAATGATAATCTTGAGTTATTAAAGATGTAATTACAATTTACCGGTGAAACTGATTCAAAAGGAATTTTATTATAATAGGGCTGTATACAAGGTGTCAGCTTAATCGTTTACAATATTCTAAGAGATGTTCATGGTCACATTTAACATATAAAATAATAATATCAAAACAAATATTCATAAAAAACAAAGAGAACCTAAGTTAAAGTTTGTTTAAGGCTTTCGAAAGTATAAACCCAATCGTAGTACACCTAGGTGCAATGAGCGGTGCCGAAAGCTGCAAGGGACGACCCGGAGTTAATAACCTTGGATAATAAAACGAACAATAAACCCGTTTGTTTTGTTTGTGCTGTTCCCACGATCACTTTCAATTCACTCGACGGTCATTGACACTGTGCTTTAATATAGACGTGTAGAGGATTGCGTGTAATTTTTGTATTCTTCTAGATAATTAGTTCAAATATTAAGCACCTATTTTTTTTTATTCGATTTAGGACTAGAATCGAGTGCAGACTGACCTCCATAAATATTGCTACAGTCTAAACTTTCAGGCTGTATAGCCACTCAACACAAATAATTTTCTTTTCACCCGACTGTATATGATATTAGTTTTTGCCTGCGGCTTTGCTCGAGCTAATGTTGAGGCGATAATGGGTCAGTGATTAGCGTCATCGGGCACCGGGTAAAAAATAACAACAAAAAAATAATTTTATAAAATTTAACTTTAGTCATGTGTACTGCCTCATCGGTATGAGTTACTGTAAGTCACAATAGACACTATTGTCGAGCGCTCAATCCTATATAATTCCTAAGTACGAACGATATGATACCATATAAAGCAATCAAGTTATAAAAAAAAAACAAAGTCTACCTGTATTTTATATAGGAAAACTCACGCTCTCTTAGATCGCTTAAACCTAAGTCAGTAAGTTAGAGTTAACATTAAGAGCTCAAATTAACAGGCAATTTTTATTTAGATATTTCTAACAAAATTTTGCTTCGGGACCGAAGAGAAAATAGTTTGAAAAAGAACCCTAGTGTTTAGTATCTTAGATTGCATGGTCATTTCATATCAAGTGATTGTGAAGTGATTGTGGTCAAACACTGCCTTTTATAGGTGTAGCGACGGGCGAGAGACGCTGTATCAGCATTTTCAGGCGTGAATGTAAGTTAGCGCGCAGCGCTCGCCAGTCGCTTACAGAGCACGTATTACTTTAACTACTCCTGTGTAGGGGGACCATTGTATCACAGAATCATATTACAGTGCTTGTTACAGACATGTGGGACATTTCATTTACAACACAAATAACGTCACGCATACCCGTCTATATAGGTTTACCTATAAAATAATAATAAATCTAGATTTGACCTACTTTGGGACTTGGGAACAGTACTATTTTCTGCATACCCGTTTTCTGTACCTTTCTCAATATGTGTGCAAAATTTTATGGTGATCGGTCAGGTGAAAGCGTAAAAAAAAAAGACAAATAAACAAACAAACATAAATTCTAATTTATAATATTAGTTAAGATAGTTTGGATTATATTTGCGTAAATTTTTTCTATGATAATAATAGCATAAGTTACTCCTTATGGTATCAGCTATCTTCCAAGGAAAATCCCATCAAAATCGATGCAACAGTTTCGTAGATTAGCCGGAACAAAAAGACATACGGGCAAAATAAAATAAAAATGTGTATAGATCTCATGCACTAGAAGTGAAATCTTTAAAAAGAAAGTGAGAAGAGCGTACGTCTCACTGTTCTCCAATACCCGTAGGCAAGCGAGACAATCCCACTCTACACGACACAGTGTTTAACACAGTGTTTAAGAGTAGAATGTAATTTTTTTTATTGCGAATACCGTATGGTCTATAATTTCCAGTTAATAAAAAATAAAAATCTGATCTGTGCCCACTTCGTTGGACGGTAAACATTTATATAAAAAAAAAATGTGACTTAAATATAAAAGTTAGACATAATATGCTGTCGCTGACTTTTTTGTAGGTATTATCAAGATCTACAACTTTTCTATAGGCTCAGTCATACATCTCTCATTGTTAAGGCAGCGTTAGTAAGAGACGTTTCCGTTCGACCGTTATTCTCCGACTTACTCTGCAAATCCGACTTCCACTAATAAGTCTTATCATTTTTCGGGTTAATATATAAGCCTTTGACACTCATAAATAACGAGGTTTTCTATTGGTAAAAGAGTTTTCAAAATCGGTTTAGTAGTTCCTGAGATTACCCCCTACAACGTCACAAAGTCACAAACTTTACCTCTTTATAATATTAGTATAGATTGTTATTTTGGTATCACAAACAAATACTTTAATTTTATTTGTATAGAGTATATATTAAAAAAAATCAAGAGTCTATGAAAATCTACACGCCGGGGATCAATTCATTTGATTTACACGGAGAGCCCTTACTATGAGTGGGCACGCGTGACCAATTAGTGAAAAGTAATACAGAGCGCCCACGTATCGAGGGCTGTCACCCCGAAGCCATATTAATATATACTTGTAATTAATCTGAACGGTATAGTTTATTCAAAAACAACGATTAGAAAACAGTAAAATATCTAGTAAATACAATATAATACGACATGGTTAGGTGCTATACACGTGAATACATCATCAATACATCCGTTGATAAACTAAGAGTGTTTAGAGGTACAAGGTACAAGAAAAACGTAGAAATAAAAATAAACTTGGAGTATCTATTATTTGTCAGGGTAATACGAACAAATACAAAACAGCGGGACCGATTATACTAGACAAGTATAGGAATTTTCACGATTATCTAGGTTATATACCAGGTGAAAAGTTAGACACTCGCAGTATTCTAGATATGATACTTCATGGTCTCATTTAACACATAAAATAATAATATAAATACAAATACTAATAAACAACAAAGAGAACCTGAGGTAAAGTTTGTTCTAAGAATTTCAAGAGTATGGATAATAACGTAATAACCTAGTGTGAATGACTGGTAATAAAACCTGCGAGAGACGACCCGGAGTTAATAACTTTCGATAATAAAATAGACAATAAACCCCTTTGTTTGTTCAAACTTCGAAAAAATATCCTTTGTTAGTTGGTTGGCTTCACTGTCACTTCACTCAATGAATTGACACTGTGCTTTAACATGGACGCTTAGAGGATTGAGATAATTTTTGTATGTTTCTAGATAATAAGGTCAAAACTTAAGCATCTATTTTATTAATTTATTTAGAACGAGAATCGAGTGCAGAGTGCCCTCCATAGCTACTGTCTAAACATTCACCTGGTATAGTCTTTTATATAGGTGCTAAGCAATAATATTAAATGTAACATGGGTAACTTATAGTCAGAAAAAAACAGTGATTAAGTTGCAATAAAAAATTATAATTTAAAAAGTAAAAGATCGTTCACAATTAATCATAAATTCATGACGAAATTCGCAGTTATCATAAAACAACAAATTTTTATACCACTTTCGAGCAAGAAAACATTTGTCAACTCGCTGTTACTCCCGATAATTGATTACGCCGATGTAACTTACCTAGACCTTACAGAGGAGTTGCTCAATAAACTCGATCGCCTCCTAAACTTGTGCATTCGTTACATTTTCGGGCTACGTAAGTACGATCACATTTCTCAATTTCGTTCGCAACTAAACTGGCTTGATATCCGATCTCGTCGAAACGCTCACATATTGTATTTTCTTTATGGTGTTCTATTTGACCCCAGATCTCCACAATATCTCCAGGAGTGATTCATTTTCCTAACGGCTCACGGTCGTGATCTTCGTTCGGCATACACTAAAACTGTGGAGATACCTCAGCACAGATCTAATTTATATTCAGACTCATTCACAATAACTACCATACGATTATGCAATACATTACCGCGACGACTTCAAGATGTCGAAACTATCAATAAGTTTAAAATTCAATTGCACCTCTATTTGTTCGAAAAAAAGGCGGCAGAGTGTTCGTGATTCTACAGTTTGTATTTATAATTAACTGTGGCTGTGTGTATACATTTTTATTACTATATTTGTCATTGTTATATATTTCTACGTATGTATGTATATTTTTGTTATATATTAATTTATCCATTTTCTTTTGTTTTCTTTATATAGGCACTACCTACAAAAGTTTTTGATTGACATCAATACCGCTGGTTAGCTGAAAGAAAATGGCTTATGGCATTAATCAAAAGTGCAATAAAGAATTCATTCATTCATTCAAACAAACAGACAGATAGACGCAGAGACAGACATTTCTAAAAATGTTTCAAATGTATTTATTACTCATTCTAGACACATGCAACAATTTAGACAATTAGGAACAACAACAATTAGAAAAAAAAAACAATATTAAAAAAAAACGCGACTACGCAATTTTCGTTTTTTGATTCACCTTTATCATACTTAAAGGTCACTTGGACAGTTTAGGTAAATAAATGACACCTGATATATTAAAATCCGTGAAGTACTTTAGGCTATACGATATACATACATACACTATATTCTTTTCTAATACATATCTATTTCTTGCTCGATTTCGCGCGTACGTAACTTTACCTTTTCTATCGCATTTATCTATCTCTCTCTGCGGCATAATAATTTGTAGGTGGTAGAGCCACGCTGAAGCTATTACTGGTTTCAGCATGAATGGGTCGGCTCGTCCGGGATAGTACCATCCTCTCACAGAAACATCGACGTGAAGTAACAGTACTTGCATTGTTGCGTTTCGTTAGGTTAGTGAGAGCGCTGGAAGCCCGCTTCCCCTCTCCTCTCCTCCCTACCTACCTTTCCCCCAGACACAGGCTGGCAACGCATTTTCGACTCCCCTGGTGTTATTAGTGTCTATGGACGGTGGTGATCACCTAACATCAGGTGACTCACCTGTTCGTTTGTCTGCTATGACATAAAAAAAATATTCTCTGTCTCTCTAAACACATATTGTCGTCCTTTTAAGAAGTCTTGATTATTTTCTTCACAACAATCCAAACAATAAGTCAATTATGACTAGAAAATAAGGATTGTTTGTTCATTGTTTTGTAAAAAGGCAAATATATTAGATAACTCTTAGAACTCTTCAAAGAAGTCGCGCGGACCAATTAGTATAACTATGTTTATTATCGGTATATATTCCTCAGTAATTGAAATCATTACTCTGGCACTTGTACTGAGAGGGTACTTATCTATTGTGCTACGTAATCATGACCGAAAGTCACGTATTTGAACATGTCATGGGGTTCGAAGTGTTCTCGGCTCGGTTATAGTTCCAATGGAACAAGGGCTTGTGTATTGTCCCAATTTATAAACTCAAAGATTGTCAATACAATCCAATGAGCTTATTATTTTTTTATTGGATCGAAATTTGTTAATAAGGCTTGCGGTAGGAAACGTTTTGGTCGCCTCCTTCCACCAGCATAACTGGACCTGGGGAGATAGATGAAAGGGGCCATCTTTCCTTTGCCCAAGAACGGCGGACGTGGAGACGCGGTCGCATGCATAAGCGACCCCGTGTCATTCCATAGAAGCAGTTGATGGGTTTTAGTGGGGTTTTAGTCGGTAAGGAGTTAACTGTCAGAAATCGTCATGTAAGGAAACGGCATTCTATTATCTTGATGGAACTCTTTCTGTCTCTTCCAAAATTCGAGCAGACAAACATTATGTATTATCAACGGTATAACCTCAATACTGAACGCGTATTAAGTCATTCAAGTATGAATCTCATTTTCAAATACTGTCGAGCACTAGAAAACTTTGTACTTATTATATTATTATTATTTATATCTAATAGTAACACAATGCCAGTGTGAAATGTGTCAACTAGTGACATCTATTGGTGTAATTTAGTAACCGTTCGATCCAGTAATCGCCGTGATTACTGATTACATAATTTATCGTAAATATATAAAAATTCAGTGTCATAATGCTTGCCAACGATGAACTCCGAAACTACTCAACCGGTCTTCATGAAAGTTCGCATTTATGTATAATTAGGTCCAACTTGAAAGATAGGATAATTTATATTTCAATTAATGGCCTGAATGTTTTTGAATGATATATGAAGTTATTGTCAATGTTGATTATTCTTATTAATTGTAAGTCTAAAGTCTCGAACAGATGGCGCTTTAAATTAGTTTGTTGACAGGAAACTGTAGGACCGATTGTTATAGATATCTCATAGGTGGCGCCACGCTTTCATTTTGAATTTATTTTTCAACTCCAATTTATTTTGAATGGTGCACGTGTTCTATTAATCTATTTACTTCGTAACCTCGCTTTTCCTGTATCAATTTATATTTCATATGTTGTGTATTATTTTGATTATTTGAACACCGAAACTAGTCAACCGGTCTTCATGAGAGATGGCATTTATGTATAATTAGGTCCAACTTGAGAAATAGGACAATATTTAAATTTAGTTTTTAGGCAGAAACATTACCCCATAATACCAAATACTTTATCATAATATTAATTCACCATGTAATAAATGAGCCAAAGCAATGCGTTTCCGGGTCTACCAGTAAAAGTATATTTAACGATTTTTTTAATGATTTAAATTACACTGTTCGGGCATAGATTGGTTCGGGGTAGACGAAATTCTTTTTGACACATCGTTTGTCAACAGACGATCGGGGATGATCGGTCACTTACTCGGTGCCACTTGTTCGGAACGCGCACTTATTCTAACTCGCTCATCGACTCTGTCACGGCGGCCCGGAATTCTGTTTTGTGTGTGTGTTGTTTTGGAAATCTGGTGCTTTCTCCAACGGCAATGGTGGCAGAGAAGACATATTATATCAGGTAAGTGAGCCTTTATCCCGATTATAAGGAAATACTTTCGGCATTTCGGCCAATTTATCAGTCCACTGCTTAGGCTAGGTACCCCAGGGGGGAAGGGGCGGGGGTCCTGACTTCCCATTGCACGGGTTCGGTGGGCTGGGAGGCAGTCTTGTAACCGGGCTGCCTCAGCGGGTGCGGCGTGGGAAACGCCTGCCGCCGGGGGCGTCTCGGAGCTTGCTCACGCTACCGCGAGGCACTCCCATAGTGCGGCATAGGTTGTCGTGGAGTTTTTTAGTCGATTGAAGGTCGACTCAGTTCAGGACCTCCCCCGGGGACCTGCCAATGTATGTGAAGAGGGTTCTTCACGTTAAAAAAAAAAAAGGTACCCCGACCACAGTATGGGTGTGGTGGTTGCCACCCCATACACAAAAATGTACATTACTGAAGACTCTTTTCGTTTCTAAGTAAGACGTATAAAATCATCTCATATTGTACAATGGTTTCATTTACCATCGAAGATTTGGACTTTGATGAACTGATGGGACATTATTTGTATAAGGAAGGAATAACGATCAGGTTGATGATTGAGGTAGATAACATTATTATATTCTGTATACGAACTCTTTACAATTAAACAAAGATTGACTAATCGACGATGGGAAACCGAAAACAATGGTGGTCTAAAAATAGACCGACTCGGACGTTGTCGAATTGTTCGAATAATGACGTCAGACTTCCAGAGACTACCGTTTTATGCTATACTGTCAAAAGGTGATTATGGTGACGCCTTTCAGTAAACAGCTTGGTGGTAGATATCTTTTTAATATAAAGTTATTGAAATTTTAATGAACCACGCCTTTTTAAGCACTTATTCAAGTGTTTCTTGTCGTGGCGAAGTGGGGCAATCGGTGTGGTGCTTATGCTTTTTCTTCTACTCATATAATATATAATTAGCAACACAGACAAAGTCGCGGGCATCAGCTAGTTTATACAAGCTCTGTGAAAAAAAAGAAGGACGAAGTAACCCTAAGGGCTACTTATAGAACCTCAAGAAAAATATAGTTATTATGTTTTAAATCGTAATATTTTTTTAAGTGACTGATGCTATATGCCTGGCTTTGCTTCGCAGCTTCACCGGACTAATGAGGAGAGCGTTTATGGCGTTCATTCCTTTCGCAACGAGCTCAAGGTGCCAATGTGGCCGAACCTCGGTGAGGGTTATTGCCTTGGATGCAACAACACGAATGTTACTAAGTTAAACTACCTAAGCTAATCGTATATATAAAAATTATTGAGGCACACATGTCAACTCGGCTAAACTAAACTACCCAAGTTCGAAAAGTAGGGAAAAAAGATAAAACACTTCCACCATATGGGGGTGATCTTAGGTGCATGTGTTAAGCTAGTGAGAGAAAAATTTCGGTGGTACTGTATCGTATTAGTAGAGTAAATAGTCGCGAGTGGCTGTTACCTAACTATATAAATAAGTAAAAACAACAGTTCCTAAATCCAGTCCTTTAATTGACCTAATGTACTCTTATAGAAACGATTCTGAAGTTATTTTTACTAGTTGCAAAGGCTTTTATTTCAGTAACGCACAGTTAAATGGTAAACAGCTCGTGCAATCCCTGTCCGTAAACTAATGTGCGAAAAATACAATACTGTTCATAACTTTCTTCATATGATTAAGTATCTGCAGAATATTTTCATAAGCTTTGTGTAAAGCGTACTAGCTCTAAATAATTTGTTATTCAAAATTCATTAATTGAATTGTTGTTTGGAGAGATAAACTGACAGATCGTGGGCGATGGTGAACTTTGCCTGAGTCAATTATGAATTATTATTGTCAGTTTAATAAAGCGTTTTTAGTCAGAACCTAAAGTTGTAATTTAATACTATATTTTTAGAATAACAGTATTAGTATAATTGAAAATTCTTCATTAATGTCTGGTAGCCGCGACTTTTAAATGGTCCGTTTTTTTTTTTATATCAATTATGGAATGTTTTTTTTTTCGAACTGACTACGCTATTGACCTATCAAGGTCCTAACAGCTTCACCGGAGTACAAATTATGGAATGTATTTAATTGACGTTATATTTTAACTCGAAACCCAGTCAGGAAAGATTCGGCTATGGTGCGCATCAGGCTTCGTGCAGTATCGCGTCTCCCGAACCATTGTCTTTCTTCTTTGATATCTATTTCAAAGTATGTCATTTATTAAAATAATTTTTATGTTATACCACATAATACTGGATAACGCTGTTATGTATTTTGAAGTGAAACTTCCAATGCGACTTCCAACAAGGTTGCGTTAAACGTTTAACGCTACCATGGAGGGGGTATGAAAGCACTGTTGCGTTAAACGTTCAACGCTCCTGGGGAGGGGAAATAGAAAGAGACAGAGCGAGAAATATAATCAAACATTTCGTATCTTACTTTAGTTATCATAATCCCATTGTAAATGTTATAGATTTGGATATTTCTCCACTCGAAAATGATAATTAAAAGTTGCGATCAATCGTGAATTGTAAGCAATGTTAATAAAGTTTGTCTTAAAGAAACAATATGATTTCACTAAAAATCAATTTCTACCCCTTCCTATTTTCATTACCACGTTACGAAGTTTCACTTCTTCCGTGCGGAGGGACTCCAGGCACAATTTTTTTTTCAGTAACGTTATGGCGGCTTGACGTAACAGGTATACTATAATATTATTTTTTTAAAATAAATATATATCTTGTTCTAAAGGTTAAATAGTTTGTTTGTATTGGTTTTATACCCCCTTTTCTTTTTTAAGTAATTCTCCATTTATTTCTATGGTAAATATAGTTAATTTTAGAACTAAATGAACAGATTTTCATTATAAAAATAAATAATTAAAAGCTATACAACCTACACACTACTGTTCTATACGTATTCATCTAAGTATTCACCTAGATATATACATATCGCAGGTATTATTTTGAAACCGTATTGCTAGAGGCACTGATTTCAAATAATTAGTGATACCTCTATTATATTATGTACTCTGTGCCCCAAACAGTCGTTCGCAAACTCATACGTTGATAGGTTGTGCACGTGCGCTTGCTAAGAAATATTTAAGTGATACAGTTTCGCGTTATTCATTAATATTACACTTATGTTCTGTGGGGATATTATATCTATACATATAACAAGAATGTAAATGTAACGTGTCTGTACTTTTTATATTTTTATGAAAAAAAATTGTTGCAAGTGTCTCGGAATAAGTAATAGAATATATTTCAATCATTTTTAGAAATATCTGTCTGTCTGTCTATTTGTTTGAACACGCATCACTGCTAAAGTACTCTCACGATAAAACCTCATCAAGAAAATCAAAAATCATATCCTCGAGTAACGTTTAGTTGTGGTTTTATTAAAAACGGTTCACTCTATCAAAAGCTATTGTAATTTTAATGACAACGCGACTTAAGTACAAGAGAAAAGTAGATACTAATTAGACTTAATTCATTCAGATGATTTTATTAGTCACTGTTTTCTTACCTTAGGTTACACGCGGACGGAGTTGCTGGCACAGCTTGTATATAAATAAAATAGTATTTTTATCCGATATCAGTCCGAAATAAAACAGGGTTTTGAGTAATTAAAATCTCGCAGGTGCATTGGTTGGTTCTCTATGTGTGCTTTTATCACATGCACAATGGGGAGCGTTCTGAAGAAAATTTTAATATGGTGCCCTCTTCGTCGTCCGCATACTGTCGCCTCCTCCTTTTTTTAGTCACGCTTCATCTTCTCTCATGCGTACATACGTAATAAAATACTCTATTTTTATTATTACTACTTAATCCCTGTAAAAGAGCATAAAGTAATATGTAACTTAGATAATATTCCGAAAAGTTTACAACCTAAAATTATGTATTGATCTGAATGGGAAATGCCCACAGAAAGAGCCTGTCCATTTTGAGTGTCATTTATTACAGAACCTGTTGATTACGGAAATTGACATTGATGTCATTTGAGAATTCAAACAATTTCCACGAGAAACGACAAAATAGCTTTGGCTTTTGTTTACAGGAGTATTAGGTCTTTACCTATGAAATTGCCGTGCTGCAGTACTGGCCATTTCAAATCAAAATAATTTTTGTTTAGCTAAGAATTCTAATTTCATATTAATTTTATTTTAAAAACATGGAATTCTTTTTCCAAAAGTAGTCATTTGTTTATTGATTAGTGATACATTTTCATCGCATTTCAATCTTTTTTGTTATTATGGATACGTTAAAAATTCGAGTAATTATGGAATATGAGTACCGTCGTGGCAGCAACGCGGCACAAGCGGCACGCAACATCGACGACGTTTACGGAGCTAACACTACAAACCAACGCACCACCTGTTATTGGATTGCTAGCTTCCGTTCTGGGAATTTCGACCTGAAAAATGAGCCTCGCGGTCGTCCGAAGACTTTGGTCGACAATGACGAATTAAAGGCGATTGTGGAAGCTGATGATCACAATCTACGGCTGAATTAACAGCAGCTTTGGACGTTAGCGTCAAAACAATATTGGTCCATTTGCGTCAAATTGGCAAGGTAAAAAAGCTTGACAAATGGGTGCCCCACGACCTCAATGATCGCCAGCGCGAAGTACGCGTCGAGACGTGCCTTGCACTGCTCAACAGACACGCAAATGAAGGAATTTTGAACCGCATTGTTACCTGCGATGAAAAATGGATTCTGTTTGATAACCGCAAGCGCTCAGCAAGTTGGTTGGATCCTGGTTCAGCACCTAAACAATGCCCTAAACGAAAACTTACCCCTAGAAAAGTGATGGTCACTGTTTGGTGGTCTAGCGCCGGTGTGATTCATCACAGCTTCTTACCAAACGGGGTGAGCATTACTGCAGATATGTACTGTGAAGAACTGAACACAATGATGGAGAAGCTGGCACATCTCCAACCAGCATTGGTCAATCGCTCGTCTCCGCTGCTCCTGCTCGACAACGCGCGACCTTATACTGCACAGCAGACGGTCTCCAAGTTGCAAGAACTGGGGTTGGAAGTTCTCCGTCATCCGCCCTACTCACCAGACCTTGGGCCTACAGACTACTACTTTTTCAAGAATTTGGATAACTCCTTGGCGGGAAAAAAATTCAATACCCGAGAGGCAGTAGAAAATGCCTTTGAAGAATTTGTTGCCTCCCGTCCAGCTGATTTCTTTAAGAAGGGCATCAATAAACTGCCACTGCGTTGGCAAAGATGCATTGATTGCATGGGTGATTACTTCGATTAATACAAATAAAAAATACATGAAAAAAATTCGTTTAAATTTTTTCATACAAAACGGCAATTTCATAGGTAATGACCTAATATTATTGACTGGTGCTCGTGGCTTTTTTTTCGACCAGACTGTTGATTTGACAGCTTTATCGAACTTTTTGGACGAGCACTTAAACGTAAGGCAACGAGCTCAACGATACACGGGCGCACATCAGTATGGCTGTCTTGCATATAATATCGCGTATCAATCTAAATTATCCATGCTTAGTTTAGCATACGTGTGTGCGTTGATGAGACTCATATGCGTACTTTCATGTGTGCCTCATGAGTGCGTACATGTATATTCACTCTGACAATTTGGCTAAGGTTAACTGACCAAAAGATAAGGGAGAATAGTAAAAACCCTTCCACAAGATGTGTATGTACATAAGTGGAGTGATTTGTGGTATGTGTCTTATGAATTCAGTGTCACTGTATCGTGATAGTAGCGTACTCGACAACTCCATTACGAGGGTTCAGATCAAGGCTTGAGACACTGCCGAGGAGGGTGGCGGCGAATGTGCAAGAGCGCTGTTAACTGACAGACAACAAGGACGTGCATATACTCTCAGTTTGGAGAATCGGAGAAATACGAATCGTTCGCTCTCATTATTTTATCGAGAGGATCAGCGAAGATGTTTTTGGTTGTCTTTTAGAGCGCTTTGTATCCGCGACTTCGTTTAATTTTTTTTAATATAAAATGCGTTACAAGTATATTAAATTAATTAAAATATACATTACTCACACTACTACTTGAATTTTACACAACATATACACAAATGTTAATGAAAACCCTCATTTTACTCTTACGTTCCGATTACCTTTTAAATATTTGTAACATGACTGACGTTGCATGCCTTACATGCCCTTTGAAATAAACTGGTTAAATTGTAGGTTAATGTTATAATAATATAATATGTAAATTCAAAATATTCATTAATAATTAATTGATACATTATTTATCTTTAGTAAATTTATGGAACCACTGAAATTATTATTATTCTCTTTGGTCTTATTGAATGTCAAAATTTTTAGGTGAGAGACTGCTTTCACTTCATGTCACTTTGCTTCATGTTGTCATAAAAGTGAAGCAATATTACCAAAGTCAATGTTAATATTGTAATGTTTAGTATTTTTTATGGTGAAATCACTTCAAATGATGATTCAATAAAAAAAAAAATGAGCCAAAAATACTTTGTAAAATCAAAATAAGAAAATTTGTTTACTCATGAAAGTAATCCACGACTTAGATTTCCGCGGTTACAATGATGCAGTTCAACCTGATGTAGCAATTATATTTAGTACAGTTGATGATGAATTTTGAACAAAAATGAATTCATTTTCAAAAGTTAATGGTAGTATTAAAACATCTTTGTTTTGGATTCATCGTTTGATTCTATTGTGTATCTATTACTTTTCCAAACGATGGTACTGAGCATATCACTATTCCTCACAATGTACGGACTACATTTAATTCAATATCACCCAGAAATACCAATGGTGTCGTGTAAAATTAATTGAAAATTGTGTCATGAGTTGCGATAAATTTCTTTATTTTCGTAAAGTTATGTTTACTTAGAATTTGAGAGCCTTACCACCTTATGTAACCGCCTGTTTTTTGTTTCAAATTTATAATTACTTCAATTTTCCTTTAGACATACATTTTTTTTATGTTTATATAATACAAAAAAAGTGGCAAATAACTGAGTAGCCATGATGAAAACCTTTGATTATAGAAGTACTTTGATAAGGGAACCTTAATAAAGTTTAAACTTTAAAAAAACAATGAGCTATGGTCGAATGTCGACCATTGGGCGCCCACTATATTTTTTTTTTTTTTATTGTAGCTCGGCAAAGTGACTGTACTGTACCTGATGGTAATCACAGTACAATCCAAAAGGCGACCACCGAAAGACATACTATCTATCGCCGGTCGCCGCTGTCATGCCGGCCTGAAAGCGACCCAGTCAGGGACAGCCCCCCCCCCTCCCCGGTTACTGGATAGACACCGACTGATCCCGGAACGCGACACGCCCAAACGTGCCACTATGGCGGGTGTTCCACCTGGTGTACGGTGGTCGCGATCCAGTCGGGTACAGACACCCTACCACCCCGCAAACTAATATGACATAACGTATGTCTCTAACGGGGAATATAGCTTTCTATCGGTTCAAGAATAATCATAAATCCGATCTATAGTTTCAAAAATTACAAGCAAACAAAGAAACCATAACAGATTATCGAAATAATATAAACATACACGTAGAATATACGTTACACCAATATTTGAAAAATCCGTAAGGGAAAAGCAAAATTATTTGCAAATCTTGAACTAGTAGAAATATTTATGGAATTGGCGTCATCGTTTGTAATCGGGGCACGTGTCGATTTTACGCCCTCTATCCCTATCTAGTTACATATAATGGTGTACATTGATATACCAGCCAAACTGGAAAGTACGCTCTAAAAATGATGTATTTATTAATACTTCATATATTTTTTTATATCATAGTAGGCAAACGAGCAGGTGGGTCACCTGATGTTAAGTGAAACCAACGTGAAGTAACAGTGCTTGCATTGTTGCGTTTCGTTCGGTCAGTGAAAGAGTCGGAGACCCACCTCTCCTCCCTCCTTGTCCTTCGCCCTCCCCTTTCCCCCTTCCCCCCAAATACAGGCTGGCAACGCACTCGCGACTCCCTTGGTGTTGTTAGTGTCTATGGACGGTGGTGATCACTTAACATCAAGTGACCCACCTGTTCGTTTGCCTCCTATGACATAAAAAAAAAGTGATCACCATGATCCATAGACACTAACAACACCAGGGGAGTCGCAAGTGCGTTGCCAGCCTGTGTTTGGGGAAGGGTAAGGGAACAGGAGGTGAACCTACGACGATGTCACTGACCGAACGCAACGTAACAATGCAAGCACTGTTACTTTACGTCGGTTTTTTGTGAGAAGTCGACCCATTCATGCTGATACCAGTAATAGCTTCAGCGTGGCTCTACCACCTAGATATACGTCAAATATTGTACATCTGATGTTAGATAACGAAGTTGTCTGAAATGGTACACACGCTAAACCTAGAAGGGGCTGGCTTTCAAATGCAGCTGCCGGGACACATCTATAGGTGCTTGGCGATAGACCATTAACTCGAAGATGGGAGAAAACCGGGCAAGCTTAGAAAATACCCTACCACCGTACTATGGTTTCGTCACGATGTTTCCCTTCAGCGAAAGCTTTGGTTCATTGGCTAGGAGTCGACGCTAATTTAATATGGTAACTACGCTATACCTAGAGCGGGACTGGTTCTCAAGTGCAGCTGCTGGAACACTCCTATAGGTACTTGATATAGTATGGTAATTTCACCTTGAAGGTGGCAGCTCACCAGGTAAGCTTAGAAAAAGAGCTACCACTATACTACGGTTTTATCAAGACATTTTGCTTCCTTGAATGGTTAAGAGCTACCACTATACTACGGTTTTATCAAGACATTTTGCTTCCTTGAATGGTTCGGCTCATTCGCAAGGGTTTGAATCTACGTCAGTCGTCGTTATCGCTTCAATGGTAATGGGTCATTGATAAGAAGTTCATATGCTCGTCGGTTTAGCTGTCACTATGAAATTTGTTTGTATGAAGTTCCTTCCACATGCTCAATATATAAGTTACTTAGCAATGTTAAAGTAACTACATCGACATATAAAAAAACCCAAGACGCACAGTCTCGAATAAAAATAGCGCTCAAAACCGGCCGCAAAAACTCCCAAACATAAATACGTGGTTATATTTATGCGATTAACCTATGATTTTGCAAATCTGGGGGCACGGCAGTTCCCCTGCCAAGTCGAGCAATAAAGCGGCACGGCCGTACTATCCTTCTCGAAGAAATTCTGGTCATTTTCGACCCCTATTAACTTCGTTGTGAATAAAACTAGAAGCCTGAATTTTCAGTAACCAAGCAGGCATTGTATAAACACGGTATATTCAACCTTACCTGAATGATTTTGAGTTATTTTTACAAGGACGCAAGCGACGCGAGACCTTTTGAAATGAGTGCATAATCCACAATTATGCACTCATTTTTGTGTGCCGTCTGTGAGACGTTAAGTGTGCATCTTGGGCTTTTGTACATCAACGAGTAACTACTATTGTTTTGTCGTTGACTGTTTTTATTCCGTATATAAGTGTTTTTGCTTTGATATTTAAATGTGCCTGAAGATTTATCATCAGGTACCTACACGATAATCATTTTCGTGAGTCAGTATATAAATAAATCGTTAACTGCGAGTCGAACTCACACATAAAGAATTCCGCCTCATCACATAATATATTATTCTATGTATTGTACTTAAAAAAATATATTCTTCTACACTCCTTTCAGGGCATTTACGGTGAGTCTACACATAATCATACCTTGTTTAACGCTTATATATTACAACTAGCTTCTGTCCGCGACTTCGTTCGCGTGGAATAGTTACTTTAGGCTAACGCAGCGGAAGCTCTCAAAAACAAACAAAAAAACGATTTTGAAACATTCTTTATTGGCGCTCCGCTCCTACTAGTTTTAACGTGATGGTATATACCTAACATATACTCTTCTTCGATAATTGACCTACCTAAGATTGAAATAATTTTTCAAATCCGACCAGTAGTTCCTGAGTTTTGCGCGTTCAAGGAAACGAAATATTCCGATTTATAATATTAGTATAGACTTAGCAGAAATGATGAAAACTATTTTAACATTCTTATTTGCTTAAATAAGGTTGATTCCCTGGTATTATGTCTAAAAAAACACTTATTATATGAACAGTTGAAGCATTTACAAATAAATTAGCATTTGAAAAAAAGTATGAGCCGATGGCGAGAATAGATTTAGCAGTAGGATACTTTTATAGGAATAAATAGCTCCCAAATTACGGGTCCTGTAGTCCTTCCAGTACATGAATATCTATGTACCATCAATAATTATTGAAGATACTGAAACTGTATCTGACGCCTACTAACGACGGGCTCCAGTTAATATAATATTAGACTTTAATTTCTGTCTATATTGTGTTTTGTATCTATCTATATATAGTCTATACCAGGGCTTCTTAAACTATGGGTCGCGACCCCAAATGGGGTCGCGTAGCAAAATTCTGCGGTCGCGAGAGATTTTAATGTCAAATATTTATATATACCATTTTATAACATCACTAGAGTTGGCGGAATACAATGGACTTGCAGCGTCTAGACTTAAGACTTAAGAAGATTTGAGAATTAAGACGGTCAGAATCCACTTTTATTTTTGAAACTATAATAAATACAATTTTATAATTTTTTGTGCAATTTTTAATTTTAGATTTTTGTATGTTTCAAAACGAATTCTAAAACTATATATTTTCATATGTATATTGTTACCTAATAAATAAATCATCAAAAAATATAATTAATTTTTCTTTTATATTTGTATGGGGTCGTCAAGAAACTCGCAATCATAAATGGGGTCGTGAATAACAAAAGTTTAAGAAGCCCTGGTCTATACATATAATAAGAATGTAAATGTAACGTGTCTGCACTTTTTCGATTTTTGTGAAAAAAAATTTTGAATGAGAACGGAACTTTGACCGGGTCTTTCGCCGGGTCTTTGACCTGATTACACTTATTATACTTATTACCACCTGATTATACTTTATTTTCAATTATTTTAATTTTCGTGCCCATCAGAAAGGCTATGGGCACGCTGATTAAACTAAATAGATCCCAGATAACCCGACCGCAATGTGTTCCTTATGATATAAGGGTTATAGCAAGTTTGTTTTATTAGACAACCATTTTTAACTACATTCGTACGTTGTTAATTTTATATTACGTTTTTTTATTCAATACCTAAATATTTGTAGTGTGCGGTCAGACCATGAGTGAAACGTGTTTGTGGCCCGTTTAAAAAAAAGGCTGAGTACCACTGGTCTAGAGTGACTGACACGTCATCTATGAATGACGTCATACCTTTATAACTACCGCCCCCAACGTCAGCCGCGACATATACGTAGTAAGAATGCTCATAAACTATATACTATACGAAGTTCGTATACTATACGTAGTATAAATACTTAACTATACATTTACTCATTTTTGTGGACTATTAGACCTAGACAGACACTTACATACTTACATCTACAGACAAATATATATCTTTTTATTTATTTATTTTTACGTGGAGAAATCCCTTATGGATACGCCACCCTCTCAGGGGAGAGAGTGGGTTAAGTCTGACTCACACGGACAAATCCCCGCGGTGTACATCTCCCACTATAGTTGGGGCGACACGAGATCTCCGGCTATGGTTGCAGGAGGAGGTGGGCAAATTGCCGCCTCCTTCTGCCGATCCTCCGTAGGTGGAGAGGGTCGCTTAGAGGGTCCTCCGCACGGACTTTCTCCGCCACACACAAATACATACCTACTTCACGCTTAACGCGTAGCGTTAAAACCCTAATGTATTACCTTTATTAAATACAAAATTCGTTTACTTATCGCGTCAATTCCACAATAGCACGTCTCAAACTAACTTGACAGTCTTCAGCGCTAACTAAAACTAATATCGAAGTTTATTACCTATTCTTGTGAATGGAATTGGATATAAAACGGTCTGTTCACGAAGCGACATTTATCGTCTTAGAGTTATTTCTCTGAAACATAATCTCTTTAAAACTTAAACGTGGCTATTATTTTTTATTATAAAATTGGTCCAACTGTTTGCGAAATTCGATGGAATAGACAAACAAACGACAGTTTCAAAAACTAGTTTTTTGTTATAAAAACCATATATCCATTTAGTAAAAAGCTTCTATTTTGACATTACAAACAGACACTTTCATTTTTTATTTGTGTAAATACAGGTAGGTGGACATAAATTATGGTGAATTTGAAATGAAATGGCTGCGTGTGGAATTACGTTGTTGTGGCATAAAATAAAATAGAAATTACCGCAACTCAAGATAGAAATGAACCTATATTTGTACGTACAGTATCTATTTGATTTTATTTCTATTAACTTCATAAAGGAACTGCACTGCATGTGACTACTTAATGTGTATATTCCCAAGCATTAGCAATGGCCGTCATGAAGTCACTTGTAAATCACAGTGTAAATGGCCGAATGAGTTCGTAGGGATAATAACACATTTAGTTTAATGTGTTCAATATGACAAGATTATTATTCATGTGTTTTTTCTATTATAACGGGCAAAGGTGGGTCACCTGATGGCAAGTAATCACCGCCATCTATAGACACTAGCAACACCAGGGGAGTCGTAAGTGCGTTGCCAGCCTGTGTTTGGGGGCAGGGGAAATGAGCCTCCGGCAATCTCACTGACCGAACAAAACGTAACAATGCAAGCACTGTTACTTCTCGTCGCTGTTTCTGTGAGAGGGTATTACTAACTCGGGCGAGCCGACCCATTCATGCTGAAAACAGTAATAGCTTCAGCGTGGCTCTACCACCTACAAAAGTAGGTGATTGTAGCTACCAAGTATGTCATCCTCTTTGGCAGATTGGCTGAAATATTTGAATTTATTGTAAATGGAAGAATGTGTCATTGAAACAGTTGAACGATCACTTGTGGGTATATGTACTCGTATATCGCATTCCGAGTTTTATTATTACGCTGTCCAAGTTAGTCCAGACTCCTACATGATATTCCTACGCAATGTATAACAAATTCTTCAAAACATCATTGTTTGCTTTTGCTTATTCGTTGTCCGTTATGACAATAATCCACTAGTGTTATTATAACGTGCGAGCAAGTAAGCATTATCAAACAACCAATGCCCATAAAAAGATACCACCTAACTTTGTCAAACTTAAAAACCAATACCCCAACAAGGTTAGTCATTTAATTAACGTGTCATCGTATACAAATTACAATACGAAACAAAACAGTAACTTCGCACAGGGATTCCCAAACTGGGTACCGCGGAACCTAGGGGTTTCGTAAAATAGTCATCAGGGTTCCGCCAAGATTGTTTATTATTAGCTATTAATCATCAGAGTTCCGCTAAGATTACATATTTATTATTAGGTATTAAATAATACCACGTTACAAATATTATTTTTAAACAGCGCAAAATATGTGATGAGAAGCACTCATTACTTTTACGCAAATAGGTAGGTAGTAAGCAAGCATTCAGCCCGGACTATGCATGGTCCAGCAGCGCACGTAGCCATTTATTACATACTTATTACACATTTCTTTACAAAAAATACATACTTATTACACATTTCTTTACAAAAAATACATACTTATTACACATTTCATTACAAAAAATACACACTTATTACACATTTCTTTACAAAATATGTGATGAGAAGGGCTCATTACTTTTATGTGAATAGGTAGGTAGTTAGCAAGCATTCAGCCCGGACTATGCATGGTCCAGCAGCGCAGGCAACTAGTTTAAACACACTTATTACACATTTCTTTACAGAAAATGTTCTTGTATAATCAATGTTGATTTGTAATAATTTAATATTGGGTTCCATACAATAAAAGGTATTTAGTAGTGTTTCATTATCTTTAATGTTCCTACCCCTGACTTAGCAAATAGCAGAATAATTAACAACTGTTTAGTTAGTTCTTGTAAAATAACACAATTGGTAATTATTATTTTATAGGTTTTATATTATAGGTTATTTCCATTTATATGCAAAGGAGTTATACGGACAGTAGATTACTTTAAGCATTCTGTAGCCAATTTATCATATACTAGCTTTGGCTCACGGCTTCACTCGCGTTAATGTAAAGTTAATCTAACCCTATGATATAATACTTTTCTTCTGAATGAGAGGTATACCACGTCCTTGTCTGTATCCCTCACAACGTGTATGCATATTTTTATAATGGCCAGTAGAGTAATTACGGCGTACAGACTAGAATTTTAATAGCGTGAATATTCCAATTATACATGACTTCTATGATATAATGTTCGGTGTTATAAAATAAAATATACAAAATCTCGAAAGCTACCAGATTTATTAAAATAGAGAATGTTGACGAAGATAAAAAAAAACACTCTAGTTCGCTCTGGAGGAAACAGAATAAAATACGATATTGTGAAGAGAATCGAATGAGAAATAAATCCCGCATCACGGAACTAGGTCGCAATATTGCGTTGTTATTGAATTTTAATGCTTTAGTTTGCTATTCATTCTCGAGCATGTGAACTATTGAATTAGGGAAGGTTCTCTTAGGAAAGGTTGGTACCTTTGATTCGCACTAACTCCGTACTAAAACTTTGTACTCACACTGGATGACCTTTTTGAACTTTGAGTCAAGTTTATGTTAAATTTCACATAAACGATAAACTGAGCTATATACTAGTTAGTACAGGTTAGTGACATCGTACGTGCTTTATTTATAAAATGCGTTGTATTTTGAGCCTTGCAGTATGGTAACTCGTTATGTTTTCGTAGGGAAGCTAACCCACCTTCGGTCACTGATAGCTGGTACCTCGGAATATAGATCGCTCACGCTAATAAGTCTTTTTTGTTTAGCGTACCTTAAGATCTACTCTTTGTAGATAAGTACTCTAACTGTTAAGTCTGTAGAGGAATGTGAAAACTATACTAATATTATAAAGAAGTAAAGTTTGTGACGTTATAGGGGGTAATCTTATCTAGAGGTGGTAGAGCCACGCTGAATCTATTACTGGTGTCAGCATGAACGGGTCAGCTCGCTCTGGGTAGTACTACCCTCTCGCAGAAAACCGATGTGAAGTTACAGTGCTTGCATTGTTGCGTTTCGTTCGGTCAGTGAGAGCGTCGGATAACCCACCTCCCCTCCCCTTCGCCCTTCTCCCTGCCCTCCCCCAAACACAGGGTTGCAATGAACATGCGACTCTTCAGGTGTTGCAAGTGTTTATCGACGGTGGTGATCACTAAATATCAGGTGACCCACATGTTCGTTTGCCTCCTATGATATAAAAAACAATCACAGGAACTACTGGTCCGATTTGAAAAAATCTTTCAGTGTTATATAGCTCGTTTATTGAGGAAGGTTATATCACACTAAAACCAATAGGAGCGGAGCACTAATGAAGAATGTTTTAAAATCAGGGTTTTTTTCCTCTTGAGAGCTTCTATTGCGTGTTAGTGTTAGCCCAAAGTAACTATTCCATATGGACGCAGTCGTAGGTAGATTCTAGTAACTTATATAGATGTCTTTTCTGTACTTTATAAGTTTTAGTGTTTGACCTCAATCTTATATGATGTTTAATACCGACTCGGTCTAAAATGATAAACACGCCATACCAAGAGGGACTGACTCTCAAATGTAGCTGCCGGAACACATCGATAGGTGCTTGGTGATAGTTTGCAACTTGAGGGTAGAACCAGCCAGGCAGACTTAGAGAAAACCCCTTTTTTATACATATCATAGGAAGCGAACGAACATGTGAGTCACCTGATATTAAGTGATCACTACCCTCCATAGACACTTGCAACGCCAGGGGAGTCGTAAGTGATTGCCAGCCTGTGTTGGTAGGGGGGAAGGGGAGGGTAGGTGGGCCTCCGGCGCTCTGCCTGACCGAACGAAACGCAACAATGCAAGCACTGTTACTTCACTTCGGTGTTTCTGTGGATCGGGTGGTAGTACCCCGGACGAGCAGACCCATTCATGCTGAAACCAGTAGTAGCTTCAGCGTGGCTCTACCACTTCGATAACCCTCCCACCATGCTATGGTTCATCACGATATTTTCATTCACCCGTGTCTCCGACTCAACTGCAAGGATTCGAATCTACATCTATTGACGCTGTGTCCGAACACGCTATAAACTAAGTCACCATCGCTTCATGAAATGAAAGTAACAATATAAACAGAGACAAAGTCGCGAGCGTTATTAAAGAACAAAGATACATAGAATGTAGCAGGAAAAGTATTTCCTCATTCAAACACAATAAAATAAGAACGCAATGTCTGACGAAAATTGCAACATCCGACAAAAACTAATGCCGAACCCATTTCCCAAGTCCCACGGCGACATTCCGCCGGGTTCCGGGACCCGCTTCTAACTTCCGTCATTTTCTTCAGATATGACGTAAACATTGTTTACTGTGTGATTTATATTCTCGCTTTATATTTTAAAGAGTACGTTGTGAAATATTCATTGTAAATTTTCTTTTTTAAACTTTATACCATAAGCATTTGGTCATATTCTCAAGTCGAGAGTGGAGCTTTCAGTACGATGCATTCTTTTATCGAAAATTCCAGTTCAGTTACTAGGATTAGGAGGATTCAGGACGCGGAATTGGGATACTCTATCAACTAAGCTGTCGTCGCTTGAAAAGTTGTACGATGTACAGCTTAATAAAAGGAATGTAACCTTTACAATTTGTAACTAATACAACAAGTGGGCGCCCAGTGGTTCATTGATTTTCTAAAGTTTGAACTTTATTAGGGTTCTTTTGTCAACTTAATTCTATAATCAAAGGTTTTCATCATGGCTACTCAGCTATTTGCCCCCTTTTTTAAATTATATAAACATGAAAAAAATCTATGTCTAAATGAAATAATAAATATAAATTTGAAACAAAAAACAGGTGGTTACATAAGGTGGTAAAACTCTCAAATTTTAAATAAATATAACTTTACGAAAATAACTCACGCAACTCATGTTACAATTCTCAATTAATTTTACGCGACATCATGAGTAGCGGCATTTCTGAGTGATATTGAATTAAATGTAGTCTGGACATTATGAAGAATAGTTATATGCCCAGTATCATCGTTTGAAAAAGTAATGGATACACAATAGAATCAAATGATGCATCTAAAACAAAGATATTTTTAATACTACCATTAACTTTTGAAAAGAATTCATTTTTGTTCAAAATTCATCATCAATTGTACCAAATATAATTGCTACATCAGGTTGAACTGCATCATTGTAATCGCGGATATCTAAGCCATGGATTACTTTCGTGAGCAAACAAATTTTGTTATTTTGAATTTACAAAGTATTTTTTGGCTCTTTTTATTGAATCATCATTTAAAGTGAGTTCACCATAAAAATACTAAATATTAAGATATTGACATCGACTTTGGTAATATTGCTTTACTCTTATGACAACATGAAGCAAAATGAAAGCAGTCCTGTCACCTAAAAAAATTGACATTCAATAACACCAAAGAGATTAATAATTATTTCAGCGGTTCCATAAATTATGTATCAAATAATTATTAATCTATTTTCTATTATACAATTAACTTACAATTTGACCAGTTGATTTCAAAGGGCATGCAACGTCAGTCATGTTGAAAATATTGAAAAAGGTAATTGGAACGTAAGAGTAAAATGACGGATGACTTTGTCAAAACGTCTTTTTTATTTACATTTGTGATATGTTGTGTAAAATTCAAGCAGTAGTGTGAGTAATGTATATTTTAATTAATTTAATATGCTCGTAATGTATTTTATATAAAAAAAATTGCTTTCTGCACTTCTCTTCCATATAAACTTTAACTATGCCAAATTTCCACTTCATCCGTTCGCGCAATTCGCTCAAAAAGGTGTACAAAGTTTTGGCCTCACGTATTAATATATATATGATTTCTTTAATATTTGTTGTGTATTTCATTGCCGAGGATATTTTCTACACTACCGTGTAAATTAAAGTTGTAGACAGTCGCTTTCTAAACTTATTATAAAGGCTATTAAATTGAGGATTAATACGAATGTACTAAAGAAGAAAATGAATCCAAAATTTTCCTTTCCCTTCATCTTTCCATCATTTAATGAAATAAAATGACAAATGAACGTCAGTATGTTCAATTCTCTCAGTATTTTTGAAGATTGGAATTAACTATCTAACTGTTCTCTGTGTCACTCACCCACGTTTTATGTGGAAATTTTTAACCCAATTTTTTACCCGTCCTTTGTCTTTGTCCTGATGAAATACAAAAAAAAAATACTAGCCAAATATGTGTAGGCATTGTGAAGTGATGCACTTAATAAAGATACTGATTACGATTTCAATAAAGTAATAAATCCTATTTGTAGCGATGATGGGTCAGCGATTAAGGCGTGGTCGGGCACCGCGTTAATGGGCGTAGGTTCGAATCCTTGGAAATGAGCCGGAGCTTTTATTGAAAGAAACAATAGTGATAGAACCATAGCATAGTGGTGAGGCTATTTCTAAGCCTATCTAGCTAACTACTGTCTTCAAGATAACAATCTGTCGTCAAGGACCTATAAGTGTGTTCCGTCAGCTGCACTTGAAAACCAATCCCTCAGTCTCATTTAAGATCAGGTGTGATGTGGTCAAATGCTAAAAGAGTAAAATCCTAAATTTATGGATAAAATAGATGGATATTTGTTACTATTTCACGCAATGACTTTTGAATACATTCTGATTAAATTTTACTATAGTATTATACTATTGGGGAAAGCTGATATTATTCGCGTCCGCAGGTAGTGTACCTCTCATTCCCCTGCACGTGCTCCTCGGGTGTTGCTAAAGGGTAACAAACTTTGGTCCGCTGCACTGTTCCACATAAATTGAACCTCATAGAAAGAAATAGACTATTCAATTAATCGGCGATAATAAAAGATGGATACTCTACTTAATCTAAGTTTAAATTAAAAAAAAACTGAAAAACATAGACTATCCCATACAATGATAACATTCAAAATGGTCAAATTATAACAAAAAGTATCAAGAAAGTTTGAAAAAATACTTACATTTGAGAGACACTTAACGCATGTCGCGTTGCATAACTTGTTAGAATTACACGTAAATAATGTAAGATGTTATAATTAAAAAAAAATACATAACGCAAACGAAATTGCTAGTGGCTGTAAATAATAATATATCACAAAATTATTCTTTAAAGTATATCCTAAAAAAGTCAAATATTTTAGCGTTAAAAAGAATATACACGGATTTAAACGCAGGTCGCCGTCACCGACCAATCTCCCAACCATTTATACCCCCCTAAAAAGGGTTAATTTTGAGGGTTAACGCACCCAATTTCCTTTCTGTCACGGGCCCACTTCATTACATGAATAATATATTGTTCTTTTAGATATTATAAACTCTGCGTTTGTTTCTTCCTTCCACTTCATTCAACTCCTTTTTATTATTAGATTTTGTCAAAAAAATACACACAGATTTATTTTTAATCGAACTAAAAAAGGAGATTCTGAATTCAATACGTCACGAGCATGTTGAGTGCACCGATGACGCTTCACTAGCTTGTCGAGGTCATCGGTGAAGCGAATCCATAAGTTTTTCCCCCTATTATTATTTTTTTAATTGCTACACGCATTAAAACACAATAGCAAATACAATAGCTAGATGCATTCTATGACTAAAAAGATAATGATAATTAATTGGCTTTTCTAACAGCTTGATAAGACTCATTTTTACACTTCATTATTTGGAATTATCGCGTGAATAATCAGCCATCAATAGATACTGCTATCATTCGTGGTATCGCCTTTTCAGCAGTAAACTTTGATCTTACATGGTATTGTTATACCCGTGGGTAATGAAATGCCGTTTCTAGTAAAAGCGATTTAATCGTATACAGAGGGATATAGGTAAAATAATATGATAATTAAAGGGAAAATGATTTGTAATTTCTCTAGGATAGTAACTTACATTGCTCTGTGATTACGATCCTCTTACAATTTTTTTTCTTTTACGTTAGTTATATGTACTTGCTGCGATGTCCAGAGTGCCATCGAGCGCACTGTGGGTCGTTTATATATCTGATAAAAATGTGGAGTTGAAATCTCTAGAACGCAATTAAAATTTTATTTATGCCGCCGAGTGAAATATCGAGACATGTTATTGGAACGAAGTTCCTTATCGCACGGTACGGATAGGCTAGGCGAAAAAAGTGTTAGACTTTTTCCGTTACAATCCTTTTTGGGCGCTTATTAGTTCAAAAGCAGCCAATAAGTAGACACAGGCGCGCGCCTGCTCATGTAAAGTTTGTATATGGCATACCAATGACATTATAAGTAAAAAGGCGTTTTAGTTATAATTAGAGATGTGTCGATTAGTCGATTAGTCGGTGGTAAAAAGGCCGACTAATCGGCCCAGCCGATCATGGTTTTGGGTATTTCCGTGGCGCTTAATTTATAGCTGATTTGTTATGTACAGTTATAAAGCATATAAGTACGTTACTTTTTCTTTGTTTTTAGAAGCAGTTAATGTTTAAGATTTTTTTAAATATTTTTGTACTGTACATCATATACGTGGAATCTTATTTCAATATTACTTAGTTTATTAATAAAAAAATCCTGCTCTTTTATGTAAATAATTATAAATGTTTATTGCAGATAAGAATATGTTATTTGTTCGTTAATTAAGATACTAATTTTGTTTGATAAATGTCATATACATGCTTTCTTTACAAGCAAGTAATTTTAGAAACTGATGACCAAAGGAAAGATTGCTTTATATACATTTCAAGAGCTATATGACTAAAAATAATAAGCAATGAAGGATTTTATTTAATGTAATTCGTCCTACATACTTTTTATTGAGAAATACATAAAAAATAAGAAGCCGGAATTGTCTCCGATGAATCGTCGATTACGACAGTAACCGGATAGTCGGCTTTACCGACTAGTAGGCATATCTCTAGTTATAATATCATTGTGGCATACGCGTCAGCTATTTCGTAGCGTATTGTGTTATGTGATAAAGTTTAAATGAATGGAATGATCAACAATAACATGTTAATTTTCACAATTCGACAAAATATTATTAACTACGAAATTTCCTACGCTTCTTTTAATTCTTTAGCTATTCCTGCATTCTAATTACCTGCTCTCAGACGCTAGTAATTCATTTATTTATATTTCTTAATCTATAATATAATATGTTTATCAATAATAATATACTACGAACGGAACTTTATTCGAACCGAGTGTTCTGCGACGCTCACACATTTTTAAAATCTTGTTTGTATATCTCCAATACTTGGAGCTATAACATTTCAATGTGTACGTATTTCCGCGCATCATTACATCACAATTTCGTCTTATCTGTTTCTACGAGTTTATTCGGATGTCTGTAGAGGATTGTAGATAGCTCTAGATGTTTCTTTAGTTTTTGGAAATAATGCATTGTTTATTTTATACAGGGAATAGTTATTTTCTTAAAACAAAGTGATTCTAATTTGTATTGATTTGTTTACATTTTTTTAAGTGAAATTGTATAGTAATACACGTTACTAATATTACATGTTACACTTAACTCACAGTTTAAGCGCAAAGGTAGATTTACAAAGATTAAAACGTGGAACAGAGTGCCTTTCCTATCGCATTAATAATATATTGTACAGCGGAACCAAAGGCAAGCACGTTACAAAAGGATTCTCTAAAACATACTATAATAGTTGTTTAGGGGTGACACACTGACAACGTTTTACATTTTTTTTAACAAATTTTAACATGTCTACAATTTTTCAAGATATGCAGGCACGACAAAGCTTATATTATAACGAATGGGATAAATACAATAAAATAAATATTACGGTGCACAAATTCACACACGACCATTTAGTTTCAATCTAAGCTTGGTTTGTATTATACTTTTTAAACAATTGATGTACCAAACATATCTATATTAATATAAAAATGCGAAAGTAAATTTGTTTGTTTGTTACGCTTTCACAAATTAACTACTCAATTTATTATCATAAAATTGCGCATACACATTGTCAGGGGTACAGAGAAGGACATAAAATACCTACCATGCAGAAATAGAGCACTGATTCCAAGAATAGATCAAATATAGATTTATACGAGCAAAGCCGCGAGTTAAAACTAGTATAGTAATATTTTAAAACTAGTCACAGAGTGGTGTCCGTGGAACGCTTCTGCGAACTGTCGGTTTGCTAATAGGACTTGCATCACCATGAGGTCTGTCAAAATTGATACTTAGAAGACATAAAGTTGATAGTGAATTTATTTATGTTAACTATGGAAGCATTATTGCCTATGCATTTATATCTAGTGTTAGCAATTTTCAATCAGAAAATGACAATAAAAACGTTTTAACTTCGATCAGCTGATTCAGCAATATCGTACTGAACACAGCTATACTCGTATACCATACTCAATATGGATGGGCCAACGCTCCACACGAGAATGACCCACGGTCACGTTTTACCACGCCCTTCATAGGCCAGCTCCTTTGATATGTCAGGTTAAGTCGAGACCGGCTCCTCCGACACGGCGAGACATGTCAGGTCCAGTCCACCAAGAACAATCAAATACAACGTTAGCTGATACAGAAATACTGAACATAGTTACCACGAATCACCGTTCGTACCCTATACGTGAATAGCTCAACTGTCTGAGCGAGAATGTCCCCAATGACTTTTTTTTTCAGACTGACTTTTTTTTGTTTTTTTTCGGACTGAATATGCTATTGGCCTTTTAGAGGCCTCACCTTCACCACCGCCGCGCACCACCATTTATTCACCGCCGCACACCCGCGCCTACCCCAACCCATTCACATTCACTTATTCATTTATCACACATTCAATTCACAATCACGATATCAAAACAACACTATTCTTCACCGAGGAAAAAAAACAAACCCACCACTATTATTATTGCCGGGGAGAGTTGACTCTTGTGAGTACGGAGTAGGGACACTGGTCGCGGATATCTCCTCCCCCACCCGCCAACCCCCAGTGTGCGCCGTCCTTCCCTCCGCGCGCGGGGTACGCGCGGGGCGCAACACGCAGTAATCAGTTTAAGATAGGACGCGCGCGCCACCAACACGCGTAAAACGAGTTAAGATAAGTACGCGCGCACCGAACCAAAAAACAAGCATTATTTTATTATTCTCGTTTAGGAACGAAAACACTTTACTCTCTATATTATTTATTTTTCGCCACCCAGCCGTGTAGGGAGCCGCAGGCGAAACCTATGTATTGCGGTAGACCTAAACGGATTCTACCGTATGCCCTCCCCGCACACGCCCGGGCGAGGAGGCGGAGAGCGGGAGCACTCCTTAGTGGAGGGTCGCCGAGGCACTAACACCCTGGACGCGCGACGTACGGCGAGGTCCGCCGACTACATTGAGGATGTAGGAGGAGAAGGAGGATGGCAAAATCTAAGCCGCAAGGTCGAAGACGAAAAGCTTTCCCTTCCTTGTGCGGCAAACGACAACCCTATTTAGGGGCCTCGTGCCAGCGCAGCGGTACCTCCCAGGGTCCTTTTCGTTAGGCGTCGAAGTCATCGGTAGTTCGCGGGACTCACGGACCTCGAGGCGCCTTCCTCAGCGAAGAGGAAGAACCGAACTTGTATCCCAGACGAGTCAAGTTTTTATGGCGCGGGGTCGCGACCTTCACCTGACCGACGGGTCCGCGGGGAGGGAACTCTGCTGTTTCCGCTGTGCATCTCGACCCAGACGCCTTGTCCTGATCGACGGGGGGGGGCGGGCTTCTTACTCGTACTGCGGGTTCCGCGCTTAGGCGAAGCCGGCGGGGGCGGGGTCGTTTTGCCTTTCGTGCCATCCTGAGTTTCGCTTGGCCCTCGTTATCGAAGGGTTCGCGCGCTTATGCCTCGGTGCAACGGGGGAAGCCATCGTTCCGGGACTTGCTCCTATCGAGCCCTCCTCGTCTGGGGGAGCGGGGGGGTTTGCTTCTACAGCGGTCTGGTTTTCCTCAGAGAGGGAGAAGGAGTTTGTATAGGAAGACAGCGTGGACGGGACTGTGGGCGGGGGACTTCCGTTTTGAAAGATTCGCGCCTCTCTACAAGCGATCGTACTCCGTGACGGCTGTCGGACAGCAGTTCATGACGACTCGCGAAACCGAGCATGTTCGCGCTCAGGGTGATTGACTGGGCCATACCGGGGCCTGAGGGGGAAGGGGGCCGCGAAACAAACCTCCCTGCCTTAGGGACGGGGGGCGCGCCGAACGGAAAATTACGGGACTATCCCGAGTCCGGACCAATATCTGTGGGCGAAGTGCAATGCCGCACGGTATAGAGCCTACAAAGCCTAAGGCAAGCCCTAGCAATCCCGGGGCCGAGAACGCAGACCGGTAAACCGGGCTACGCCCAAACAGACACCCGAGGATGGAATGAGGGGATCAGGTAGGTGGGAGGGAGACACACTGGACTTGACTGGGCGACCTCGCCAAGGCCAAGCTACCCAGGCCCGCCTGTCATGCAAGCCGCGGGGCCTACGGCGAGCGGACAGATCGCTCCAACTCAGTTCGTTGTCTACACCGTTAGGTATCCGTGAGTTGGCCAGACGACTGGACTTTTCAAAAAATGAACGCGGGTTCGCACCGAAAGGTGCGGTTTGATACGCTCTAAAGTTGAGCGCCTTACGATTGACAGTCTGTTATTATAACAATTGACAACCTGTTACTATTGCTAGTAATGGCAAATGATGATTCGCGGCGGACACATGCGATTAGTCGTAGCGCGAGACGCGACGTCCAATCGGCGCGAAGCACGACGTAAACAAACACGGCACTGAACACGACGGAGACGCGGCGCGACACAACGTAAACAAACGAAGCGGACAACGCGAAACTCGAAGTAACAGCACTGTGCGTACGGCGCGCGAGACCGACTGAACGCGAGCGAAGCGCGGACACTACTCGTCCCCAGTGACTCGACCGACTCGCCTTTTATAGCATTCAGTCAAGTCACGAACGGCCGATAACTTTCGACCAATGGCTTCACAGGTCATTAGTAACACCCCCGATGTAGTCAACAGTACGAAAAGTGCTAACACTAATATATATAAACCTCGTGACAAGATGTTAGTGGTTGAAAACGGTTCAACCGATTTTCATGAATTTTTGTAACATTCGGCAGGTATGCTATTACTAGTTTCTGCATGAATGGGTCGGCTTGACCGGGGTAGTGCCACCCTCTCACCTCCCTCCTCCACCTCCCCTCAAACACAGGTTAATAACGCACTAGCGACTCTCCTGATGTCACTAGTGTCTATGGACGGTGATGATAACTTAACATCAGGTGACCCACAAGTTCGGTTGGCTTCTATAACATAAAAAAAAATATTTTTGTTATCCTTATATGTACTTTAGATGTGCACATTTCTGTGACAAATTTCATTAAAATTCTTGCAATCGTTTGAGCATGACTAATAGACAAACATAAATTAGACGCAAAAACACGAACCGCATTGTTAAATAAAATAAATGATTGCACATAAAAAGTGACAACCCTATTATTTAAAGTAAAGATATCTTAAGCGAACAATAAATTTGCAATTTATATGCTCTTTGCCGGCAACGTTCCATATTCAAATATAGTTTCTCTCATGAGGCCATTTCTATTGGAGTTATTATTATTACTTGCGGCATTAAATCTGCGGCTTTTATTTTTTAAAAAGACTCTGGTTAATGTAAAATCAACAGAGTTCATTTTAGATTGTGCTTAATAAGATTCTTATACAGTTTATGAAGTGATAGCTTCTTTGGGCGCGTTGGACGGTATTTTTGGCAGGAGATATATTCGTAACTTCGTGTCATGGCATGTTACGTAAGCATAACTGGCCGTATTGCACTTGCACGGCTTCCGTCAGACTAGTGACGGGGGCCTGTGTACATACTTTCTTTGTCCATCACTTTTCCAATTATTTGGGGTCGGGTCTCCTCACATTTTTGCGCCAAGCTAATCTGTCTTGGGTTGTCGATTCTTGCAAGTGGGCTTTCTTGAGGTCTTTCGCAATATTTGACCGCCAAGTCGAAGGTGGGCGGCCTCTACCTCTTTTGCGTTCGGGTAGGTTTTAGTCCATGCGAGTCGGACATAACCCACCCTCTCCCCCGAACGGGTGGCGTATCCATAAGGGATTTCCCCACGTTAATAAAAAAAGAAAAAGAAAAGTGTGTGTGTACTTATGTAGGGGGTGTCTGCCCCTCCTGGCTGCCCCCCCCCCCCCCCCGGGACACCCCCCCCCCTGGCCCCCCTCTTCCCTCCCCCGCTCCCCGGGCCCCCCCCGGTTTTTCCCCCACCAGGGGGGGGGCCCCCCCCCCCCGGGCCCCCTTCCCCCCCGCCCCCCCCGCCGCCCCCCGGCGGCGGCATATGTTTTTTTTTTCTCCCCTTTTTTTTGTTTTTTTTTTTTTTTTCCTCCCCCACCATTCACTCCCTTTTCCCCCCCACAAAAAAAAAAAAAAAAAAAAAAACACGCGTTGGAAGTTATACTTCTTCGACGTAACAAGATAAAAATATTTTCAAAAATTTTATCTTTCGCCTTATTCTACGTTTGTAGAAAAAACGACACTAACAATAGAAAAAAAGGTATTTAATACATTGAAAGTCTTAATACAAAGAAATACAAACAACAAATACAAAGAATCAAAATGTTGACTATAGCTAACTTCAGGGTATCGGTTTTTCGTGACGGTGCGCGCGCATCGTAAAAATTTACTCTCATCATTTTTCCCTAACGCGGCAAAAGAAGTATAACTTCAAAACATTGAATATCTAATTATTCCGGTGTTCTTTATGGGTTTTAGTGTTTGCCTCTAATCTCATCTGATATTAAACGATGACATGGTTTGAGTTATTAAAATATTAAATCCTTAGGATGACTGTAGCTGTTGGAACACACGTTTAGTTAATTAATAACATTTCCATCTTCTGGATAGCTAAACAGGCGGGCATTAGAAAAAGGACTTTATTTATTTTATATATCATAGGATGCAAACGAACAGGTGGTTCAGCTCATGTTAAGCGTTCACCACCGTCCATAGACACTTGCAACATCAGGGGAGTCGTGAGTGCGTTGCCATCCTGTGTTTGGAGGGAAGGATAAGGTAGGTGGTCCTCCGATGCTGTCACTGACCGAACGAAACGCAACAATGCAAGCACTGTTACTTCCATGTCGGTTCTCTGTTTGTCGGGTGGTAGTACCCCGGGCGAGCCGACCCACTCATGCTGAAACCAGTAATAGATTCAGCGTGGCTCTACCACCTACGTAAGGACACATATCACTACCACCGTATTGTGTTCTCCTCACGATGTTTTCCTTAAACGAAAGTTCAGGTATACTGTATGATTCTAAATTTTGGATTAACGTGGTATCTGAGCATTCTAGCATTTAACCACCAACGTAATCAAAGAGATTACGAATTTAATCGAATACATGAAAAACATCACAAGTCGTTCATATTTTACTTTAATATTAATTCTCAAGAGTCAAGAAATTCACAGATCGGAAAGTAGAAAACTAGTTCAAATATTCCCCATTTATGTAATATTCAAGAACTTACTTTAGATATCATCCGGCATATTTGAGACGGTTGCTCGGATCCGAAGAAGAAGTGGATATTAGGCTTCATTACAATTCGACAGGTAGAGTCAAAAGTTAAAGCGGAATCGTTCGACTCGCCGGTACGTATTTCAAGCACGTATTGGACGGAGTTATGCGATACGTCGATAGCTCATCCTATAACAGTTTTATTTTAAAATATATTCATGTTATATGAGTCACGACTCCGCCGGTGTGAAATCGCTTAGTTATTGTTCTTGTGCAGTTTTCTGCAAATATATTTTTATTCAATCCGTGTGGTACCTAATGTAAAAAACAGCGATTAATGTAATACATTCGGCAACTGATTAGTTCTATAGATTAAGTCCTTATGGAATAGAAAGAAAGAAAGAAATATTTTATTCATAATCTATACTAACATTATAAAGAGGTAAAGTTTGTGACGTTGTGACGTTGTATGGGGTAATCGCTGGATGTACTATACCGATTTTGAAAATTATTTTACCAATAGAAAGCCACGTTATTTGTCAATGCCATAGGCCATATATCATCACGTTAAGGTCAATATGAGCGGAGCAACAATTAAGAATGTTTTAAAATCAGCGTTTTTTTTCCTTTTGAGAGCTTCCGCTGCGTGTTAGCCCAAAATAACTATCCCACGCGTACAAAGTCGTGGGCAGAAGCTATTAATTAATTACATTATTATTATAATATTATAAAGAGGTAAAGTTTGTGAGGTTGTAGGGGGTAATATCTGGGGAGTAGGAGAAAAAATGGTAACGAACGAAAACGTTTCTTACTAACGCTGCCGGTATATGATTGAGTTCTAGAAAAAAGTTGTAGCTTGATAATGTGCACATCGCAACATTGTAAACGGGTGTCCAGATGTATAGAATATAGATATATAGAATCTCTTAGCATATGCCAAAGTGTTATAAGAAACACTTCAGTATGGGTACATCTAGCAAAGAATTATCTATATCTGTCTTCTATTCATATAATGAGAATGTAAAACTAACGTGTCTGAACTTTTTAGATTTCTGTAAAAAGTATTATTGCAGGTGTCTTGGAATAAGTAATAAAATACATTTCAATCATTTTTAAAAATGTCTGTCTGTTTGTTTGTTTAAACACGCATCACTGCTAAAGTACTGCGTTCATGATAAAAGCTCTCCAAGAAAATCGTAAAGCATATCTCCCAGTAACATTTAGTTTTATTTTCATTAAAATCAGTTCAATTTATCGAAAGATATTGTGATTTTAATGACGACGCGACTTAAGTACGAGAGAAATGTAGACAAGTAAATAGATTTGATACATTCAGATGATTTTATTAGTTACTGATTTTTTTCATTAGGTTCCACGCGGACTGAGTCGCGGACTCAGCTAGTACAATATACGTGAACATAAATATCTATAAAGTTAAATGACTATTTCTTTTGTTGCATAGTGACGTGTGGTGCGAAGCTTTTCCCAGTGGATTTTTCTCTCGATTGGCAAATTAGTGAGTATGCGAGTCCGTCGGCTGTAAACGTAGCCGGTTCTGCCAGATTTAGCTTAGCGAGTTACTTTAATGCTATACTCGCGGCATTCGAGAGCAATTGGAATTATATAACGGCTCCAATAGGTAAGTAATTAGGAATAATATACTAATTAATTTTTTAAACGAAAAATTATTTATGCGTTTTGAATTGTGACTGAAAAGGAACTGTCACTCGCTAATTGGCGACGCTAAATCGGGCATATTCGGTTCTATACGACATCAAGTGCACTAAGGTCGGCGATACACGGCCCTAGGGGTCATCAACCACTTCTGTCTGTAGCTTTTGTCATATGGTCATAAGTACATACCCACATTTCCATATTTGTAGCTTTTGGTGTTTGACTCTAATTTCGCTAATTGCTAAATGTCGATATAGCTCAAGATGATAATATACTAGCCTAGAAATAACTGGCTTTCAAGTGCAGCTGCCTGAAAAAATCTACAGGTGCCTGAAATCAGATTTTCATCTTGATTATTTTTAGCACTACCACTATGCAATTTCCTGGCTTACGGGAAATTTAAAGAGGTCAAAGAGGTTGAGAAGAACTGGACGTTCACTCTAAGCCTTTGACGATTCCATTGCGATATCGCAAAACCGAATGTCACCACTGTTCTAGACATTAACTTCACCACTGTTTCCTTCAGAATATAGTGCCCTTTCTACAAAGTTATCTAACTAAGGGCAATATCTTAACCAGGTCGTCTATCTATATGAAATAAAGACAAGAGCCCTTGTCCTCGATGCTTTGAAGTCTTTGTTCGTTACTGTATTGTCACTTGTATAGACTGACTATAAAGAATTATATAAAAGGTAAGAAGTATTTCATTTCAGTTATATTGAAAAGTGTTATGGTATAATTAATAATGTTATTTGATATCCACTTTGGAAGTAGAAAAAAGGAGGCAGCTTTAAATTTTTCATTAGGAAAAAATAATTTACCTTAGTGTTTGATCGCCTGAATTCAGTTATTAGTGAGTATCATTCTTTTTTTTATTTTTTTATTCGTTTCAATGCAAACGAGCATGCAGGTCATCTGATTGTAAGTGATCACCGCCGCCCATGGGACACAAGAGGAATGACACATGCATTGCTGGCCCTTGAGGAAAGAGTAGACCCTTAAGGCATCACTACATGTTATAAAATAAAGTCCTTCTCCACGTTTGTCTGTCTGTCTATTCGAGATAAACTCAAAAACTACTGAAAGGATTTTCATACGGTTTTCGCCAGTAGATAAAGTGATTCATGAGGAATGTTTGGGTATATAATTTGTCGAGGTTTTTTTTTATTATCAGAGCGGAACAACGTCCGCCGGGCTCGCTAGTAATTACTAAAACATATTCTAATTATTATATTAATCATGACAGTTACAGTTATATGGTAGGTTTTATTAAATTTTTTTTCCCTTCAAAAAGGGGGGGGTTTCTTCCCTTTTTTTTTTTTTTTTTGTTCCCAGATTGTTTTTTTTTTTCTTTTTTTTTTTTTTTGCTGGTTCTTCCCCCATTTTCCCCCTTTTTTTTTTTCCTCTTCCCATAACGCATCCACTTCAAAACCTATTATTTTTTTTTTTTCATTAAGTTCTTTCACACAATTTACAATTACTTATTTTCCCCCTCCCCATTTTCATTTTTTTTTTTTTTTTTGGAAAGATTTTTTTCTGGGGTTTTTTTTTGGATTTTTTTTTTGTTTTTTTTTTTGGGATCCTGACAAATTAAAAAATTTTTTAAAAAACCACCCTTCCCCTTTTTTAAGGGCCCGCCACCCCTCTTTTTTCCCCCCCTTTCCCCGTTTCCAAGGGCGGCCCTTATCCCTTTCCCTCCGTGCCCCTTTTTTCTTTTCCCCCCAATTTTTTAAAAAAACTCTCTCCTTTTCGGGGCCCTTTTTTTTTTATTCTTTTTTTTTAAAATTCACTTTTTATTTCATGGAAAAAAGAGATTGAAACAGCAACGAAAAAGTTGCTTATGGGAATGGTAATTCACTATGTTACATTTCTGTAGTCATTATATTTATTAAAGCTTTTGCTCGCGGCTTCGCTCGTGTTAATGTAAATTTTGTTTATATCTCGGGAACTGTATTTTGTATGAAAATGATTCTATGTTTAAATACATGTGTATTAATAATTTCGTGATCATCAATTGAGTAGTTATGTCGTGAAATCGTAACGAACGAACTGACATCCGTATTTATAGTTAGGAAGTATTAAGGTAAGTAAATTATTAAGGATTTATCTCCATACACCTGTATAGATTAATATCTTATAAATTAAGATGATTAAATAATATAAAACAAAGGCCTCTGCCACGTCTGTCTGTCTGTCTTTCTGTTCGCGATAAACTCAAAAACTACTGAAAGGATTTTCATGCGGTTTTCACCAGTAGATAAGTAATTCATGAGGAAGGTTTAGATAGTATAAGTCGTCAAGGTATTTTTTATTATCAGGGTGGAACAACGTCTACCAGGCCCGCTAGTAAATGATAAAACTGAGTACCTAAGTCGGTAAAATATTAATCAATGGAACCACATATAAGTAATTTTAAGTTCTCTTAAAATAACAAGATTTGTTTTACAATTGTATTTCTTTCACAATATCTCTCTCTACAGCTCATATGTAATAAATAGACAATCTATACATGAGGTAAAAATTGATGCGTAAAATTAAGAACGAATAGAAGCATCGACTTCTGTAGCAAATATTCTTTATACAAATTCTAATCCCATAATATTTGGATACGGAAAATCCGAATAGATATTTCAGAGACAACAGAATCCATGTAAATTTAGATTATCATAATATAGGGAACAAAAAAGTATGAACTGAAACGCAATTTCCCTAAATCTTACAAAGAAATACGCGATCTATTTTATATATCCTTATATTTCCTTTCCTGTTCGCTACAAAGTACTAAATTCATGTGTACACCACCATACGTCAGTCGACGACATCAAAGGGGTTTATTTTTCATTCCTCCTTTATTTAGGGTTCCGCATAAAATAGCTTACATATTATACTACATATTAATAATATATTAACAAAATATCCCTAATTTTCGACTACAGTCTCATAAACACTAACATAACTAAGAACGCGATAAAAAATGTTAGATCTTTTAGTGGACGTTATTTTGCACATCCGTCTGGAATTGATTAGCCGCTATCACGTCTCACTGCAACAAAAACTGTATCTGAAATACTTAAATCCGAAACTAGTTATAGAAAGAGCGTTATATTAGAAATTAAAACAACAAAAAGAATTTAAATTCTTCAACAGTCAATAGTCATGACAGTTGGCATATATGTCTAATATGGTCTAATTTGAGAGATAGGATAATTTATATTTCGATTAATGGCTTCAATATTTTTTTACTACAAATTAAATGATTGTCAATGTTGATTATCGTTTTCAATGTAAGTTTCATGATCTCTGAAACAGATGGCGCTTTAAATCAGTTTGTTGACAGAAAACTGTAGGACCGACTATTATTGATACCTCATAGATGACGCCACGTTTTAACTTTGAATTTCTTTTTCAAATCCAGTTTATGGTGCACGTATTTTATTCGATTCAACATGTGATAAAGCCACAGCAACGCGTGGCCGGGTCAGCTAGTAATCTACAATTAATTAATTGTTAGTATTAATATTTCTGAGATGTTTCTGAGGTTTGTCAGTTCAATAAAAACCAATACAGATACTATATACTTTATGTTAGTCAAATAATTCAGATCAATACTTATTTCATGTAATTTTTTTTTATGTCGAAGGGTGCAAAGGAACAGTTGGGTCACCTGATATTAAGTGATCACCAACGTCCATAGCCACTAGCAAAACCTGAGGAGTCGCAAGTGCGTTGCCAGCCTGTGTTTGGGGTAGAGAGAGTGGGAGGGGAGGGGAGAAGAGAGGGTAGGGGAGGTGGGCCTCCGACGCTCTCACTGACCGAATGAAACACAACAATGCAAGCACTATTACTTCACGTCGGTTTTCTGTGAGAGGGTGGTTCTACCCCGGGTGAGCCGACCCATTCATGCTGAAACCAGTAATAGTTACAGCGTGGCTCTACCCGCCTTCTAAAAATAAAAATATGTCAGAGTTAGTGACTTCATCAGAGTTAGTGCTATCATAGAATTCATGTCCCCCTGTTATTATTTCAAATCGTCTTCACTTACGCACATTAACCAAACTATTATTATGCAACATAATATCATATAATCATTACATAGTATAAAACAAAGTCCCCTACCGCGTCTGTCTGTCTGTCTGTTCGCGAAAAACTCAAAAACTGCTGAACGGATTTTCATGCGGGTTTCACCAGTGGATAGAGGGATTCATGAGGAAGGTTTGGGTATATCATTTGTCAGGATCAGGATTTTTTTTATAAACAGGGCGGGACAATGTCTACCGGGCCGGCTAGTATACAATAAGATAACTTTTAAAAAAACTTCTTACTCGATGCTCGGTGATAATAGTGAATAAGACACAAAGATGCGTGAAGATTAGTTCTCAGATTGAATCGCGCTATTGGTTCTAAAATGATCGGTGACAAACTTTCACTTTAAGGGCTTGTCCAGATGAGGCGTTTTACGCGCGAGTCGAGATACTCAGGCCCCATTGCTGCGTCCAGTACTACGCGCGAGTCTGTGGCGAGTCGACATAGTCGTCGGTCGTCTATCCGTACGACGTATGCGACGTTTCCTAGGGTAGAAACGCGCGTAAAACGCGGTATTTGGACACAATATATTTTGAATCGCGCGAGTCGGACTCGCGCGTAAAACGTCTCATCTGGATGGGCTCTAAGAGCGCCGTAAGTTTAATTCTTTACACTAATGGTTCCCAAACTTCTTTGTCTCGTAGACCCCTTACCAATTATTACTGTATTTGGCAGACCCCTTACCTTTTGAATAGCTTTGAATTCAACCACAAAACCTTGCCAAATGAAACTTAATATGTAATTTAAGGTATTATAAATAAAATAATTTTCTACTATGGAATTAATAATAATTCAACGCTTTATCTCAAATAGATTTCAACAAAAATACATATAAAATAATTTTATATTATATCATCGATCAGGAATTTTCTCCTGATTGATGTATGTATGTAATCATGGAATTGTTTCAATCTAGCTTTATTTCTTCAGCAAATTCCATAAACATTTACCTTTTAGAAGGATTTACTTATCTGTTTATTGTAAAGTATTATTATGCAATTATAAACGTATTGTCATATTTTATAACTCTATTTATATAAATCTACAATTTTCGTCACGGTTTGTTTTAATGGAATTCACTATTGTCGATCCCTATTTGCAGCTCATTGACCCCCATTTTGTTTTCGCTAGCGTCGACCCCTTGAAGTTCGAAAATGACCCCCAGGAGTCCATATGTACCACTTTGGAGACCTATGACTTAGGCTATGGAGCGAAATCACTTGGATTGATATTATCATGAAGCTCTGAGTCACTCTATAGTCTATATATGTTAGGGCCGGCTTAATTTGTATCGTAGAATAGGGTTTATACTTTATGGTTTGTTCTATCCAAGTCAATTATAATAGATTTGTTATGCATTATCAGTTATTCATGTGTCAAATAATTGCTTCATTGTCCCTTCATTTTAACAATTTTATGTTTTGCAGCAATTTCATTAAATATGTATTTGGATCATCAAGCTTTTAAATTCAAAAGTAAAATTAAACGTATTCTATATCCATTACTTTTAAACACATTTAGTAAATTATATATCGTGTAATTTACATTTCAATATTCCGCAATCAATCAATTTTTCATTTTAAATAATTTAATTTTTAGGTATTGTTAATAATGTAAATAGGTCTTCAGTATAGTAGACTTCTTCTAATTATTGTTATTGTATTATTCATGGGACTCTTGGCTGTTGCATTATCAATAATGGCAAACAAATAAATATACAGAGAAATCTAGCAAAAATCCTACGGAACTTTTTTCTATTTCAAAATATCACGTATATGAAATGTTGTTGTTTATTCCACAGTTTACAAGTCAAGCCCCACAGGTTGAAGGCTTTTTATTTAAATCGAGCCAGATTCATATCTGCTCGGATATCTTTTTTTTTGTCCTTTTCACTTGTCAGGTATATTTTGCTTTATGTTTTTTTTGTATCAAAGGTATCGCTGATTGTATAATGGATTTTGCAGCGTTTATTTTTAGGGTGCATAGTAAGGGAAACCAGTAAAACAGACAAATAATAATTATTCGTTTTTCATGCAACCAAATGCATGATTAATAGATGAAAACAAAAAAAAAAACTGTAAGTGTGCTTTTGATAGAGAAAATAAATCTAAATACAATTAGTAGACAGAAATGTTTATTATTACTGCAGTAGAAATATTCTTACTAAGCCTCATAACTGTTACGTAGGATGAAAAAAATACAGTATAAACTTTTCACAACGTCGATCGTTATAATGAAACACTTTCTACGACGTAGATTAGTTTAATTTGGTTGGTTTGCCAAAAAATTATTCATTTGTTCTCTTGCCTCAATATGGCGAAAACTGTTTGTTACGAAAAAAAATGCTTGGTCTCTTAAAATTAGTTATAAAGAGTTTACGCTATACATAGTTTATAAAAGTTATACCAAACAAACGATTTTTAAATATTTTCTTTCATAAAAACTTTACCCTGATAGTTACAAACGCAACGTAAAAAGAATTGGACCGATATGTCCAGCCGTAGTAAAATGATGAGCTTACATAATGATGACTAAATCTCACGCGCTGTTATTATACTAGTTGAGGTTTTTTTTTGTTATATTGTGAGTCCCCTTCTTCCCTCGGACGTGATCCGAGACCTTGTTTGCTAATCTTTTATTGTATTTTATTGTCTTTTCTTATATTTTGTGGCGCTTATCTCTATACATATGTTCCTTAATATTATGTGTAACCTATTTATGTATTATAATTTTTCGAATTTTTGTTATTTTGTCAACAGTATTATATAGTATTAGTATATATTCTATTTCCTATTCTATGTTGGTCATTTCATTCCTATTTCTAGTTTGTCATTTTCATTTTCTTTTTTATTTATTAATTATCATTTATTTGTAACCTTATATATATACATTTATTCCAAGACCTATTTATTTTTCTTATTTCATCTTTTAGTTTCCATTATTTTTAATTCCAACTTATTTCTTTCAATTATTCATTTGTTTGTTTCTGTGTTTCTTTTCAGCCGCAGCCGATCACCATCACCTATATTTGATCCTAGCACTCGCCGCCTTTGCTATCTCGGCTATGTAGCCGAGGAAGGCGGCGCGATTTTCTTCATCTTGTAACATGTCAGGTGAGGTTTGACAACGGTAATATCTCATTTGCAGCTTTTGTGAAAAACAAGTCGGACTTTATTATTCCAGAAATATTACAAGTTTTCCACCACTCGTACACGCATCTTTAAACATGCACAGGAGAGAAACACTATCAGTTTAAGAGTAATAAAGAGGATACTCGTAGTAGCCGTGGATCGTTTCTTTAAACATCATCCAGTAAACAGCTAGGCAAAAGTAGATTAATAAGGCTCTATAATAATTAGTCAATAGTACGAGCCACTGGGTAGATATATAAGAGCGCCTAATCAATAGTATTATTTCAATAATTCACCAATCTATACCAGGTGAATGTACAGACAGTAGCAATATTTATGAAAGATACTGCACTCGATACAACAAGTAAATGAATTAAAAAAATAGGTGCTTAATATTTGACCTAATTATCTGGAAACATACTAAAATTATACTCAAACCACTAAGTGTCTATGTTAAAGCACAGTGTTAATGACTGTCGGATGAAATTAAAGTGAAACCAAACTAATAAAGGATATTTTTCAAAGTTTGAACGAACCTAGGTTTATTTAATTTATTATCCATACTTTTAAAATTCTTAGAACAAACTTTGCCTAAAGTTCTCTTTGTTGTCTATTAGTATTTGTTTTGAGATTATTATTTTATGTAACCATGAACGCAGTATTCTAACCTATCACCTACGATAATTCATTGAAGCATAGAACCTTTGGAATATTCGGAGCTCTCAAGGTGCTTTACACTACTAAAATTGATATAGATAAACAATCTGTTAACATTCTTCTCATACACGTATATAATATAGATTTTATATTTCAGTATCACCTAACTCCCAGTACGATTCATGTCACGAAACTCCAGTGCATCAGTCAATAGAAGAGTACACACAGTAACAATTAACTAAACATATGCAAACGATTGCAGCGAGTGATGTCAACTAGGATTTGTTGAATGTCGATGTACATAACAATGAAAAACGAAATCCTTGGAGTCGACGCTATGACTGTAAATTTCTGGGATATTTTATACCTATTTACTAAAAGTTTTTATAAATATGCTGTCAACATTTTATGTCATTCTTTTATACTTGATGTAAATGTGTCTACAATTTTATTATGTAGAAAAAATTGTAGAGCGAAAGCTCAAATAAAATTTCTTGTGTAATTTTTATATGAGGCTCATATAAAAGCACATAAAAGAGAATAACCTAATACATGAGTAATATTTACAATATGCCTAGATATCCTATGGTAATAAAATATTTTAACATACTCCATATAAGTTTTATTCTTTCATATTTAGGTTTATTTTCATTATGGTATATAAAAAAAATTCTTACTTCAATAATGCCTCTGCAAACTAATATCTCACAGTACATAGTAAATGACTAACGCTCGGTTGCTGAGTCACATTTATCTGTTCAATAGCGTTATCGGTTCGATAACTTGTCATATTGGTTTCGGAACACACAATCATACGATAAACCTCCGTTAAACTTAACTGGCCAATCTGGGCGTTTATCTATTCGATAAGTTTTATTTGACATTTTTAATAGTTTTTAATATCTTGACAATGACACGTCATTGACGAACAACTAACGAATTGAAAAGTTTTGTATCTAAAATAATTAAATTTATAAGTAAATAATTACACAATTAGTCATAATATTACTACTAAAATAAGAACTAAAATAATAAAACCATTTTTAACACTCTTTTTTAAAAATAGTTATCTAGTGAACGTCAAAAAACTAGTTATGGATTTCATAGTTATTTAATAACTCGTTGTGTACTCAGAAACGCATTGACAGTTTATCTTATGGATAACTTTATTAAGTCAACTAGCCGACCCGTGCCCTCTTCGTTGGGCGGTAATAGGCATTATCAAGCTACAACTTTTCTCTAAAACTCAATCATATATATCTCATAATTAAGGCAGCGTTCGTAAGAAACGTTCGTTCGACCATTTTTCTCCGACTCCCCAGATATTACCCCCTACAACCTCACAAACTTTACCTCTTTATAATATTAGTATAGATTATAGATAATATAATTAGTTAATAGCTTCTGCCCGCGACTTTGCACGCGTGGAATAGTTATTTTGGGCTAAGACGCAGGCTAAAAAGGAAAAAATACCCTGATTTTAAAACATTTTTCATTGTTGCTCCGCTCCTATTGGTCTTAGCGTGATGATATGTAGCCTTTGACACTCATAAATAACGTGGCTTTATATTGGTAAAAAATTTTCAAAATCGGTTTAGTAGTTCCTGAGATTACCCCCTACAACGTCACAACGTCACAAATTTTCCTCTTTATAATATTAGTATAGATAATATAATTAGTTAATAGCTTCTGCCCGCGACTTTGTACGCGTGGAATAGTTATTTTGGGCTAAGACGCAGCGGAAGCTCTCAAAAGGAAAAAAAGCCCCGATTTTAAAATATTTTTCATTGTTGCTCCGCTCCTATTGGCCTTAGCGTGATGATTTATAGCCTATAACCATTCTCGAAGAATGAACTATATAACACTGAAAGAATTATTCAAATCGGACCAGTAGTTCCTGAGATTACCCCTTACAACGCCACAACGTCACAAACTCACAAACCCACAAACTCACAAACCCACAAACTCACAAACTTTACCTCTTTATAATATTAGTATAGATAACTAATGATAATTTAACCGAGTACCTCAGAAACCGGCCATAAAACATATAGTGATAAATTAAGGCCATAGAGTAAATTATTTATTAATCAATTATTTTTATTGCTGAATCATAACAATTAATAAACAATAAAATAAATTAGTTCTACAACGTAACTGTGTAACAGATCAAAATAATCGAAGATCGAAATTAACCCTTAAAAAAATTAGTTATTTCAAAACAAACGAGTTCTTAACATTGAAGTAAATAAAAGGGAGGAACAAAAGTTAGAATCCAATAGGTAGTCCACAAATTAATAAATTAATAAAGTTATAAATATTATCACAGAGTATCAATATAATGCTGAGGTTGATTCGTTTTTGTATTTGGACTTACGAATAAATACCCTGAACCACAGAAAAAATACCATTGGATTACATAGATGTAGCAATATTTGGTCTGATAAATAATTTTGTTCATAATGAAGTCTCCATACATTCCTGTTCTCATTTCAGAGCATCAACGTGATCTCGCGAACCGTGCAGTTTGTGTAGCCTCCTTTGTGGGTTTGTAATTACGCGTGAACTTCGCTCATACTACGGATATGACTTTAATAGTCTATTTTGTCATGTTGCATGTTTTCCCAGAGTACGATGAACTTGACTAACAGATTTTGTGCGTATATGTCATATTTTTAGTCTATTTTACACATTCATTTTAACAGCATAAAAACTGAAGTTCTTCGTCATTCAATACATTTGTTAGTATGTTTGTAATTAAAAATACATTTTTTTTGCACAGTTTATATATATTTTTGTAGCTGATAGAGTCACGCTGAAGATATTACTGGTTTCAACATGAATAGGTCGGTTCGTCCGGGGTAGTACCATCCGACCCACAGCAACATTGACGTGAAGTAATAGTGTAACGTTGTTGCGTTTTGTTCGGTCATTGAAAGCGCTGAAGGACCACCTCCCCGTCCCTCTCCCATCTCGCTACCCCTCCCCCATTCCCCCCAAACACAGGCTGACAACGCACTTGCGACTACCCTGGTGTTGCTAGTGTCTATGGACGGCGGTGATCACTTAACATCAGGTGACCCGCCTGTTCGTTTGCCTCTTGTGATAAAAATATAGAAAAACCAAATATTTATATTGGCATGTTTTAAAAGTGAAATAAACGATTAATAATACATTCACAAGAATATAAAAGATTGCTTTGATATTAACACCTCGATATATTTATACGGGAGAAAAAATATTGTTGTTTGCAATGGTGTGACGCGTTTTAACAGGAATATTTAAGAATAGGAACGTGAAACATATTTTTAATCGCTAGTCATTCTGAGAATTATTAATTGTGTTAATATTCAGCTATCTGAATTATGTGAGGGAAAATTCTCAGATAAGTTTTGCTAAGATTCTAGTGGTAGCTGCTTTCCAATCTCTACTTATCAAGTGATATGTATATATACGGTGACAGTCTAATGTTATGTATGCACGAAACACTAAGATTTACTTAAAATTAAATCAAACTATAGCCTAAAACCTATCTATGGTAACCTAATTTTGTTGTAAGAGTAGTAGACAGAATCTTATTCAGCTAATAGCTATGCCCGCGACTTCGTCCGAGTGGAACTTTATATAAAAAAACAGTGATTAATAAAGTCATCTGAATGTATTAGGTCCATTTACTTATCTATTTCTCTCTCGTACTTGCGCCGCGACGAATTAAAATTACAATAACTTTTGATAGAGTCAACCGATTTTAATGAAACAAAGACTATGTTATTCTCGAAGATATGTTTTATGGTTTTATTGTGACCCTAGTACTTTAGCAGTGATTCATGTTCATACAAACAGACAGACAGATAGACAGCAAACACTTAAAAAAATGATTGAAATGTATTTTATTACTTATTCCTAGGCACCTGCAACAATTTTATTCACGACTAGCCCCTGCCCGCGACTTCGTTCGCGTAGTAATAGTTACTACTCGCGGCTAACGCTGACACGCAGCAGAAGTTCTCAAAAAGAAAAGAACATCTCGATTTTGAAACATTTTTCAATTGTGCTCCGCTCCTATTGGCCTTAGCGTGATGATATATAGCCTATAACCATTCTCGATAAATGACACTGAAAGATATATAACACTGAAAGAATTATTCAAATCGGACCAGTAGTTCCTGAGATTACCTCTTACAACGCCACAACGTCACAAACTCACAAACTCACAACGTCACAAACTCACAAACTTTACCTCTTTATAATATTAGTATAGAAAAATCAAAAAGTACAGACACTTGCGATTTACATTCTTATTATCATATATATTAATACGTGAAGCCAAAACTTTGTATCACTTTTTAAGAAAATTGCGTGAACGGATGAATGTGAAATTTGGCATAGTTAAAGTTTATATGGAGGAGAAGTGCAGAAAGCTATTTATTTTATATAAAATGCATTATAAGTACATTAAATTAATTAAAATATGCATTACTCATACTACTGCTTGAATTTAACACAACATATATGTAAATGAAAAAGACGTTTCGAACATCCTTCAACCTTCTTACGTTCCAATTACCTTTTAAATATTTTTAACATGTCTGACGTTGCATGCCTTACAATGCGCCCTTTGAAATCAACTGGTCAAATTGTAGGTTAATTTTAGAATAATATAATATGTAAATTCATAATATACATAATATTCATTGATAAATAATTTATCTTTAGTAAATTTATGGAACTACTGAAGTAACTATTATTCTCTTTGGTTTTATTGAATGTCAACATTTTTATGTGACAGACTGCTTTCACTTCATGTCACTTTGCTTCATGTTGCCATAAGAGTAAAGCAATATTTCCAAAGTCCAAAGTTTAGTATTTCTTTATAGTGTACTCAAATGATGATGCAATAAAAAATGAGCGAAAAATACTTTGTAAAATCAAAATAAGAAAATAAATAAATAAATAAATAGATATATTTAATTCAATATCACCCAGAAATACCACGCGCCCAAGGTGTCGTGTAAAATTAATTGAAAATTGTGTCATGAGGGGGTCCGGTAATTTTTTTTTATTTTCGTAAAGTTATGTTTACTTAGTGTTTAAGAGCCTTACCACCTTATATAACCGCCTGTTTTTTGTTTCAAATTTATAATTAATTTCAATTTTCATTTAGACATCGATTTTTTTTATGTTTATATAATTGAAAAAAGTGGCAAATAACTGAGTAGGCATGATGAAAGCCTTTGATTATAGAGGTTATAATACCCTATGATAAAAGAACCCTAATAAAGTTCAAACTTTAAAAATTCAATGTTGACCACTGGGCGCCCACTATTTGTATAGATAGATATAGAAAATATGACAATAGAAAATCATGAATGTACTTTTACTTTATAATTATTTTATGTTATGGAATCGTAATAGCTGTGACCTTTAGAGATACTATAGTCTATAGTTTTGTCTAACCAAGATTAATAGGTCCGCAGTCGAATTATCTTTAATTCTTTTATTTTATTCAATGGCGCTAAGCCTCATTTTATCCTGATTAAGTTTGTTTTTTCATAATAATAAAATTAACGTTTCTGTTTGTAACGTAAAAATAATAGACCGCCAACTCACTTGCGACTCCCCTGGTGTTGCTAGTGTCTATGGACGGTGGTGGTAACTTACCATCGGGTGACCGACCTGTTCATTTGCCCCTATGATATAAAAAACAGCTTTTACCTAAATGCATATGAAAATATTACAGTTTCATAACAAAAAACCAATTTTTAAAACATTTGTCAGTCTGTTTGTTTCGGCTAGTCTCCGAAATGGTTGGACCGATTTGGATAGGACTTTTACTAGCAGATATTTGATACTATAAGGAATAAGTTAGGCTACTTTTATTTGGAAAAAATAGTATTACATGCAAATATAATACCTTACAAAGACCCAACGTAGACGAAACCATGGTCATTTGTTAGTATTAAATAAAATTAATTCGCTGCGGATAAAATATGCCAGAAACAATCCCTTGGAAACGAGATTGGACACTCGCATTTATATAAATCTTTTTCCTTTGTACCGTGTACTTACGGTCGAGGACTAATTATCCTTCCGTCGCTGGGGGCGACGCGACTTCACGTCTCAACTCACAAAATGTACACTTTCCGTGAAATGCGGACGTTGTAACAGACGTAAGGAAAATGGAAATAGCCGTGTTTGATGATTATTATTCTATGAAATAATATAAAAGTGAAGCTTTTTTCCATCGCCTCACATGTTTTCATCCATCTATCGCATGTCGCATTACAGCCGGCGGAAATGAAAGGCGCTGCGCACAGTAGCCAAAGCTTAATGAATGATTATATTTATTATGCACTAGCAGGGACGGCAGACGTTGTCTCGCCCTGATTATAAAAAAGAATCATTCAAATTATATACCAAAACCTTCCTCATGAGTCAGTTTATCTACTGGTGAAAACCGCAAGAATATCCGTTCAGTAGTTTTTGTGTTTATCACGAACAGACATACAGACACGGTAGGGGATTCTATTTTATACTATATAATGACTCAGTACTCTAATACGCAGATCTAAATTAAAATTTATATTTAAATATCTTGTCTATTTATTAGTTTCCCATTGTTATTCCTATTTTCCAATTATTTTAATATCCTACATATAATAATTTTCCGAAAATTTTCAAATAATGTTTACGGATCGAAAGAAAGTTTTACTTGCATCATGGTTTCATAAAACCACATAATTATTATGATTCATTAATATATTTATTTTCCCTTCAGTCTTTTAACGATAAGTATCAGTCCTCTTTACCTTCCTTTTCCTTTACTTTTTTTCTACGACAAAGTGACAGGAGTTCAGAAACAATGGTGACCATCGAAAGATTACTAGTTTTGGACGATTAAATTGAATTTAACTCGTTTTTAAATGTAACCTTAACTTCATATAACGGTTACAACTGCATTTTTTTTTTAAATAAGACGTCAAATATTTTATTTTATATTTTTTTGTCACTTGTTTTCAGATTTATTACATACCTTATATTTGTACATGCCTCGCAAGCCTTTATGACCCTGGGAATCTTTATTTATCTAACGTAGAATTTTTTAACAACACTATAGAGGTATTTCTCAGTATTCGTTATTATTTTCAATTTTATACCTCGAACCGTTTACGAGAAAGGGCTTTGATACATGGACATATAGACTGTGAATCAAGGATTTCGGTTTATAGTTTTGTTTTATATCTTTTTGCTTTGTTCTTGATATGTATGAGTGTAGGGTGGAGAAATGATAGTCCAAAATATACACCAAATTACGATTTATTAATTTGGACAGTTGTACGTGGGTTAGTGCCGGAGTCTACACAAAGACTGACTTAAAGGCGGGGCCGTGGACAAATACGTTGTACTTCACAATACCGAAAATTATGCGGCAGCATTGCTACCACAGCTTTATTCTTTATAACATATGTAACCCTAAAAAAATACAGTTATCATTGTGTTTAACATTCGAAAGTATTGTTGTTGTATACTCAAATATTGCAGAGATTTATGAGTCACTTCTTCACTAATTCAATTTTTTTTATGTCATAGGAGGCAAACGAATAGTTTAGTCACCTGATTTTAAGTGATAACATCAGGGGAGTTGCACGTGCTTTGGCGACCTGTGTTTGGGGTGAGGTGGGACGGGCAATGGAGGGAGGAGATGGGGAGGGAGGGAAGGGGAGGTGGGCCTCCGGCGCTCTCACTGACCGAACGAAACGCAACAACGCAAGCACTATTACTTCACGTCGGTGTTTCTGTGGGTATTGTGGTAGTACCCCAGGCGAGCCGACCCATTCATGTTGAAACCAGTAATAGTTTTAGCGTGAGTCTACCTACAAAGCTATGAAATAAATATGTGCTTTCGACGAAGAAAAATATTATAATACACAAGTAGAATTGTTAAAGAACTAAATCAAACTAGTATACATATCAGTCAAACATACATACATATATATATATATATATATATATATATATATATACATGTAATCGATTACCCTTTATATCTTATGCATTCGAGTAAATGCGATTAATTTCGATTATCAAACAAAAAATATATATTGTTAGCACTCTCCGTACTATTGACTACATCGGTGGTGGTACTAATGACCTAAGACACCATTGGTCGAAGTTATCGGCCGTTCGTACATTGGCTGAATGCTATAAAAGTCGAGTCAGTCGCGGCATTCGGGAGTAGTCCGGTGAAGCTGTAGAGGTCTCTAAAAAGGCCAATAGCATAGTCAGTCCGAAAAAAAAAAAAAAGGCATTCGGGTCACCAGATTAGGCCCCCCTCGGCAGCGACCCAAGCCTAGGTCCGATCCCTCGGCGTGGAGCCCTTGAGTACGCTGCTCACGCGATACAGTGACACAAAAATTTACATTACTGCTACAACACTACACATATCACCTCCACACACGTGCACGCTCACACGCTTACACATAAACAGTGGAAGGGTTTTGTTTTTTTCCCTTATCGAACTGAAATAGTTCAGAAATTTTCCGACACAAAATACACATAAGAGTTATTGAGCCACGCATGCCTGGTACACATATATGTTTTAATAACTCATATATGTATGAATAGTTTAGCCTAACTTAGGTTAGCTAAGATAGATCGCGAATTGCATGAAACAGGCAAGCCGAGGTGTGCCATGCACCCTTGAGCTAGTTGCCCAAATAAAATCGGCTGAGTGCCTTAAGCGCTCGCCTTAGTAGTCCGATGAAGCTGTAGAGGCCTCTAAAAAGGCCAATAACATAGTCAGTTCGAGAAAAAAAAAAAGGCACTCGGGGATTCTCGCTCAGACAGTTGAGCAAGTAACATGTATGGTACAAACATTGGTTCGTGGTAACTATATCTGTGTTGTAATTCTGTATCTGCAAACGTTGTATTTGATTGTTCTTAGTGGATTCGACTCGACCTGACATGTCGGAAGAGCTGGCCTGTGAAATGCGCAGAAATGGGAGTCATTCTCGTGTGGAGCGTCGGCCCATCCGTATGATGTATGTTATATAGCTGTGTTCAGTTGTTTGTTGCTGAATCGGCTGATTGAGGTTAAACGTTTTCTGTTTGATAAGATCTTTTAAGATACTAAACAGTTCTGAAACGTAAACAATAAAAACTAAATACTTATGTGTAAACTACTATACAAATAATCAGAAAATTGATATAAATTTGACGAGATAAACTGACCTAAATAAACATGAACACATAGGAAAACTTTATAGAATTTATAGTAACACATCATACTGTTACAAGAAATGTTTAACAGACGTCTTAATTTTATTAAACTGTACAGTTTTCGATTTTAACATTTTTTTTAAACACAAACTATGACTTTATGACTATTCTAATCAACGAATTTTTCAGAATTCGCTTACATTTACTAATTTACGTTAGTAACGACATCGGGTGACGGTGAAGCAAAACATAGTGAGGAAACCTGCACTTGAGAAATGTTCTTGTGATACCCCTGTATGTGGGAAAATAATATAGAACTGTGGATCAGAGTTTAAAATCGCCAATATTTCGTGGGCTGGCGTGGTGATTATCCTCTTTCCTTTCTTCGGGAAGAAGCCTATGGCACTGCAGTGAGTTTTTTATGGAAAAGCGAAAACATCCTGCCCGATGGTCAATACAGTGGGATAGGAAAACAACGGCGACCATCGAGAGATCAATTAACCCATTGATAGTCGTCGCTGACGTGCCGGCCTAGATTAATCTCCTTCCATTGGATTGCAGATCAACCTCTGACCTCTGAAGCTAGTGACTTCGTTGGCGTTGTATACCTGTGTTTACAGGTTACATACATATGTTTGTTCAGTTACGTGATTGTCCATGCCATAGATTACTCTTTGATAAGTTCTTTTTTTATATTATAGGGGGCATACGAACAGGCGGGTCACCTGAGGGTAAGTGATCACCGCGGTTCATGGACACTAGCAACACGAGGGGAGTCGCAAGTGCGTTGCCTGCCTTTTAAAGTAGTGTACCTACTACCGAAAATCTAGAACAAATTTGTTCAGTAACTTCAAACATTATCCTGTACAAACGAAGAGACACGATTTATCATTATTTTATATCTATAAACCAGTTTTTTCGCACCGCATCACTCGCGTTAATGTAGATTAGAGCTATACCTTGTGAAAAACACTTTTTCCCTGGATGAAAGGTACCCTATATCCTATTCTGAGCCTTTCATAACGTGTATGGAAAAAAATCATAAAAATCGGTTGAATGGTTAAGGCATGAATTAGTAAGGATAAGGATATTCGTAGTCATGTATTTATAACTAGCCTCTGCCCGCGACTTCGTCCGCGTGGAATAGTTACTTTGGTCTAACGCTAACACGCAGCGGAAGCTCTCAAGAGGAAAAAATATCCCGATTTTGAAACATTCTTCATTCTCCTATTGGTCTTAGTGTGATGATATATAGCCTATAACCTTCCTCGACAAAGGAGCTATATAATAGTGATTTTTTTTCCAATCGAACCCGTAGTTCCTGTGGTTACCCCCTACAACGTCACAAACTCGCAAACTTTACCTCTTTATAATCATTACATAGTATGAAACAAAGTCTCCTACCGCGTCTGTCTGTCTGTTTGCGATAAACTCAAAAACTACTGAACAGATTTTCATGCGGGTTTACTAGTGGATAAAGTGATTCATGGGGAAGGTTTTAGACTGTAACTTGTCAAGGATTTTTTTTTAATATTCAGGACGGGACACCATCTGCCTTGCCCGCTAGTATTAGTATAGATTTGGTTTTATATTCGAATTTGACCTCATATGTATATAGATAGAGTATGGCAAATATTAAATTTATTTGGAAACTAATGTTATTTCCAAAATTATATGCATATCTCCTTTAAATTATTTTTTATTGGTATATCAAATTGTCATATCATCTTATCTTTATACAAATAGGCAGAGACAAGGGAGTTAACGTACATACGAGTTAACGTAAAAGTACATCTCTCGCTCTTGTTTCTCAACCGATTTCCTTTCTTTTTTTTTGTTTAGGAAATGAGTTTTGTATTATAAATATTCTCTTTTTCCTTAATATTGAAACTTGAAAAACTATCAATTATGGTCGAATTTGGATTACTGGACTACTAATGTTGTCTACTACTAATGTACCAGTAATGTTAAATGAGTAGTTGTTTCATTTGTAGGCCTGTTTTGAAAATCGATTGCAATATTTAGTACATTTAAATTAATATTTAATTTTTAGGTTTTTTTAAACTAAGCTCTTACACGACTGAACAACAAATTGTTATTTACGATATGCACACTGTACATTCTGGTTAATTTCAAATATATTATTTTGTGTCCGTATAAAGGGAGTTCAAAACGCGTGCACTCTGACCCAAGGGGTTAATAAAACAAGGTTCGCGAGTTCACTGCTATTCCATATTTGAACTTTTTAATGTAAAAAAATAACATTATTTTAATGTACGATGGACATTTTGTATTTACAGCTTGTTTGGATAATGGGATATGTAGATTTAATTGGATTCCAACATTTTTATGAATAACTTCATACGGTACAGTGCAACACCAGGGGAGTCGCAAGGGCGTTGCCAGCCTGTGTATGGGGGAGGGGAGGGGGAGGAGGGAAGGGGAGGTGGGTCTCCGGCGCTCTCACTGACCGAACGAAACGCAGCAATGCAAGCACTATTACTTCAAGTTGTTTTTCTGTGAGAAGATGTTACCAGCCCGGGCGAGCCGACCCATTCATGCTGAAACCAGTAATAGCTTCAGCGTGACTCTACCACCTATAAAACAGTTAGTTTCAGCTAGTTTTTATATTTGTACACTGGTCTATATAATTATCGTGTTTTATGCGATTGGAGGCACACGAACATGCGGATCACTTTATGGTAAGTGATCACCGCCGCCCATGGATACTGACGACACTAGGTGCATCACATATGTTTTGTCGGCCTTAGAGAAAGGAGTAGGCTCGTTTCTTAAAGGAGTTTATATTGATTCAGAAACACAACCGCTAGGAGTTCATTCCAAAGCACCGACATACGTGGAAAAACGCTCGCGAAAATCGCACAGTAGACTACCTACAACCATCAAGATGACGGGGATGGAATTTCAATTTATAGTAAGTCGTTCGTTAGTTATATAGTATGTACTTTATGTATGTTACTGCTAGTGTCCAGAAATTACTTATTCTACAACTTATCTAGGTAAGAACTGATCGACCATGCAGATATATTTAAGTGCCGAAAATTTTTACATTTCTCATTAAAACATCCTAAGTCCGATATTGCTTAAATAAACTTTATTAATGCTAGGTTAGATTAGCTTGGAGTTTTAATGAAAATAAGCCCAAGAAGCAAGTAAGCGGAAAACTCTGGATTCAGCAAATCAGCTAGATTATATGCAAAGTTATGTGTTTCGATATTTCATGGTAACTCCTTTTTAACCGACTTCGAAAAAGGAGGAGGTTACTACGTTCGGTTGTGCGTATTTTTTTTTTATTTATGTATGTTAATGGATATCTCCGTCAATTATGAACCGATTTTAATCATTCTTTTTTTATTTAAATTGGTTATATTCAGATGTGGTCCCATATAAATATGAAGAAAATATTCAACCCCTAAGGGGGTCAAATATCGTATATTTGATTTTCACCCACTTCGTATCTACGTATTTTCGTGAAATTGGAACTGATTTATTATATATACCCATTAGAAACCAGATATATTTATGGAAACTAAAAATGGAGAAATAAAAAAAAAATCAAAAAAAATAAACCGCCTTCGATGTGAAAGACAAATAAGGCACTAAATAGCGAAAAATAACTGAATTATTAAATTAACCAAATTAAATAAAAAATATTGATATTCGCGCCACCTAATAATATATTTGAAGTCGATGACAACCTACAGTACAGGGACACGAGAGTGGACCAAAGCTTTGTATGTAGATGATGTGAATTTAGGTTGGCATTGACTTCAAATATATTATTAGGTAGCGCGAATATCAATATTTTTTATTTAAATTGGTTAATTTAATAATTCAGTTATTTTTCGCTTTTTAGTGCCTTATTTGTTTTTCACATCGAAGGCGGATTACTTTTTTTTGGATTTTTTTTTTTGGATTATTTTTATTAACGTTCATCCAATTCAATCCATTATGGATACGCCACCCTCCCGGGGGAGAGAATGGGTTATGTCCGACTCCCACGGACTAAAACCCCACGGTGTACTGACAGACCGTATTGTTGGGGTGGCAAGGGTGATGATATAAGATGATTTGTTAATGTTAGATATTTTTGTAAATACTTTTGCTGTGGCAGAGTCTAAATCTATCGCAACTGTGTGTTGTTTGTCTTCCTGGCCGTCTTTAAATAAATAAATAAAATACGGAATCGTTCAAATGAGGCGAGAGTTAAACTTTAGTAGGCCAGTAGTAGGACGATGGTGATACTCAAAGCAATCTGTTTCCTAAGGTTGCTTTTATTTTTGGACTATACCATACTTTACCAATAAATGATAAATGGTAGAAATATTTTTTGAGTTATTTTAATTTAACATTGGAAATTTTAAATTAACTTGATGTCAATTTTCGATTATAATTATTAACATTCTCCAATACAATCATTGAGGACGGATGAGTTCCGTTCATATAATTGTCTTTGTTGGCGACGCACACGATAAGTAGTACATAGATTTATACGTAGGTTTATTGATATTTTATAGAGAACATAGATATAGATTTATCGACATTTAATATAGACTTTGTTAGATTTAATGCATGCGAGTATAATAGAATAGATATATAAATTGGATATAGAATTGTAGGTATGTTATGTTTGTATTGAGTTATTGAATATGGAATTATAGATGTGATATGTATTGAGTTATTGAATATGGAATTATAGATGTGATATGTATAGTAATAGTGATTGAATTATGGATATGTAAGAATGCATGCATAGAATTATTGAATTACGGATTGTATAGAATTATGTGTGTTAGTATAGGGTGACTTATAGATTACATTCGCATTAAGTAGGGAATTACACGATGGATGAGATTAAGTTATGCCGTATGGAATATATAGCGTGTGTGCATGGAAACATTCGTAGAGAGAATATGATAGAATCATACACGTTATATACTATTTAATTATACGTTACATAGCAAGAATTATACGATCATATAGAACGACAAATATGGAAGATTGTATAATTTAATATAGACAAACGTAATGGTTATAGAGGTACATAAAATATTACAACGGTTCCTCATAACGGACGTCTTCGATCTCAGGGTTTTTAGTAATTTTATGAACAATGACTCCAGCCATATACCGGCTTACCTTTGTAATAAATTCAAATTCCCAGAGACTAGGCGGTGGATTTTGCCTTTGAATAAAGCAAAATAATATATTTTCTGTTAAATGGTTATTGCACAAGCAATATACTTGAATAGGGTCCGCCGAATAATATTCGTTATGACGTTACGGTACCCGAATGAGCCCAATAAAATAATATATTTTATTTTATGGTAATTGTACAAACAATAGTTGAAAGTTGCAAGTCGAACGGGACTTTATGGCTTTACAGTAATTTCTCACGCAACGGCGTTGTAAACAGAAATTTCTAATTTTATTATGTATCGTTTTAAAATAAAATATGAATGGAATTAATATTATAACAAGGAATATATATATATATATATATATATATATATATATATAACTGGCGAACATAACGTAACGATATGTAACATTGAATATCGAGTGAATGTGAATGTGAATATATATAGAGATTAATTATGTCACCCTATACAGATCGATGTAAATTTTAACACACTGAAAATAGATTTACATATGAATATAGGTTAAGGTTTATGTAATAAGATTATTATAGAGTTATATAGAATTATAGAATAGAATATAGAGTTTAGTGCAAAACGGCGTTTAATATAGAGATAACTTTATTCATATGTAAGATAGATATAAGATGTAAATTTTAGAGTATAGATTGCATGCAAATAGATGATAAGAAATTGATATTATAGATATTTTATATGTAAAAATATGATAAATAAATAGGAACGCGATATCCGAGCCAACAAATAGAGCCACGACGTCTAACGGGATACTGTTAGTCGCCGCGATAGTCGCCGGCCCGATTTTGCTTATAAGCACGGTCCGTGCGGTATTAGGTGGTAGTCTGATTCAAAAAGTCATCGCAATAACATCACAGTTTGCTTGTACATCTTATTGAATAGTAACATCGAGAAGTCTACATCGTCAGTAGTAGTGCTCTGTTGGCTCGGGGACGCGGTCATTATACGAGAACCACGGTGTTTTCTTACGACCACCCCGACCTCCGCTTCAAAATCTACCACCTACATCGGCTGGCTCGTGCATCACATTGCACGTCATCGAGGCCTCTTCAAGACATCACCGGCATCCAACTGTCGTCACCGAGGTGGGCTACCGGCGCTCTCGCTACCATTTTCGAGAGTACTACGCCCGCCCACCGCCGGGGAACGTCGCCTCGCCTCACGTCTCTCCTCATTTCCACCTCACCCCGCCTAACCGCGGGCCGGTGACGTACGAGGGTGAGAGGTGTCGCCATATTGACAGGCGGCGGCCCCAACAGTCTTTGACTTGTACTATATTTATCTAGTTCTAATTTAAATATAAAATTTGTAATATATAGGATAATCTGAGGATAAATTAACACGTGGATGTTGTAAAGACAAATTTGTAAGAAATGTCGTACCAAAATGTTGAACGACACGGCTCATGAATTACTACTTGTATATTGTGGCTAACTACAAAAAATACGACGTAGAAGTTTCAACCAAAAGCAAAATTTTTGCTATTTCCATCCACCCCATCCCCCTGGTCAACAAAAGTAAACAATGCTCTTAGTCCCCTTTATTTAATATATTCGGGTTTCCTTATCGATGCCTGGGCCGTAGTCAACAAGTCCAGACTTAAAGAATTTATAATCTATAGAAAAATTTGCTTACAGTGGTTCGCTACTAGTGCGATGGTAGCTCAGAGGATAAGACCATCCGTCACATATCAGACCTACATATCCAGATACCCCCATCCCTTATCAAAGCTAAGAAAATCAAAGACTCCCCTGCTCCCTTGTAGTGCTTACGTAATACTGAATGGGCCCATATGGATAGAATCTGAAGAAACTTTACTGGCAAACAAAGGACTTTTCGGAGTATTATTTAGTTTAAATATCACTATACCTTTCAACAGGGGTTAGGCAGTAAGGATACAAACAGAGTTGGAGGATTAAACAGTATGTAATGAGAAATAATAGTTAAAGAATAAGTTATAATTAATTCCAATAAAGTACAGATTTATCATATAATATCAAAACCATATCATTAGAACGAAGCCAGAACTACCAAGTACTCAGATAAAAACACTAATAACATTGATATAAAAATGTAATCCGGGAATGATAACCGCGAACTCATGTCTCAATATTAGTCCTTTACCAGCGCACCGTGGGGGGAAGGTAAACATAAAATTTAAAAAAGCTACCTACAAAATTACCCTATCAAAAATCCCCGATGAGCCATAGATTTGAAACAAGGAATAAACAAAAGAAAAACAGACGGGAGCCGTTAGAAGTTGTCAAAACTCTGCTAAAATGCGCGCACGATGTAATTTATCATAATAAACGCACATTGTTAGGGAAATTCAACGTTTGTAACGACCGTCTTCCTTTATAACGAAGGGTCTTTTATGCCTAAATGCGAATTAAAAGTTATTTGTACTTTGTGTTCCTTTTGTACGGAAATCTTGAAAACAAAACAAAGTTTAATTTTAAATTTACTGTCTTCAAGTCTTTCTGATCGTTCAATATTGAATTTATATTTTTGAAAGATTTCCCATCAAGTATACAATTTAGCAATTTCATAACCGCCATTCATTTGGCAGGTGGTAGAGCCACACCGAAGCTATTACTGGTTTCAGCATGAATGGGTCGGCTCGCCCGGGGAGTACCACCCTCTCACAGAAACACCGACGTGAAGCAACAGTGCTCCCATTGTTGCGTTTCGTTCGGTCAGTGAGAGCACCGGAGGCACCCCTCCCCTTTCCCCTCCCCCATGTTCCTCCCCCTCCTTTTCTCACCAAACACAGGCTGGCAACGCACTTATGACTTCCCTGGTGCTGTTAGTGTCTATGGACGGCGGTGATCACTTAACATCAGGTGACTCGCCTGTTTGTTTGCCTCCTGTGATATAAAAAAAAACAAGTTAGTATTACTTATAGATATATATGTATCAATCACGTCAAAACTATTAAACATATTGGCATAGGACTATGAGCATTAAATGCGATATTTTTTTTAAAGATTTTAGCTACTACAATAAATTAATGTATGTCTGCATTGATATACAAAAACCCAAGATGCACACTTAATTCTCACAGACGGCACACAAAATAAGTGCAAAATTATGGATCATGCACTCATTTCAAATAGTCTCGGATCGCTTGCGTCCTTGTATAAACAACTTTAAATCGTTCAGGTAAGGTTGAATTTGCAAAATCATAAGTTTATCGCATAACTATAACCTCGTATGTATATTCGGCCGGTTTTGAGCGCTATTTTTAATCAAGACTGTGCGTCTTGGGTTTTTATACCTCAACGTATGAAGAAAAAGTTAAGAAGTTGGATTTGGTAAAAAAGAGAGATTTTAAGTACTAGAAACAGTGACGAACTGATCATCCCATGTTTCTGGCTCAGTAAAACCAGTAACAGTTTTGTAGGTAACAGCGTTAGGTTTTACAAGTCCCAAAGCATTATTACCGATTTGCGTGACTGTAAGTTTAAGCGCAATGCCAAGCGGGTTTTAATATCAAAAGGCTATTACAGGGTAGATCACTATGTGAACAATGGTGATATCTAGAATTGACATCTCTCTTTGTACATCCACTAAAAACTATTGTTATGTTAATGTATATTAAATATTAAAAAGATAAACCAGATCGAGTTTATTTCCGGTCCTTCTCGTTGACTGGGTTGTTTTCCGAACCGGTGGTTACAGGAATTATTTATTTACTAAAATAATCATGAAAATATATATTCCTTATGAATCCACTTGACAATATCATAATTATGTATGTGAATAATTAAAGCAACTAGGTGATTTAATTATATAGAAGCCTCGCTAAGAGGTAATGTTACAGTCTTAATTCTGTATAGAATAATATACATTTACAATTAAAATGAGCCTTGTAGCAAGACAACGGTTGTATTACTTAAGGTGAAAACACACCTATCTCTAAAACAATTATAATATTGTTTTCTGTACCATCTGTAGATAGAATTAAATTGATTATTTATGAATGTATTACAGACTAGCTGTGCCCACGACTTCGTCCACGTGGAACCTAATGTAAAAAAATAGTAACTATTAAAATCATTTAATTATATTAAGTCCATTTACTTATCTACTTTTCTCTCTTACTTATGCCGCGTCATCATTAAAATTATAATAACTTTTGATAGAGTGAACCGATTTTAATGAAACTAAGGTTAAATGTTACTTGAGGATGTGCTTTATGAGTTTTACTGTGAACCCAGTACTTTAGTAGTGATGTGTGTTTATACAAACAGAAAGACAGACAGACATTTCTAAAAATGAATGAAATATATTTTATTACTTATTTCTAGACACCTGCAATAATTGTTATCACGTAAATCGAAAAAAGCACAGACTCGTTAGATTTACATTCTTATCATACCATGCCTTATATACTTATTATGTCATAATGGCTCAATGATTAACGTATTCGGACGTTGTGTCTATCGACGTAGCTTCAAATCTTTGACAGTAAACCGGAGTTTTTGGTGTAGGAACACATTGTGATGAAACCATACAAATTGGGTTTCCTAAACCCGCCTGGCTAGCTACCATCCTCGAGTTGAAAATCTATCACTAAGCATCTATAGTTGTTTTCAGGTAGCTGAACTTCAGTGCCAGCCCCCTCTAAGTTTAGCGTGTTTAATATCTTGTACCACATCGACTTTCAACATCTGGTTTGATTTGTGATTAACCTATGAAGTATAGAAAACTGTAAGTACACTATGAGTATTATTAAGGTAAATAAATTATTGGCATAAACAAATTTAGTACATTTAGGTTTCGTGAACTCTTCTTCAGGTTTCTCTAGAGAATGCCAAGAGTCATGATTTTTAGTAATATCTATTTAGTTCCAAACTGTAATAGATTCTGATTAATCTTCTGACCTTGATTTTGGTCTCCCTCTACGTCCACGGCGAATGATGTAATGAAGTTTATTATATTCTATTCCTAGAATTGAACTCTTCTTCAGGTTTCTCTAGAGAATGCCAAGGGTCATGATTTTTAGCAATATCTATTTAGTTCCAAACTGTAATAGATTCTGGTTAGTCTTCTGACCTTGATTTTGGTCTCCCTCTACGTCCACGGCGAATGATGTAATGAAGTTTATTATATTCTACCCCTAGAACTATTGGTGTCTCTCAAATGAAAACACTAAAGTGCATTTGACTTGTTTCTGTCTTCTCTGAGTAATTCGTAATTCAATTCCTATTATATCTACTATCAGAGTCTCAAACAACAGTCATTTTCCTATTCTACAATTCACTTAGTTCTTGACGGTAAGACAATTTGCTAATCTTGACTCTTGATCTCTCAGTATGTCTTACAAAAGATTAAGATATAACAATTTATATGAATATTCTTAGTATGTGTGTTTTCACCATTACATAGTATAAAACAAAGTCCCTACCGCGTCTGTCTGTCTGTCTGTTCGCGATAAACTCAAAAACTACAGAACGGATTTTCATGCGGTTTTCACCGTTGGATAGAGCGATTGATGAGGAACGTTTTAGTATATAGTTTGTGAAGGATTTTTTCATAATCAGGGCGGAACAAAGTCTGCCGGGCCCGCTAGTATGGTATAACTGACAGTATTAGTGTATTTTTTGTGCAATTGGGTATTTTGTTTTTTGAAGTAGTAACGTCTTATAAATCGAAGAACGCAGCTGTACGCACGAAAAAGCATGACTCATTGTCATGTTTCGCTTAAGCTGAACATGCAAGCGAGAGCGCGGAACAAGCGATAGGGAGGCGCGATCGCTCTAAGCGTTCGACTTGTGATGCATCTGTCTCTCTTCCACTCCATCGGCCGATGCGTCCGAGTCGTTATCACGTAAAATTATCGTTCTTAAACCCACTTTACAGACAACCAATTTTATAGGTGAAATTTTAGTTTTAGATATTTTTCTATTATTTGTTCCCACGTACGTGCGGTTTTACAATGTAAGCTGTGTTTATGTCCAGAAGGCATGTAAGTATACTTACAGAATATAATATCAACTTTTCAGATTGAATCTAGTTTCGTAGGCTGAATAAAAAAAGTGTGTGTGTACTTATGTACATGCGTTAGAAGCTATACTTCTTTGGCGTAACAAGATAAAATATTTTTAAAAATATTATCTTTCGCCTTATTTTACGTTTGTAGAAAAAACGACACTGACAATAGAGAAAATGTATTTAATACATTGAAAGTTTTAGTACAAAGAAATACAAACAACAAATACAAAGAAACAAAATGTTGACTATAGTTAACTTCAGCGTGTCGGTTTTTCGTGACGGTGTGCGCGCGCATCGTAAAAATTTACTCTCATCATTTTCCCTAACGCGCCAAAAGAAGTATAACTTCAAAAAGTGCGTTTTTAGACTTCGATAGCTGTGCTTTAATCTTCGCTGGCGTTTAGTTATGACGTATAATAATAATGTAAATTAAGGATAAAGTCTTAAATGTATTATACAAAAGCGTAAACAAGCGTATGGTCTATAAGAAGACCGGAGTGAAAGTGTAGTGAACGTGATGCTGAAAGAGCGTGCAGGCAAGTAGGATGATGGTTGTTTGTGGACCAGACATATTATCTATCCAATACGGAACAAATATTAAAACCCAACCCTTTTTACTACCTAACAGAACCACGTTTTTTTTTTAATATCTGTACATAACATACCCTAATTCAAAAGGATCTAAGTGTATACAAAGCCTAGATTTGTGCTTTGCTCAAATTTCTCCCTAAAAGGATGGGGAGGCAGATAGGGATGGTTAATGCGCTCCATTCATTGCTAACCTCTATCTGGATAACTGGTTATTTGAAATTTAAATCGGTAGCTCACTTGAATTGCCGGCTTAAATCGTTTCGGATGATTTTACTTGTTTTCTATCAGGCTATTGTCTGCCTTAATGGTTTCTGTTAAGGCTTATTTTTCTATAAAATCATATATAAAAGAGTATATGACAGATGATCGGTTGCGGAGAACATTTATGCGCTTCTTAGTATCTTGACAGATTTGTATCAACCGCTTATTTTTTGGCAAGATTTTAAAAGTACTTTACGATACTTTGTAATACTTAATGTGGTAGGTTTATATTTTCATCTTACGCTAAAATGTTTCAAAGAAGCCTGTTTCGTTATTATGAACTATTTATTTGGTATAATACCTATTTGTTTAATACCCAATTAGTTTCTACCCAATTAGCTACCTTCACTGTCAGATGTCGGAGGCAAAACAATAAACAGGAGCTGTTAGATGTATGTTTTGAAAGAAAAAACATAAGAAAATTCATATTTCGCCTTGCTCCGACTTTTTGTCATTTAAGATTTCCAAGAAAATTTTATTTTCCAACATCATAACCAAATTAAAAGCAGTAAGATATATTTTATGGTCAAAATAAAGAGATCGTTACAAGAAGCAAAAATTTAACTACTATCTGGTATGATTGAGTAGCTATTATGGTAACGTATTTGGATATGACGTCGTTTGAAGTAAGTTCGGATCCTAGAATAAGCAGGAACTTTTATTGAAAAAAAAACATAGTATTTGATTGAAGAAGGCGTTACTTTGCGGAAATCCATTATTAAGTAATATAGTGTCCACTAGTAGTAGCGCCAAGTAGTAGCGTCCGCTACTTTGCACACTTCCGCCTGGAATTGATTGAACACTACAACGTATAACTGCAACAAAAAGCGAATCCATTAATCAATATATATATTAGGGTGTGCTAAAAAGAGTCGAATTTTTTTCACTCCAAAATATCATAGGATATATCCAAACAAAAATTATGCCCAAAGGACAGCTCTTAATTTCAATTTTAAGAGGTCCTCCAACGAACTTTAAATTTTCCCACATAAATAATATAAGGAAAAAAATTTTATCACTTGTGTTCTGAGATTTTATGCTATAAAAATGAATAGATAGGTCTCATTAAGCGATAAATTATCAACAAAAAAATTCATTGAGTCAAATTTCTATCTTTAATATTTAAATTTCTACGGATCTGTCAATTTTGGATTTTTAATAATTATGCGTTTTTTTTATTTTTTGCGGCTAAACTATAAAGATAGAATAAAAACTTAAATGGCAATTTTGTAGTTCTTTTGACGCTCTATACAAAAGTTCTTAACGAATTTTCCGTACCATTAATAACTACAAAGTTCTTTATAGTTTAGCCACAAAAGATAAAAAATGCAAAATTATTAAAAATTCCAATTTGAAGGATCCGTAGAAATTTAAATATTAAAGATAGAAATTTGAGTCAGTGAATTTTACTGTGGATAATTTATCGCTTAATAAGACCTATCTATTCATTTTTACAAAATAAAATTTCTTCACAGTTTGCGAGTGACAAAAATATTAAAAAAAAAATTCCCCATATTAATTATAATCTCTCTTAAAATTGAAATTAAGAGCCGTCCTTTGGGCATAATTTTTGTTTGGATATATCCTATGATACTTTGGGGTGAGAACAAAAAGAAAATCGTCTTTTTTTAGCACACCCTAATATATATTGATTAATGGATTCGCTTTTTGTTGCAGTTACACGTAGTAGTATTCAATAATTTCCAGGCGGTAGTGCAAAGTAGCGTCCACTATAAATAACATTTAATAATGATTGGTTGAGTAACTATCACCCTCCATTTGAAAACCCGTCTCTAAGCACCAATAAGTGTGTTTCGATACCTGCACTCGACAGCCAGTTATTAGGTTTTATGTACTATCAACATGGACCACATCGTGATTTGATGTTAGGTTTGATTCTAAATATATATAATTCTGAATCTATATAGCTTAAAAAGACTATCTAGACTTATTCAGGACTAGCTGTGCCCGCGACTACGTCCGCGTGGAATCTAATGTAAAAAAAGTGACTAATAAAATTATCTGACGTATTAAGTCCATTTACTTATCTACTTTTCTTTCGTACTTAAGTCGCGCCGTAATTAAAATTACAATAACTTTTGATAGAGTGAACCTATTAACGCAACTAAGACTACATGTTACTCGATGTTGTGTTGTGTTAATGATTGTTAAATGTTAATGATTGAAATGTATTTTATTACATATTCCAAAACACCTGCAACAATTTTATGCCCAAAAATCTAAAAAGTCCAGACACGTTACATTTACATTCTTATTGTATGTACAGATAGTTCTTAGTAACTGGAAAGTACAAAGTTAATAATTTTTTTACGTACTCGTTTTCCCTGCAGCTTCGCTTGAATTAATATAGATTTAACCTGTCGCTTCGGACCAGCACTATTTTTCCGCATTATAAGTACACTATATTTTTTCTATACTCCTGACAATATGCAGGCAAAATTTCATAAGCATTGGTCTAGTAGTTAAGACTTGAAAGAAATAAATTCACAAGCACTTCACAAGCTTATATTATTATAAAAGTAACCTACAATTTGACAAGTTAGGTTGCTAAGTGGTAGAGCCATGCTGAAGCTGTAACCGGTTTCAGCATGAATGGGTCGGCTCGCCCCCGGTACTATCAACCGACCCACAAAAACACCGACGTGAAGTAACAGCGCTTGCATTGTTGCGTTTCGTTCGGTCAGTGAGAGCGCCGGAGGCATACCTCTCCTCCCCCTCCTCTCACCCATTCCCTCTCCTCTTCACCTACCACTTTCCCTTCCCCAAACACAGGCTGGCAATGCACTTGCGACTCCCCTGGTGTTGTAAGTGTCTATGTACGGCGGTGATCACTTACCATCAGGTGACCCGCCTGTTCGTTTGTCTCCTATGTTTATAAAAAAAAAGTTTCAACAAGTTAATTTCAAAGGTCGTGTAAGATATGAAACGGAAGTCATGTTAACAATATTGAATTTAGGATGAAAAGAGGTAATTGGAACGTAAGAGTAAAATGATGGATGGCGAAACGTCTTTTCCATCTACAGATGTGTATATGTTGTGTATTATTCAAGCAGTAGTATGTATATTTTTTATTTTAATTAATATAATGTATTGCTAATGCATTTTATATTTAAAAAAATAGCTTTGTGCACCTCTCCTCCATATAAACTTTAACTATGCCAAATTTCACGTTCATGCGTTCGCGCAATTCGCTTAAAAAGAGGCATAAAGTTTCCGCTTCACGTATTTATATATAGACTAGCTGACCCGTGCAACTTCGTCTGCACCAAATCGGTTATAACTGGAGTCAATTGTATTTTTAAACGCGAAAAATTTTAATATACCTAAAACCTTATTACAGCCACACCACCGATTTCCAATTGTGAATCCAAACTATCAAGGGACTCACTCAAACCCAGATGGTTTGTGAGAAATCTTTTAAAGTAAGGCTACAACCCGTTCGTAGCAACCTACATATATTGGCGGTAATGTGAAAAAAAGCTTTAGAGGTCTATGGACCCCCAGTTTCTAACGCAGTTCCTTTCCCTTTTTTGTAGACGTTTACTATACAGTGAGTATAGTTTACGTTATAAAATATCAAGTTGATAGAGTTAAATTGTAAATTAAACGATATAATATATTTATTAAATAAATAATGATAAATTAAACACTGAAAGATATCATAACTATTTTCAACTTGTATTAAAACTTTTTCACACTCCATTGTATTGAAGAAAAATATAAATATTAAAAAGATATGAACACGACGCGTCAAATGTCACTTACCTATAACTATTTGTCTAAGAGCTAGTAATGGTTTCGAAAAAGAATTTCAATAAGCCAGTTTTTATATATCTCCATGTTCTTCCGAACAGTGTGTGGGCTACCTGGCTGTAAACGTTGCGTTTATTAGTGCATATCGCACCTTTACAGGCAAAAATATTGAATTATTTATTTTTTAATGTATTGTTTTTTACTAACTTTGAAACGCTACTAACACATGAAATTATTATCGCCAGACATTTTTGTTATTAACAATAATGTGCCCGATGCTATTTTTTTGTAATTCAAATAAGTATGTTCAAACCATGTTAAGATAGCTATAATTTTAATATTATTATTATTTTTAATGAAGGCTTAGTCGCCTGCGCGACTATATCGCCTAAGTAACATACAACTATATAACAATAAGAACGACAATAAACTTAACAATAGCTTATATTAATTTTGTACAATTCTTTAGCATCTTTCGAAATGGGGTCAGACAATAACGAATTGTACAAACCAGTGTGGAACGAACCAGTAGCATTAAGCCGAGATCTAATATCTTCGCTTCGAACACATTCTGCCAGGATGTGGTGCACGTCATCGATGAGCTCACAACTCTGGCAGAGTGTTGATGGTATTTTACGCATCAGGTAGGCGAACTTTTTTAGTGTAATCTCATTCCTGTGATTGCTTCCCGACGGCAAATCGTACTGTCATCAATCCATGGTGACCTTTAGGGATGTGGCTGAATCGTTCTGTACCATATTCCTTTTGTTTTAGAACGTTCATCAAAGTATTCCTTCCAATGCGAGTAACAGCTATTTTTAAATACTGAGCATACATCCAAATAAGTTGGTAAAATATTAATAATAGCACCTTCGGAGGATCCTTCTCTAGCTAAAAGATCAGCTCTTTCATTCCCAGTTATACCTATATGAGAAGGGATATATTTATATATATCCCTTCTCATATAGGTATAACTGGGAAGGGATATATAGAATGGATATATAGAATATATAGAAGGGATATTATAAAACAATTACTTTGTTCTTTGCTTTGAAATCTAGTAATTGCTTCAAAATAGTGTAGGCTATCGGTATTTCTCGAAAAGTCAAGGTACATTGAGCTACGTGTTGAAGAGCAGTTTTTGAATCGGATAAAATAACAATCTTAATGGACTCAGTGGATTCTACAAATGATAAGGCCCCTGCAATTGCTATCAGTTCAGTGTGCATAATTGAAATATTTTCATCAATTTGAAATTTCATAAAAGTTTTGGAATTTGACTCAAAAAATGCGGCTCCTAAATAATTACCAGCTTTAGATCCGTCAGTGTATATTTTAACAAAATTTGGTAATATTTATTTATATATTGAAGACAAATATCTTTTATTTTAAGAATATCATATTGACTCTTTGGCTTCTAAATACCATCTACATTTATTTTAATAGATTTTGCCAGCTAAATATTGTCTCCTAAGATGTAACGGACATATGCTCAATTCGCTTTCCATAACATGCGTAATGGAGTGGAGTACTTTTAATGAAACCCCCGATAATTCTCATGGCCTGGTTTTGGACTTTTTCAAGTTTATAGAGGTTAATCTGAGCGCTATTATCATAAAGAAAGCTCGCATAGTCAATTCGACTGCGTATAATATTGAAGTATAAACGAACTCAATGTTATGGATGAACACCCCAGTTAGAACCGGCTAATGCTTTGAAAACGTTAAGAGACTTAGAGCTAGATTCTGCATCTGCATTGATATGTTTACCCCATTTTATGTATGATAAAGATAGTGATACTTGTGAAAGCGCCTGTTATAGACACATGTAATCAAGATGGCGTCAGTCCCAAGTCATATGTCTACGTTTATCGTTGTTTTTCATTGTTTACGGTGAAATCTCAATATCATAATGGTTAATAAAATAAAGTATGTTCTTTGCAATGGAAAAAATAAAATGGTTCGAAATGAATTATTTTATTTATAAAGAATATCATCGGGCATATTAATGACAATAACAAAATTCCCTGACAGTGATAAATTCATGTTTTAATAGCGTTTAAAAGTTACTGAAAAAAAATGTTCCTTAAATTATTTATAACCCAAAATTTTGACCTGTAAAGGTGTGATATGTATTAAAAACACAACGTTAACCGGCTACCACGTATCCTGAATCCTGTTTGGAAGGGCATAATATATCTTCATATTAAAGAACCAGCTTTTCTAAAATTCTCGTTCTTCCAACGTTGCTGGCTCTTGTACTAAGGTGTTGCAAAAAAGTTTTGTTACATTAACTACAATTTTTTATCTTTCGTTATCCTGGAGAACCCCTTGCGTTTTATGGGACAAAAAGTATCCTAAATGTAACCTTGGAATATTAGTTATTACTTTTTTTTTTTTTTTTAACGTGGGGAAATCCCTTATGGATACCCACCCTCCCGGGGGAGAGAGTGGGTTATGTCCGAGTCGCACGGACTAAAACCCCACGGTGTACCGACAGACCGTTGTGTGGGGGCGGCAAGGGATCGTTCAAGCTAATCAACCTTGTAGAGCCGCCCCCACGGTCCGCCCGGCGGAAGGTGACCGCCGGGCTCCTACCTATAGAGGGACAGACCGGGTACACGCCGGCTGCCCCCCCTCGTCCGCCGGACCTGTGCAATGAGGAGATGGGCCCCCCGGCCCATCCCCTCGGGTCCGGCTACGGTGGCAGGAGGAGTTGGGCAAAGCGCCGCCTCCTCCTGCCAATCCTCCGTTGGCGGAGACGGCCACTCAGAGGGTCTGCCTCGCGGGCCCTCTTCGCCGCCTCCTTCTGCGAGATGACCTCCTCGCAGAAGGAGGCCATCGCTCGCCAAGCCTGTTCGCTGCCGAGCATGGCCGAAACCACGCTCGGCAGCGATAAGTCCGGTCCTACCGCCGCCGCCAGAATGCGGCGCTGCTCTCCCCACGCAGCACACTCAGACAGAGTGTGCTGCGCGGTATCTTCGTCAGCGCCGCACTCGTGGCAGGCGGCGGTCGGCTCCCTGCGCGCAATCTGGTGCAGGTACCACCCGAAACAACCGTGTCCGGTGAGTACCTGCACCAGTCGGAACGTCAGGGAGCCCCACTCCCTACCAATCCACTCCCGCAGGACCGGGCGGACGGCGTCTACGGTAAACCGCCCGAACCGCTCGTCCGCCAGGTCCTGCTTCCATCTTTCGACGGCGTCTCCCCTGAGACGCCGTCTCTCCACCTCTACCTCCCTGGGAGCTGGAGGCTCCCCCCTTCGCTTCCTCGCCGCCGTGAATTCGTACACGGCGGCGAGAACTCCTGCCTCCAGCTCCCAGGGTAGGGAGCCGGCGAGCGTGAAGGCCGCCGCTGAGGACACCGTCCGGTACGCCCGGATCGCCCTCAGTGCCACCGTGCGCTGCGCATTGCGGAGCGCGCGCACGTTGGCGGCACCGAGGGCGTCGGCCCAGACCGGTGCCCCGTAGGCGGCCATCGCCCGCACGACTCCCATGTAGAGTCGGCGGCACCCGGCGCCAGGCCCCCCTATATTAGGGAGCAATCGGCCGAGTGCCGCCGCCGCCCCAGCAATTCGCGGTCCGAGCCCCGCAAAGTGGGGCTCGAACCGCCAGCGCCCGTCCAGGGTGAGGCCCAGATATTTCATCTGGGTCCCCACCCTGATCCGGGCGCCCTTCACCACTATGTGGGCCCCTGGTGGTGGCCCTCGCCGAGGCCCATGAAAGAGTAGGGCCTCGGTCTTTTCGAGGGCCACCCTGAGGCCCAACCTCCTTATGCGCCTGACCACGAGGGTTGTGGCCATCGTGGCCAGGCGCTCCACCTCCCTCCACTCCCCCCCCCCCGGGCTACGACTAGGGTGTCGTCCGCGTAACATATGAGGCGTGCCCCATATGGGAGCACGCCGCGGAGCACCCAGTCGTAGCCCATGTTCCACAGGAGCGGCCCCAATGCCGACCCCTGTGGAACCCCTCGCCGTGTGGCCCTCCTGACCATACGGCCGTCGCCGTCAACATAGGCGACCTCCCTGCCCTCCAGGTACGCCTCCAACACCCGCCGCAGGTACGGGGGCACTCCGAAATATCGGAGCGCCTCCCGTATGACGCCATGCGGCAGGGTGTTGAAGGCGTTGGCGATGTCGAGTGACACCGCCAAAACCCTCTCCCCCTGGGAGGTCGCCTCTGCCGACAGCGACTTCAGGAGGCACAGGGCGTCCACTGTCGAACGCCCTGTCCGGAAGCCATACTGCGCGTCCGCCAGGTTCGGCCCCACGCCCTCTAGGTGCTGGACGACCCGGGAGGAGATGATCCTCTCCAGCACCTTCCCGGCGTCGTCCAGCAGGACGAGGGGCCGATACGCGGACGCGCAGTCCAGAGGGCGGCCTGCCTTCGCCATCAGGCAGAGCCGCCCAAGCTTCCAGGGCTTCGGGAACTGCCCGACCGCAAGACACCGGTCGAACAGCTCCCGAAGCCACCCCCCTAATTGGCCCAACGCAAGGCCGAGCACCCGGCCCGGGACCCCATCAGGGCCGGGCGCTCTACGCCGGCTGAGGAGGCGTTCGACTGCCCTCTCCATCTCCTCCTCCGTTATCGGAGGGGGGGGACCGTCGCGCACCTCCTCGACTACCTCGCGAGGCGGAGGCATGGGAGGAGCCGGTAGCATCGGAGGGTCGGGGAATAGCTCTCCCACGACCCTCGCTACCACCTCCGGCCGGAGGGTCTCCGTCGCCGGGGGCGCCCATGATCGCAACTTCTTGCGCACGATCCGGTATGGGCGCCCCCAAGGATCCCCCTCCAGCGTCTGGAGCAGCTCCTCCCACGCTGCTTCTTTCGCCCGGCTGATGGCAGCCTGCAGGGTCTTCCTGCACTCTCTGTAGCTGCCATACAGCCGGGCCTCCGCCTCCGGGTCCCGGTGCCGGCGTCGGCGGCTGCGCCCGAACAGCCGCCGGGCCGCGGAGCAGGCCGCTCGGAGATCGGCGATCTCCGGCGACCACCAGTACACCGCCCGTTTGTCTGGGCGGTGTACGCTCCGCGGCATCGACGCGTCGCAAACCTCCGTGAGGGCTGCACGGAGGCGGGCTGCGGACGCGTCGACATCAGCCCCTGTGGGGGGGGGCATGGCCCAGGCCTGGACGATGGCCGCCTCTTCCGCTAATTCACGGTTGAGGCGGCTCACCGCCCAACAGGGAAACTTCGCGCCCCTCCGGGGGCGGGTGCCACTTCCGGCTTGGGAGGTGGAGACCTCGAACCTGATGTATCGGTGGTCCGATAAGGTCTCCACCTCCTCCAGCACCCTCCACCCCCGGACACGGCGTGCGACGGACGGGGTGGCGAACGAGACGTCCACCACTGACGTCCCGTTCCATCGCACGCACGTGGGGACGCTCCCCTGGTTGAGGAGGGACAGCCCCAACTCGGCTGCCCACTCCTCAACGGCCATGCCCCTCAGGTTCGTGACTGCCGCTCCCCAGGTCCTCGACTTAGCATTCAAGTCCCCCATGAGGACCACGGGGAGCGGCGACAGCCGTCTGACAGCCCCCTGCAGGGAGCCGAGGTACGCCTCGAACTCCCTCAGGGGCTTGTTAGGGGAGAAGTACGCCCCCACAATGGCGTACTCTCCCCAGACGGCCGTCACGAACCCGGCCCCACACTCTCTCACCGCCAGGGACGAACCTCGGCCCGCCACGATCGCCACGGAGCCGTTCCGGTCCCCAGCCCACTGCGGCTGGGAGGGAACGAAGTAAGGCTCCGTGGCGATCGCGAGCCCGATGCCCCACTCCGCCACTGACTGCACGAGGAGATCTTGTGCAGCGGCGGAGTGGTTGAGGTTCGCCTGGAGGAAGTTGCGTATGGTGTGCTCCATTACTGGTCCATAGCAACTTCCTCCTGCCTGGCGGCGACCACCCTCGGGCCTGCTCCCATTGCTGGGGAGTCCCTACCCTTCGTGGTGGGGGGCCTGCATATGCGGCTCCCCATTATATGCCCTGAGGGCCTCCCAGCATCTGCGCATATGGCGCAGCGGGCCGTCTCCGCCTTGCACTGGGCCGTTTTATGACCCGCCGCGCCGCAGCGGTAGCACCCGTCCCCCCTGCTGGACGAGGAGGGGCACGTGGGGCGGGTGTGCCCCAAGCCCATGCACTTATAGCAGCGCATGGGCTTCTCATCCAGCAGCTGCACGCGTACCACACTCCAGCCGATCAGGAGCTTGCCCGCCTGTACAAGCTCCCGGGCTGCCGTCGCGGGGAGGGATACGTGGGCCGCTCCGAGGCCCCCCCAGTTCCTCTTGATTTCGCCGACCTTCAGGTCGGCTATCTTACAACCGGCCTTCGCCGCCACGACCGTCTCGATCTCATCGGCGGACACCGAATCGTCCAGCCCGACGATCCGGATGTCCGCCTTTTTAGTCGGAATTACGACCGTGGCGACTCCGGCCAGTGCAGTCTTCAGCTCCCGGGCCAGTTCGGCGGCCTTCTCACTATTCTGGCCCGGGAGCTCAATCTTCCGGGCCCCCGTGGCGGTATGTCTGACTCGCACCTCCCCTATGCCCATGTCGGGCAGGGCCACGGCTTCCCGCGCCTTTGTTAACACCTCCCTGTAGCCGACACCTTTGTCGGCTGCGGTATCCTGCAGAGTCAGGATGACCGCAGCCGATTGGGGGACGGACGGCAGCTTCGGCCCGGGCGGCTTTGGCGGCGCCTTAGGGGGCGCCGCGACGGCGGCTGCGGCCTTAGGCACTGAAGCAGGGGTCGCCCTCTTTTTCCGGCCCAGCACCTTTGACCATTCCACCTCCGACGATGTCACCACCGGGACCGGTAATCCGGCCCAGTCTATACCCAGCGGGGCGATCGGGGCCTTGGGTGCCGGTGCCGGCCTCGCAGGGGGAGCCCCTGCTCCACCCTTCTTCTTGTCCCCCGCCAGCGGGGGGCGAACGGGCACCTCCGGGGGCAGGCGACTCGCCAGGCTCTCCAGACGTGCGTTCAGCATATTACTGAACGACGTCTGGAGAGATCGCTCCAGGCGCGAGACGGCCCCGGCGAGCACTTCCTCCCACTGGGGAGTCTCCGCCGACATTGCGGGAGCAGGAGGCGGGGGCATCTGCCTTTTGGCGGTGGCCTCCTGCTTCCAGGCCAAAACCTCCGCCTTGAGGTCTTCAACCTGGCGACGGAGGTTCTTGGTGTCCCGCTGGAGCTTCCTGACCTCCGTCGACTCCGTGCGGTCCGCAAGCGCCTCCACCACCTCCCGCAGGGTCTTGGCCGCGCCCTTTAGCACTTTAATGCAGGGCCCCGACAGATGCCCAGACTTCTTGACGGTGTCGAATATGGCCGTCACCTTGACCCCCGCTAGCGTCTTCAAGGTGAAGACATCTAGTTCTTCAATGTCGATAGGCTCCGCCTCGGAGCTCGCCGCTGAACCTGTTTTGGAGCCAGCCTTGGATGTCGAGGCAACAACCGAGCCCTGTCAAGTTTCGTTAACATCGGTTCAGTACTTTCAGCGTGATGCGTGTTGACAGGGACAGAAAGACAGACAGACAGATAGACAAAAATTGTAAAAAGATTATTTTTGGCTTCTATATCGATAATAAAGTCTACTCCGATAAAAATTTTCAAAAAATATTTAATGTACAGATTTGACCTTGCTACAGTTTTATTATAGTATATAGATTTCGAAACATTAATTATCTCGTTAAAAATCTATATTTTTCAAGTAACAAGGAGGCTGAACGGCATAATATAATATTTGTCTAGTTCAAGTCACGATAGAACCCGATTCGTTGCCATGAAAATTGACATTGTACATTAATTCGTTAGCTATTGAAGGGTGTGGTTATAACCAATTCAACCCTTCAGGTGAATACTCGTTTGTTAAGGGTTGAAGAGTTGGTCGGGATAATTTATGGAGACAGCCGCTAACCCTCCAAAGGTCGCATTTGCTACCAGTGGCCAGGATGTCGTTGAAAGCATTTTGTGAAAATATACGACACTGTAAAACGTACGGGAAAGTTGCGTTAAATATTAATAGATTTGATATGAATAATTCAAGTTTACGTAATTATAAAGTCCTCTGATGATTTGATGGTATGTTATGCGGCTAATATATGATCAACTCCAAATAAGTATAAAGTGTAATCTGAAATGAAATACTTTATGTATTTGTTTTAGTCGACCCTAGTCTTCTTTTTTTTATATCATAGGAGGCAAATGAACAGGTGAGAAGGGGCGAGTGAGAGGGGAGGTGGGTTATCCGGCGCTCTCACTGACCGAATGAAACGCAACAATGCAAGCAATGTTATTTTATGTCGGTTTTCTGCGAGAGGGTGGTTCTACCCCCGGCGACTCGACCCATTTATGCTGAAACCAGTAATAGCTTCAGCGTGGCTCTACCACCTACAAATTTAAATGTATTGTAAATTTTATTAATACTACTTAACTCCTTACAGTTTCAAGTTACCTTCTGTAAAGTCTACTACTGCTTGATCTCCATGAGAAAGCACAATGATATGTAATTTATGGAATACTCGTGAGAAGTACATTATTTGCTAGTAAATTTACGTCAAATGAGTAGTCCGAAATAACAACAGACAATTCAATTTTATTTATAGGTATGCATTAAGTCGTATATGAAAAAAATGGGATAATATTCAGTATTTGTTTTGGCAAGTTATGGACACGAGTAATACGTGCGGCATTGATTGATTTACTTTGTTTTTATAAAGCGACAAAGGAGATGGAAGAGGAGAGGATAACGATATACGAAATCAAACGTAGCTATCTCTGTCTTTTCCCCGACGTGACCAATCAAAAGCAAGGTACTGTATGATTAAAATTATTGCTAAAATTATTTTTAAATGATATTTTTAATAATAAGGTTTTAATATTAAAGAAAAGTTAAAGAAATAGAAAACGCTTTTCTGATCCTAATTATTACCCGTAAGTTTACAACTTTTAACAGAATTGAATGAAACTATGAGCTATAATTGAATACGATACTTATTACCTACGATTGCACGATTTCTACGGACAACATAAGTGTATACCTTGAAACCAATTACAAGAGTAATAATTCATACAGCAAAATGTCGGACACGCCTACAATCCACACGTTTGAACGTAAAAACTCGTGTGGATTACAAGAAAAACTATTGCACAAACGAGCTTGTAACAGAGCTAGCTGTTGTATTTGTCACCTACACCTTTGGATTTCGTAAAAAACCGGCATAATCTAAGTACTAGAATGTATGACAAACTGGTTGTCCCATGTTTCAGACAGTTTTTTGGGAAATAGTATTATGTTTTACAACAAAGTCCCAAAGGATATTACCGATTTGCCGGATTATGAATTTAATCGCCATGTCAAGCGGGTTTTTTTGTATAAAGGCTATTATAGAGTGGATCAATATATGAACGATGGTGATGTCTGGAATTGACTCATCTTTGTGCATCCATTAAAAACGTTTGTGACGTGTACCTAATGTACTCTAAATATTATATATATTTGTTAATAAGATAAACCAGATCGAGTTTCTTGTCGGTTCTACTCGATGACTGGGTTGTTTTCCGAACCGGTGGTAATTTTGACGTTCATAAGTGCCTTCTTAGGGCCTGAATTGAATAAGTGTTTTTGATTTTGACACATGAGTGTAATTTAAAGAATAATTTATCAAACATTACTCAAGTTTCTTGAAACTTTTTAACCATCTGCGTGCATATGTATGTACTAACTTCTGCCCGCCACTTTTTCCACTTGGAATAGTTACTTTGGATTAACGCTACACGCAGCGGAAGCTCTGAAAAGGAAAAAACAAACGATTTTTAAACATTCTTCATTGGTGCTGCGCTCCTATTGATATTAGCGTGATGATAGCCTATAGCCTTCCTCAATAAATAAGCTATATAACACTAAAAGTATTTCAAAAATCGGACCAGTAGTTCTTTAGTTTCAACCAAACAAACCGTTTGATTTATAATATTAGTACAGATTTGACATGAGTTGTAGCCTAAACAGTCTAATGGATTTTAATATATAAAATGTCGTTAGATTCCTTTTAATTGTAGAGTGACGTAGGCCCTAATATATATAAGTATTAGGTGTTACCCACCACGTAGACAGCGAGAAACATAGAAAAAAACAATTGTTTATTATAAAAGTGCGCATGGGGTGCAAGCGGTTCTGAGCACTGCTTCTTTACTTTCTTATATTTGTGCGGAACCTTATAGTTTTCGAAATCAAAAGTAACCTAAGTTACTCTTTCTAACATAAGCTATCTGTCAGTGGAATTCTTCTCAAAATCGTTAAAACTACTGTGGAGTTCAGCCCGAATAAACATACAGAAAGACATACATTTTAAAAACTGTTTTCTTTTATTGACAATTTCTTAACCTCGTTAAGCAATTTAAATTTCTTTTGGTAGCGGTAAAACTTATGGATTCGCGTCACCGATAACCTCAACATGCTCGTGATGTAATGCGCTTGCGCCAGTCTAGCGACGCGTAATATAGCAGTCTGTATACATGTAACTTTGATAAATATATCAATATCAGTCAAGTATCAATATATCAGGTCATGATATATTTGACTGATCAAAGAACTATACAAAATTGTATATAATCATTGCTCGAAGTGCCAATAGACGTTAAAAGAAACAATTGAAAGAATTGAAACTATAATTGATTTTAAAATACAAAAAAGGACATAATTATTCCATCGCTTTGGCTTTTCATTTCTCTCGGCAGTCCTTATGACTGCCTCGACTTTTTTTTTGTTATACGTACCTTTCATATTGGTTTACAAAAAGCTGTTATTTAGACATTACACATATACTTTTCAATTTTATTTACATGGACTGCTGTGAATCAGTTAACTTTTGTATTCAGATTTATCTTTATAATCATTTTATTTCGAACCTTTATTTATATTCATTTTTGGTGACATTTTTAATACCGTTACTCTAAGGGAATATTTATAAAAAATATCCTTAAACATTAATTTAATGTCGTCTACCATAATCCAGAGGTATTTCGCCTATAAAGGAAAATAAATTAAAAATACAAAATAATGCTGGCTAATGCAACGTTAATTACCATGATTCCCGGCGGGGCTTTATGAAATTACATCTCTGTTGGCGATGTTTCTTCAGGGGCCTGCAATGTTATCGATTCTTATGGAACAAAATTACTTAACGCGTCTTGCGATAATTGAATAAAAATAAAATGAATTAAAATAAATTACTGATTACCAAATGAATGTAAGAGCATCACTCCAGAACAGATGAACCCATTTGACTTTTTTTGTGTTTGTGTCAGAACGAGTTTCGTCTGAAAGAAAATATCTGAAAACTCGTTCGAATAATTGACAAAGGGTTAAAAAATCTCTAGGTACTATCTCTATATTTAGTGAGTGAGACAGAAGACATCTTACGGAGATCTTAAAAAATGTTAACAAAATTGACAAATTAACGTTACGCAGTTACCAATTTATTTCATCACATGATCTTATTATTATTCTAAAGCGGGGGGCTATGCAGATCTTAGTCCTGTATCACTGAGACTATAATGATGTATTGTGATCGCCTCATATTACTAAAGCTCACTTTTAGTCCTATAGGAAGTAAGAACTGAAGAACTTTCTTGGTTGAAAGCATCTGTACCTCATCCGGGAGCAATGCTTTCCCTGACTTCGGTTTCGAGTAGGCTTTATTGGATCACATTCACACAAGAGGTGTTTTGGAGTTTCATTCGCACTGTCACAAAATCTGCAATCTCTTGTGCTCTGGACACCGATGTTGTACAAAAGTTTCTTTAGACGATAGTCTCCAATGAGTATTCTCACCAAAACCCGTAATTGATTCCCAATGAGTATCAGGGCCTCTCCAGCACTACGCTGTCTAAAAGCCCTGATAAGCTCTTTGGAGTGATTTTGACCTGTTATTCCAGATCCCTTTGGCTTCTCGGTTGTAATATTTCCTAAGCGTTAAATGAGCTAGCCTTTTGGGTATACCACAAAACGGTTCAGGACCAGTGTGTATCCCTGCAGCACTTCCAAGCTCAATCGCAGTGTTGCAGAAAGCAAGCATTTACAAGACATTCAATAGTAATTGGTAGTTATATGCAGTATTAGACAGGTGAAAATAATTACAGTTTAGTTTAATGTGTTAATATTCTAGTATGTAGAAGTTTGCAGTGTGTTATCGAACTTTTATATGAACATTGACGGACGATTGAACAGGCGACTTATTAGGGATAAGTATAGTTGCAACTTATAAAGAATGTATTAAATATGAATGAATACCTTAGTGAATAGGAATATGCACAAAAGGACTTGGCCACGTGCGAGCGTTGGGGTCATTTATCAAACGGGCGCTTTCTAAGAGGTCTCGGTCGACCTGATTTCGATCTTATGCGAGCCACACGCATAGAGTACGTTATTGGCCCACCACAGTTACGAGACCTTTAAGTAAGGAGTACAAACTCGGTAACAAACAGTAACTTCATAGACTCTCACCGGATTGGTCACCGGGGGCGGGTAGACTCTGATCGATAGAGTCTGATAAGAACAGACATAATAGATCGACAAATTGTTCGAGGGGGCAGTTAAAGATAGGAAATACACGGCGATTAATATACGAGTAGCCATAAGCAAATACTCTACGAGTGACGAGTCCACGAGCACTACTATACAACTTGTATCGTACAATTAACGAACACTTCTTGATCCATCAAGAACCGGATACTTCGGAACTTCGATTAGAAGAAAGAACTTACGTTAATAGAACACATTACATAAATATTGCAGGTAGAAGTGATTTACGACCACGATACATATATTCCCAATACACATGATTAAGTATAAAGGAATGATTTTGTCTCATTTTTCTAGTTAATACACCAGTGCGAAACGAGGCTGGGCAATCACTGTATGACAAAAAACATCATTAAAAACTGAAACTGTAAAGTCACCTAAATCAACAACCGAATATTATTCACGACTTTCATAATTGTTATCACCATACCTAATATCGTAACAATGTCTTCCCGACCTGAAACCGCTTCGTAAAATAAATTGAAAGCTTGATATCTGAACAGTATAATATCAAGTCAATTCATTAAAAAGAAAAGCTTAGGAATTATGCTCTGGGAGATTATGTAGCGTTAATAATTTATTTTCGGAGTTCGCAGAAATGCGAATAGCGAATGTCGAACAAATTCAATTTATATATATAATACTAATATACATTTTAAATTCGAGCTCTCCGTTTGCTTCTTATCTCCACATCATTTAGATAATTGCTAGGTTATAAAGTCCTCCGAATAGAAATCTTAATAAGATCTTGAGAAATGTAGTATATGCCATTATATTTTGCTAAACCTTTGAAACTTAATTTTCACTTAAATTTCAACCCACTTAATACAAAGTTTCAGGGTGTAGTGAGAGATTTATGAGGGTTTGGTCGTGTTTATAGCGTTCCGCGAGTATTATATTTATTAATGTATCTTTTTTTTCCAACTTCTTGTTTTCGCAAAGAGATCTCATTTGGAATTGGCAATATAAACGGAGAGAGGAGTGATCGCAATTTGATACGATTCAGTTCACTCCTTTGACGTCTTGTATGAGCATAATATTAAGTCACCAAGATTTGTTAGTCCTGATATAGATACAAGTCAGGGAGTCGTGGTAATTTCAAAGTCCGTTAAATGTCTTAAGATTAGAAATCACATGCTTGACAAATTTATCGCACAGTTTTATTACAGACTCCTTCTCCATCAAGCCCAAAATATCGAATGGGCATGTACGAAGATTATCCCAAAGCATTATGTGCCCTAGTCTCTTCGTGCTACACCTGGGGCAATCTTGAAGAAAGTGTCCAAAGTTTTGCACAGACGTGTTATTAATTAATGTATCACAAAGAAACTAGATTTGATATCAAACTTGTGGAAGGACGTGCCTTCGTATCTTTATCATGATCATTATATCAGTTTGTAAGGAGGAAAGTATGGACATAACCACCATGCCTATCACGTACTGGTGATCTGAAATTCCCAGAAATCCACAGTTCTATATTTTCCCACATACGGTGGACTACAAGAACATTTCTTAGGTTCCAGTTTCCTCACTGTCAGTCGATAGTCTTGACGATTTAAATTAGTCAATGTACGCGAATTCTGAAACAATCCATGAGTTTGCGATTTTACGTACATTGAATTAATATTAGGTCTTTACCTATGAAATTGCCGTTTTGTATGAAAAAATTGAAACGAATTTTTTTCATGCATTTTTTATTTGTATTAATCGCAGTAATCACCCATGCAATCAATGCATCTTTGCCAACGCAGTGGCAGCTTATTGATTCCCTTCTTAAAGAAACCAGCTGGACGGGAGGCAACAAATTCTTCAAAGGCATTTTGTACTGCCTCTCGGGTATTGAATTTTTTTCCTTCCAAGGAGTTATCGAAATTCTGGAAAAAGTAGTCGTCTGTAGGCGCAAAGTCTGATGAGTAGGGTGGATGACGGAGAACTTCCAACCCCAGTTCTTGCAACTTGGAGACCGTCTGCTGTGCAGTATGAGGTCGCGCGTTGTCGTGCAGGAGCAGCGGAGACGAGCGATTGACCAATGCTGGTTGGAGATGTGCCAGCTTCTCCATCATTGTGTTCAGTTCTTCACAGTACACATCTGCAGTAATGCTCACCCCATTTGGTAAGAAGCTGTGATGAATCACACCGGCGCTAAACCACCAAACAGTGACCATCACTTTTCTAGGGGTAAGTTTTCGTTTAGGGCATTGTTTAGGTCCTGAACCAGGATCCAACCAACTTGCTGAGCACTTGCGGTTATCAAAGAGAACTCATTTTTCATCGCAGGTAACAATGCGGTTCAAAATTTCTTTATTTGTGTGTCTGTTGAGCAGTGCAAGCCACCGTTCAAGAGTCAAGAGTTCGTGGGGCACCCATTTGTCAAGCTTTTTTACCTTGCCAATTTGACGCAAATGGACCAATATTGTTTTGACGCTAATGTCGAAAGCTGCTGCTAATTCAGCCGTAGATTGTGTATCATCAGCTTCCACAATCGCCTTTAATTCGTCATTGTCGACCAAAGTCTTCGGACGACCACGAGGTTCATTTTTCAGGTCGAAATTCCCAGAACGGAAGCGAGCAAACCAATAACAGGTGGTGCGTTGGTTTTTAGTGTTAGATCCGTAAACGTCGTTGATGTTGCGTGCCGCTTGTGCCGCGTTGCTGCCACGACGGTGCTCATATTCCATAATTACTCGAATTTTTAACGTATCCATGATGACAAAAAAGATTGAAATGCGATGAAAATGTAACACTAATCAATAAACAAATGACTGCTTTTGGAAAAAGAATTCCATGTTTTTAAAATAAAATTAATTTGAAATTAGAATTCTTAGCCAAACAAAAATTATTTTGATTTGAAATGGCCAGTACTGCAGAACGGCAATTTCATAGGTAAAGACCTATTATTACACTGGTCAATCTACTCGACCACCACGATACCCCACAAAACTTAAAATGGATCAGTGTTTTCTGTAAAGTGACATATTTAATGACAGTCCTTGCTAAATTTTAAAACAATAACTATGAGTTTTTCGGTAAATTGAGACCGCTTAAGACAAAAATTTCAGATTTATCTTGTTCCATCCTTCTACAATAGCAGTTTATTTAAACATGCTGTCAAAATTAAGTTACAAAGCCCCTGTTTGATCTTTGAAGTTATAAAACTAGACCCATGACCATATTATCACGTTTTTGAAGTGAAAACTTCTTAACCCGCTTTGATCAATTTTTGGTAGGAGAAAAAGTTACGGGTTCGCGTCACCGGTGACCTCAATGTGCTCGTGACGTATTACACTTAAATCAGACTAGCGACGCGTGGTATAGCGGCCTGTGTACATTTAATATTGATATTTTGTATAGAGCTCGGGCTGTGAATCATATAATTGATTAATTAATAAGCTGTGTAAAAATGTATATACTTATTGCTCGGAGTGCCAATAGATATGAAAACCAGACCAAAGTTAATAAATTCAATTTATAAATTATGAAATTTAAATAATTCAGTCTTATAATTGATTAAAAAATTCAAAATAGGACACAGTTATTCTATTGTTTTGCGTTTTTTCTTCTATCAGTAATCCTTATGATTTCCTCGACCTTTCTATCTATTTTTATATAATAGGAGGCAATCAAACAGTTGGGTCACCTGATGATAAGTGATCACCGCCATCCATAGACACTAGCAACACCAGGGGAGTCGCAAATGCGTAGCCAGCCTGTGTTTTGGGGGAGGGGGAAGGAGCGAGAGGAGAGGGGAGATGGGTTATCTGGCGCTCTCACTGACCGAACGAAACGCAACAATGCAAGCACTGTTACTTCACGTCGGTGTTCAGTGAGAGGGTGGTACTACCCTGGGCGAGCCGACCCATTCATGCTGAAACCAGTAATAGCTTCAGCATGGCTCTACCACCTAACAAATTGTTTTCTTATATATTTTTCTGTTTAGGCGATTTTTTTTTACTCTATTTAATAGCTAGTTTTCTTATAAGCCATTATTATTGAAACTTAATTAAAATTTTATAAACAGCCCAGAATTGAATGACAATGCAGGAAAAATAACTGTAAGAAGATTTTTTTACTTCCAATATGATTACATAAAAAAAAGGATTATGTGGTTTTATGAAACCACGGTAAAAGTGAAACTTTTTTTCACACTATAGACATTTAACTAATAATAGTCTATACACTACACGGTCAGCTGCTGCGAACTATAGGCGCCGCCATATTGGCCCTGGCTGCTCTGACGAGCGCCTTTCACTTTATCCCTACTCCGCGACCGACCATCACGCGACATGCAACACACAGGCGAAAAAGTTTGAGACGATGTAATAACAGTTTCACTTTAAAAATGAAATAAACTAAAACAGTTCCTAAACACACAGGACTAAATAGATTGTTTGATCATTAGTGTTAAATTATGCTTTGGTATACAAAATCAGCTTATTTTTAAATTAAGAAAAAAAATAATAATGACTGAAACACAAAAAAACAGTTTAAACAAAGGGGTGTGAAAGTATGGTATTTTGGATTCGACAAGAGGTAGGTAAGTACTTAAAAATAGTAGGATGAATCTCCTAAAACATTACTAGGCAAGAGACCAGTATGTTCAAAATAGGCGTCAAGCAAACATACCACTCAAATTAAATTCCAACCTAATTGAAGGTTTCTTTGAGATTTTTTTTAATTTAGATTAAATACTAGAACTTGAACGACAAATTATCTGTGACGTCACAACCGGCGAGTTATAAGTGGTAAAGCTACGTTGAAACTATTACTGGTTTCAGTATGAATGGGTCGGCTCGTCCGGGGTAGTAACACCCGACCCACAGTAAACCGACGTGAAGTAACAGTGCTTCCATTGCTACGTTTTGTTCGGTCATGAGAGTGCCGGATACCCACCTCTCCTTCCCCTCCCTCTTCCCCCTCCCCTTCCCTCAAACACAGGTCGGCGAAACACTTCCGACTCCCATGGTGTTGCTAGTGTCTATGGGCGGTTGTGATCACTTAACATCAGGTACCCCCCAAGAGTTCGTTTGCCTGCCACCTACGACATAAAAAAATAATATTTGTATCAAGTAACAAGTAAATAAATTGAATGCTACAATCGCTCAACGCTGATCGCTTAAAATCGGACCAAAGCTTCAAAGAGTCCCAAAATCATCTCCGAACCGCATTGCTATTTGTCATGCGACATCTGTTCGAAAGCAGTTCGCACCGGTTCGAAGCGGTTACAAGAGGTGTTACACGAAGAAAATAGCGGATATTACGCTTCCCGGGAACTAGTTCGAATCGGTTATCGGAACGATGGGTCGTTTGTTTTTAACGCTTGTAATAATTTTGTAAGGTTTTTTTTTTCGTTACTACGCTATCGATATTTCTTTGCCAGTTATTTAGTAAGTGTAGAACGTGGGACTTAGAACATATTGAATTATATTGACTTATATTCTAAAAGCAGACAGTTCACGATTTAATAATGATTTTTGTTAGTAAATAAAATAAATAGAATAAACAATCAAATAAACACAAATAAAGTGTGTGTGTGTACTTATGTACACGCGTTAGAAGTTATACTTCTTTGGCGTAACAAGATACAAAATCTTTTCAAAGTTTTATCCTTCGCGTTATTCTACGTTTGTAGAAAAAACGACACTAATAATAGAAAAAAGGTATTTAATACATTGAAAGTTTTAATACAAAGAAATACAAACAACAAATACAAAGAAACAAAATGTTGACTATAGCTAACTTCAGGGTGTCGGTTTTTATTGACGGTGTGCGTGCGCATCGTAAAAATTTACTTTCATCATTTTTCCCTAACGCGCCAAAAGAAGTATAACTTCAATAATTTTCATGTCAAGTCATTAATATCATTTCAAATGAGAAGGTAATCGCGTCCGCTCAGCTCCAATCAGTACTTGTCGGAATTGTACTGCCAGTTTATTAGGAACCAGCATTTGCTTATGATTTCGCTTGTTAATGAAGCTTTGACCTACCCATAGAATTATGAAACCGCATACACTGTTCGTAGCTTCATTAGACCTTCATCCTTCCTTCCAACCTTCATTCATCAACCACCCATGGACGACAAAACTTTTTTTGCTGCATGAAAGATACCCTAGGTCCATTTCTGTGCCTCGACAACATGTATACAATGTTTTTTTTTATATCATAGGAGGCGAACGAACAAGTGGGTCACCTGATGTTAAGTGATCACCGGCGTACATAGATACTAGCAACGCTAGGGGAATCGCAAGTGCGTTACCGGAAGTTTAAAGAAGTGTGCACTCGTTTCTTGAAGGTTGTAATGGTTTGGAAACACCGCCGCTGGGAGTCGATTCCACATGGTTGACATACGAACTTAAAAAATATTGAATGGATTTTCATGCAGTTTTCATTAGTAGATAGAGCAATTCACGAGGAATGTTTAGGTATATAATTTGTCAAGTGTTTTTTGTAAATTGGTTGAAATATAACGATAATTGTTGGAAGTGCCGGAAAAACTCAATCCGGCTGGGAGCTTTCGTCGAAAAGGCTACCTAATCCGTTTAAGATATAACAAAACAATTGAGATGACACAGACGAAGTCACAGATATCAGCTACTAAAATATATATCTTTTTATATCACTATATACAGCATAATATATACATATATATGTCAGTATTTTTCAAACCTTACGTTCGTACACAATATTATTCAAGATGGCAGTTTTAAAGTTATGTTCTTATTTCAAACGTATCTTTTAAAAATTTATAAAGTAATTTTCACCTTCAACTTTCGCTTTGATCATGAACGCCTTTACATATTCAAAATAACTTATATATTCTCTTGAATATTTATAATATCTATCTGCATGTGAGAAAGGTTAAAAATAATTATAAAGATTTTAAAACATTACTCGAAAACCAAGACTAGCTCCACCGAAGCACTGTGCCTTGTGAACTCTTATATTATATATCTTATATATATACATATATATATTAAGTCCACTTACTTATCTAATTTTCTCTGGAACGTAAGTCGCGTCGTCATAAAAATTACATTCACTTTTGATTGAGTGAACCGATTTTAATGAAAACAAGACTAACTCGAGGATATGCTTTATAATTTTCTTCGTGAGGTTTTATCATGAACGCAGTGAAACAAACAGACAGGCAGACATTTCTAAGAATGATTGAAATTTATTTTATTGCTTATTCCAAGACATTTGCAACAATTTTTTTCATAAAAATCTAAAAAGTACAGACACGTTATATTTACATTCTTATTATATGTATAGATTATACAAAGCTTGCAGCTTGGGACTCTTACCAAAATTTTTAAAAAATTGGCTGTAATGACTATAGTTTTTAGTGCACTACTGCCACAGATATAATTCTATTAAAAGTTTCTTCCAGTTTGCTCCACTATTCCGTTAAATGTTAAAACTTGATTAATTATTAACACAAGTAATACACTCATCACAATTTTTAGTAAATGATAGATTATCTGATAATCACAAAGAAGCCAGTAAAATATCTATACATATTCAAAAATATCAAGAAATGTTTGTTATCCTGTATATATCGGCGCCTACTTCGACTATACGGCGTTCGACGTTTTTCGGTATAAACGGAGCGACCGCGCATCATCCGCACTCGATCCCGCACATACGTCGCGATTCTTCCGGTAACATCTCGAGCCTAGGTCATCCCCGGATGGAGCCCTCGAGCTGTTACTAGCGCGATATACTCACTTACCAACATCACTTGTACACACATCAGATCACCTCACATACGTGCACATATGGGGGCACGGTTTTATTTATTTCCCTTATCGAACTGAATCAAGTAGTTTAGTTCGTTTCATATCCGATATACACGTGTACGTTTGGGAATCATGCAATTTCAATTGTATGAATGAATGACCTTAGAATAGTTTAGCTAGGTCAGATCCGGGCTATCGGTAATAGCCCAAGCCGAGGTGTGCCGCGCACCTTTGAGCTAGTTGCCTGAATAAAATCGGCTGAGTTGTACCTTTATATACACCTTTGTATTCCGGTGAAGCTGTTAAGGGTAGTAGCGCAGCTGCCAATAGCGTAGTCAGTTCGACAAAAAGAGAAAAAAAAAACGCTGTTAAAACAGTCTGGGCTCTGGCGTCGTGCGGGACACTTGTTGTACTGTGCGAGTCGCTAATCCTAGACTCTGGATAATTAATTTATGAAAACGAATTCGTTATTATTTGTAACTAATTAATTAGTTACCTACTGTTCCAAATAGTCTGAATCGATATCATTATATCGCCATCTTGACATCCTGTTTGGGTGTTTACGCGACATTTAAACTTGTTACAAAAGAGATATGGGGTAGTTTAGTGAGTTACAGATGAGCAATATAAAATTGAGTTGAGTTAAGGAGCATTCTTTTTTTTTTTTACACTGGTTCAGCAAAATAACTGCACTGTACCTGATGGAAAGTACAGTACAGTCCATAAACAACGGTGACTATCAATGTTAAATAGCAATGGCAGTCATCGCTATCATGCCGACCTGCAAAAGTGCTTCTTCACGCCTCGTTTGAAGGACCCTATGTCATACGAGGAAGGGAACACACTGGCTGGGAGACGATTCCACATCTTCACAGTACGACAAAAATAGGAGCTTTCGAACTTCTTCGTTCTTGCCGGAATGGTTGCTACTGTGAAACTGTGGAGACGCGTACCCGCCCGTGTAGTTCTATAGTGGAAAGGAGAAGATGGAATGAGGTCAAACAGCTCTTCAGAACACTCACCATGATACAGACGATAAATACAATATATAATGGACGATCATTGTAAGGTGACGCTGTAGAAGGAAAATATAATTATGGTTCTCATTAGTAGTGTCATTTTTGTGATGGATCCTGGTGAGAGTTCTGGCAAAACGCTAACATATATGTAAACAAGCTATTTTTTAAAGTGAAACTTTTATTACATCGTCTCAAACTTTTTCGTCTGTGTGTTGCATGTCGCGTGATGGTCGGCCGCGGAGTAGGGATAAAGTGAAAGGCGCTCGTCAGAGCAGCCAGGGCCAATATGGCGGTGCCTATAGTTTGCAGCAGCTGACCGTGTAGTTTATAGACTATTATTAGTTAAATGTCTACAGTGTGAAAAAAAGTTTCACTTTTACCGTGGTTTCATAATACCACACAATCGTTTTTTACTTTGTATTTTTTTTCAATTACTTTCAATTCCATGTGTTTTTATTACTCGCCTTTTTTCTATTTTGTTCTAATAACCTCAGATCCACCGTCAACCAAAATGTAACGTCTGGATTTTATTGTGTCAAAATGAATACTAGAATTAAAAGGTTTAAATTGGAATAATAACAAAATATAGGTACTAAATCAGTGCGATTTCACGGATAAGATGAAATATTATTTAGGTTTGCCTGGAAGATATCGCTCTAAGCGATAAGGCCGCGTAACTGTACACATATTGTAAACTGATATCTAATTTTGTATATTTTCAACGTGTGTGCAATAAAGAGTTTTATTATTATTATTATTTTTTTATTATTTTGCAACAAAATATTATAAATTGATTTGGATAACTCAAATGAATTAATATTCATTTAAACAAAATGTATTTTCCTGATTGCAGCTTTGTTAAGTTATTATAGAGACTCGGTTATATGAACCTAAGTATACAGTAAGAATACATATGAGCACTGAACTAAATCTATACTAATATTATAAAGAGGTAAAGTTTGTGACGTTGTGAGTTTGTGAGTTGGTGACGTTGTGGCGTTGTAAGGGGTAATCTCAGGAACTACTGGTCCGATTTGAATAATTTTTTCAGTGTTATATAGCTCATTCATCGAGAATGGTTATAGGCTATATATTATCACGCTAAGGCCAATAGGAGCGGAGCAACAATGAAAACTGTTTTAAAATCGGGGTATTTTTTCCTTTTGAGAGCTTCAGCTGCGTCTTAGCCCAAAATAACTATTCCACGCGTGCGAAGTCGCGGGTAGAAGCTATTAACTAATTATATTATCTATAATCTATAATAATATTATAAAGAGGTAAAGTTTGTGAGGTTGTAGGGGGTAATATCTGGGGAGTCGGAGAAAAATGGTCGAACGAAAACGTTTCTTACGAACGCTGCCTTAATTATGAGATATATATGATTGAGTTCTAGAGAAAAGTTGTAGTTTGATAATGCTCCCCCGGGGGGGGTTTTTTTTTTTTTTTTTTTTTTTTTTTTATAATTATGATTTTGTAAAAAAATTTTTTTTTTAAATTTTTTAATTGGGAGATTTTTTTTTTTTTTTGATGATAATTTCTAAAATATTGTTCATTTTAAAAATTTTTTTTTTTTTTGGTTGGTTTTTTTTCAGAGAGGGTTTAGGCTATTTTATTTCTTTTAAACCAATTAGAACGGAGCACCAATTAAGAATTTTTTAAAATCGGGGTTTTTTTTTTCTTTTTTAAGAGTTCCTCTTCTTTTTTTCTTTTCCCCAAAAAAACTTTTCCCCCGGAACAAATTCCGGGGGAAATTAAATTAATAATTTTACAATAACATTTGACATTTTTGACGTACTGGACAATGTTGCCACAGGCAAAAATAAACCGTGATCCAAAATCTCCCATAAATATATTAAATAGGTACATAACATTTTTACCTTTGTGAGTACAAAATGAATACCGTGTTCGACCACAAAATAAATTTGTTCGGTTCCCTCAATTTATAAAAAATATTGTGTTATATGCATTAAATAACTCTCACTCGCGTATTTGCTCTAGTGTATTTTTGATGGATCCCTGTGAATATTAAATACTTTGTGCATATAAGGTGCTCTATTTCCTTCTTTATCTCTGGCAACGTACATGCAAAATTTTATGATCAAAGTATGAGTAGTTAAGCCGTGTAAGCATAACAAACAAATAAGCTTGCTTTCATATTTAAATTCTACTTAGAATTTGGAAAATTCATGCGTTACAACAACAGGGTACATGTGATAAATAATAAGATCAGCTTCGAAATACTATTGTAATACGAAACGAATTTCTTATGAAAATAGGCTTATTTGGTCTCACTAAGATTAATCAGATAACTTTTATTTATATGGCTATTGTCAATGTAACTACCAATATATCTTTTAAAATAAAGAATTTCCTGTTGTCTTCATTAGAGTATACGGATATTTTGTATAGATACCTTAATAAATACACTGAGATCTTTCAATTAATGTTTTATTAACGCGTCTGTACCACGCTATTTTCACTTCTGATATTCGGGTTTGTATGGAAACGGCTCGTGTATTTTTGGATATAAATACGCTCTGTAGATGGCTCTGTAATGTAATTTTGTTGGCAAGTTTGCTAGCAAAAGATGGTGGGTAACTATAAGCCTCACGGATATAGAAGTAGAGGAAGGCCAAAGGCTCGATAGAGAGACGAACTACAATCTATAGCTGGTAGGAGCTGGATAGACACTGCAAGGAGTCGCGACACTTGGCTTTCTCTGGAGGAGGCCTTTACCCGAAAAGGGGTCCACGAAAATTAATGACAAAAAAAAATTGTATTTTTAAAATTGTAACAATGTAGTGGAATAAACATGCTTTTTTATTATGTTATGTATTTATTTATTATAACTATTAATTTTGACATTTCTGACAACTTTCAAATCTTTGTTTTCCTTCACTTCGTTTGTGTATCTGCTACGTGAAAGTGCTAAATTTTCTTGTCTCCCACAAACCATTTTATCTACCTCCGGATCTACTTATAAACACTGATTCCTGCATACACTCGAATTTTTATGTGCCTATCGATGAATATATTATTAATTACAAATAATAATGATCAAAGGCTTGTATACTATTTACGCAATATCGCTTAATGCATACATACATAGCTATAGATGTATATCTATAACTAACATATATTAGTTCGAAACCGTTATTATAGAGGCGCTGATTGGAAAGAACGAGTATGACCTCTATTTATCTAAGATACTCTGTGACGCACACTGGTTGAGTTAAATACTATGTTTGAGGCATGGGGTGTGTCCCTACATCTATATTACTATGAATGATATAGCTCTTTTAGTTGTTCAATTGTTTAGTCGAATTTTTATTTTATTATTAGAAATATTTTACAGATTTCACCCATTATTATTACCATAAAATCAAACTTTTTTCAAAATTTCATTAATTTCCTACAATATTTTTTTTTGTTTTTATTATAGGTGCTTATTTCATTACATATTTTTTTCAAATGAATGTTCTTACTTTTTAGTTTTATATAAGACCTGTCTTGATAATAAAAAAAACCTAAAATTCAACGGTAGCGCCACCTACCTGTTCCAGTTGTGAACCTAGATCATTCTTGAATCCACTTGAAGGCACACAAAAAAATTCATCGAAACCTATGCAGCAGTTTGGAGTTCAGTCACGTACACACGGACAGAAGAATTGTATACCTTATTTTACGTAAGTAATAATTTCCTTTTATATATATTAGTTTATTTTCTTCTTGTATATATATTTTTAAATTGAAACTGTTTGCTGTAAAGTGCATGTTGTGACAGCTTTTCAAGGTCAATGTAGGCACATTGGGCACATATAGTTTTTTGTACATAGCTCAATTTGTAGTGAACGTACGGTGTACTGAGCACTGGCTGCCCGCAAATAAATAAGAGCATTATTGGATTTTATTATGTCGTTGTCAATACGGTTTTAGTTTAGGACGTCAAACAAAATTAGTGTTTAGTAAAAACAAAATAATGATCGGTTTACTGTACTTTTTCGAGATAATGTTTCAACTATGAATACCTTGACTCAGTAATAATTTTAAAGATAGTCAATATTCATACGTTGTAACTTCTTTTGTTTTTAAAAATACACCGAACCAGCTGCTTTCTTAGTCTTATGTCGTATGTCATGTCACATTGTCCCAGTTTCTTACATCGATATAATTGCAAATCGGGAATTGTTTTGTAAACAATACTGTGTTGACGTCGAAATTAAGTAAATATCGACTGTCACAAACATTTCTATATTAGATTCCTTTATTGTTTACTTTTGTGATTTTCAGGTATTGAGGTTCTTTATTATTTAGTTTCATAGTATTTGAAGGGATACCGATTGAAATGTCACGACCAGCTTTTGTTTACTACGATCGTATGCTTTTTCTCTAATTGACTGATTTATTTTTGAAGTGAAAATCTCTTTAGGCCCGCTAAATAATGAACGAAAGTGACACGTCACGCTCGGATAACTGACGTACTGATTCGTGTTTATTCGGCTCTAGTCGTCATCAACCGCGTTTACAGCTTGATAGGGCGTGTATCGTTACAATAATTATGCTTTAATTATTACAAATTACAGTAATAAAATTATATTGTGGGTGCTTTAGACATTATTGGTAAAGTATTTCAAATATGAATATTACTGTGATATGATATGAATATGTTTATTACTATTGTACGTTTAAATATTAAAAAAAAGTGCGTGTGTCCTTATGTACACGCGTTAGAAGTTATACATCTTTGGCGTAACAAGATAAAAATCTTTTTAAAAATTTTTATCTTTCGCCTTGTTCTATGTTTGTAGAAAAAACGACACTAACAATAGAAAAAAGGTATTTAATACATTGAAAGTTTTAATACAAAGAAACACAAACAACAAATACAGGGTGTCTGTACCCGACGGACGCGACCACCGACCCAGGGAACCCCGCCAATCCGGGCGGCGCGCCGGACAGCGGTGTAAACAAGAATATTGGGGGGGGGGGCTGTCCCTGACTGGTATGTCTTTCGGTGGTCGCCATTGTTTTTGGATTGTACTGTGCTTACCTATAGTTAACTTCAGGGTGTCGGTTTTTCGTGACGGTGTGCGCGCGCATCGTAAAAATTTACTCTCATCATTTTTCCCTAACGCGCCAAAAGAAGTATAACTTCAAAAATGATAAATCTATACGAACTTTGATGTGCATGTCTATATTTATTACATTTAATTTATATCGTGTAGTCATAAGCATACACCCACTTATTAAAATTCTGATTCCGTTATCTTCTTTAACCTAAACATATAAATAGAATAAAACTGTCTGTTGTTTACGGGAACTAATCTCCGAAATTATTGAATCAATTTTATAGGAAGATGGAACATCTTTCAGTGTATAATTAAAAACTATTTAATAATGTTTTCTTTAGGGTTTGATCAATAATAATAAAATATAATATACGTACTTTATAGAAAGGTTAGTAGTAATGACAAAATTACAAATGAAGATATAAAAGATATCAATGATATCCCACAATTTTTTTCGAACTGACTACGCTATTGGCGTGACGGACCTTCACATCTTCACGGGACTAAACGATTTCGCATAATATATGTACTTCCAATGAAAGAACAACAAGCGAAGTGAGTCATAATCAACAGCCAGTAGTAAGTTTTTGAAGGTGGTAGAGCCACGCTGCATCTATTACTAGTTTCATCATGAATGGGTTGGCTCGCCCGAGGTACTACCACCCGACCCACAGAAAACCGACGTGAAGTAATAGTGCTTGCATTGTTGCGTTTCGTTCGGTCAGTGAGAGCGCCGGAGGCCCACCTCCTTCCCCCCTTTCCCTTCCCCTTTCTCCTTTCCCTACCCCTCCCCCATTTACAGGCTGGCAACGCACTTGCGACTCCCCTGGTGTTGCTAGTGTTTATGGACGGTGGTGATCACTTAACATCAGGTGACTCACCTGTTCGTTTGCCTGCTTTGATAAAAATACTGATATCTGGAGGTGCTGATATTAACAGTGACGCATCGCATGTTAATATCAGCACCTCCAGATATCAGTATTTTTATCATTTTTTTGTCACGTTTTACAAAAATATACATTTATTTCTAATTTACACTATTCTTAATCCAAATTTATTAAATTTTATTTTCTGTTTTTTAGTTGGATTTTTTATGAAAACGTGTTATTTTTTATTTTTTTTAAACTATTATTTATTTTTCATTTTTTAGTTAAATTTTTTTAACTTTTTTTTTTCGGATTACTGCATTGTCATCGACCTTTGACAGGTGTGCAAAGTTTGAATTAAATCTGATCGTTCAAAGTAGGACAAAATCGAGCTCAAAAGGGTCGGTTACATACATACATACAGGTGAAGCTAATAAAAGCGTGATAAAAAAGTAAATACATTACAATTGGACAGCAACAGATAAGTAGCGTTTTTTTTAATACTATAGGTTTTAGCGTTCTATCACAATCACGCCTGATTTTAAATTACTATGTAGTCTATAGTGGTAGATAGTTTAGCTGTTGGAACACATCCATAGGAGATTGGTAACAGATTTTGAATTTGAGGGTAACAACAAGGCCGGTTTAGAGAATAGACCTATCAACATACTATGGTTTCGTCACAATGGCTTTCTTCATTGAAAGTCCTGACTCAAATGAGTGATTGCAAAGATTCGAAGGGGGATCGAGATGATCTCCAAACATGTTAACCATTGAGCCCTTTTAAACGGAAATTTACAAGCCACGTTAAATACAAAACGCTATGAACTGCTAGTCGTTAAGAATAGAAGAATATATCAGTTGGAACTGTTGCGAATTCTTTCACTGCTTGAAGGAAAACATTGTAACAAAATGATAGCATGATTGTAGCGTTTTTTCTAAGCTCGCCTCGTTAGTTACGTCAACTTGAGAATCTATTGCCAAGCATCTATAGGTGGATTTTCGCAGCTCCGCTTGAAAGCCAGTCCCCCTTCTAGGTTTACCGTGCTTAAGACTTTAGACCATATCGCCATGTAACATCAGGCGAGATTATGGTCATATGCCAAAAAAACTACAAAGCATAAAAAATATAATGGATATTTCTTTTGGAAAACAAGAGTGCTTACACTGATCTATTCCAGTTTTAAAGTTAAGGTTCTCAAAACACACTGCAACTGGCACTCGAAGCTATCCAACTTGGTTCCCATGAGTAAACTTTTATTTCACTAGTCTTAGAACTGCGATCCCTTTTCTTAGATTAATATAAATAGCTACATGTTCTGACCACCAGTACATCAAGTGGATTAAACGCTATTTTGCTACTTTATACTTTAAAAAAGTTATCATTAACGTTGAAGTTCAACTTAAAGTGTGTAGGATAACATTTTTACTGCTCTCTTTATACTAAGATGAAGATATTTCTTTGGTTACCCGAAACGCTATACGATTAAACGCGACAGTATGAAGAATTAAATGATATGTTTCTCATATTACTTGCACGGTTACAGATTTTACTTTGATGATATCAAATACACGTTCATTAAATAGACTGTATACAGGTAATGTTCTTTTAGAATATAATGCATAAACAATAGAAATATAATTAAGCCACATATATCTGCAATGAATAACCTCAGATATAAAATACATTAATTTGGTATTGATTGGATAGGTATATCAAAGACTCCAAAAGAATAAACATGCTTTGAATTAAAACTATGACTTTTAGAAGAAGAAGTATATGGATTATGGATACGAAGCCTATAAGCATTAAACAATGCTTAGTTTTATAAGTATATTAAACTATAAGTATTGAAGTAACACCTCGGTTATAGCGTATTCGTATAACATAGAATATTGTGATAAATGCATTGCATGGTGTTAGGACTTTTACAAATTTTCGTCAATCAAATAGCTACCACCTTTAAGTTGATAATTTATCGCCAAGCGCATATGCGTTTTTCGATAACAACACTTGAGAGCCTCGTCTCGTTTTAGTTTAGCGTATTTACCATCTTAAGCCACATAGTTATTTAACAAGTGAGATTGTGGTCAAATATTTAAAGCCAGCAAAGAATGTAACAAAGTAACATGATCTTAAAATAATTTGGTTTTATCATTTTCCTGGTAGAGAGAGAATCAAGATTATCTTATTTTTCTTAAAATTACTGAAAGATTACTTACATAATATTTGAATAACCCCTTGACAGATCAGAAAACAAGTATAATACCTAGAAAACGTAGGAGGTATATTGAGCAAAATTACTGCAGGAAAATTTTTACGTGGGCCGAACGAGGTTAACAAGTTCTACTTTATAATATTCTAGTGGGTGTTTTATATAAAATCGTTCTTTGCTCTCTTCGTTAAACCTGAGTTTATTTCATTTGTTAAACTCAGAGTCATTACCGTTGAGAAAACAAAAGACTTTGAATGAATGTTATTTAATCAACTACATTTCTAAAGTTATCAATAATTAAAATTGTTTTAACTTTTCTTATAGAAGTTTTAATAAAGTTTACCTTGAAACCTCTTGGTTTCATTTAGTATACACCTGAAAGGATGAACTGCTTGTGGAAGTTACCAATTATTTTACCAAGCAAGTGTTCCCTTATACTTTGTCCTTCTTATTCTTCTGATCCTTATCCCACTTAAGTAGGATCGGCACAATATGTTTTCTTCTTTCACTCTCCCCTGTCAGATGTCATTTCAGTATACCTTTTATACACATATTTATGACACAATCCATCCATACCTTTTTCGGTCTTCCTCTTCTCTTATATTCGACCACCTCCATACTTAAAACTTTTCCTGTTTCATATCTCCTCATAACATTCCCACATAACACTAACTTATAACTTCTCAATTTCTCTATAATCGGTACTATTTTCAAACTTCCTCCGATATACTCATTCGTAATCTTATCCATTCTAGTTACATCACACATTCTGGTTTTATATTATACTTTATATCGTCTTGTGTATTATTTATTCCCTTTATTAGTGTAAGCGACCTACAATATATAACAATAGTATTCATAATAAGTTCTATGGCATAATTATACGTGTAATTGGTTTAACGTAATTTTATACATAGATAGCTCGAGCTGTACTGAAAAGTTTGGTTAAACATTGAAGTTGGATTAGGGATTGATTGCCAAGAATAAGCAGGATATACACGGATATTTATACCCACATAGGTACATTTTGTCCACTATAATACACTTCGAACACTATACTGACAGTTGACAGAGGTAAGTTAAGGAGGAAAACATGTAGTGCCAACCGTCCGTAATTGGGATAAAGGTCAAAAGTTGGTGACCTTAAAGCCGCGGATACACTAGGGGACAAACAGAGCGACATGTTGCGGAACATGTTGCTCGTCAACTACGTGAATATCTCGAGACAAATGTCACGAAATATTTTGCAGACCACATTAGGTCATCGGTTATAGAAATGTCGCCCGAGGAGGTTGTGGCGATTATTGCTGCGTACATACTTATTTTGGGAGAAAAACGTAAGCGACATAGAAAGTGGTGGATGCGAAACTTCTTAATAGAACGAGAAAGAAGTAAAATTTAAATGATTCCCGAATCAAACATTGATCATTTGCGAATTTTATTTATTAATTTTATTGTCTTTCTCTTATTTTATTTTCACGGACAAGTGCATACCCCACTTTGATTTCTTTTCTCGGTAAATTAATCGTATTGGCAATATTCTCCCACGAGTCATTTTTCATTATTTTATTTCGGTGATCCCGGTTTGAAGTACCCCACAACAAATTATGACTGTCGTAAAGCTCAAGAAGTAAAAGTACGGTTTCGTTTCCCCACACTGTCGACATGGAGAAGGGCACGTCGCATACAAGTTATAGTTTGTAATAAATGCCACGACCCTGACCCGCGACACGTGCGCTCGCTCTCGAGGCGGGAGCAAGCAACATGTCCCGCGTCACGTGAAGGTCTCTCAAAATGTTGCGGGACATATTGCGGGACACTGAGCAACGTTGCAGCGTTACGTAGATTCAGTGTTGCAGGTCATGTTGTGGGACATTCTGCCTCCTGGTGTATCCCGTACCTTATGATAATATATAAAAGTGGGTACTCACGTGGCCACCAATAATTCATTATTTCAGTTAGTTACCGATATATTACATAGAAAGGAATTCAACCAGTATAGATACATCAATTATAACAAACGACTCCTATTATAATATCAGATTATGAGAGAGAGAATGTCATCATCACATAAATCTGAAAGAGACCCAAAAAAGAAGAGAATTGCTTAGGTGATAGAGCCACACTGAAGCTATTACTGGTTTCAGCATGAATGGGTCGGCTCGTTCGGGGTAGTACTACCCGACCCACAGAAAACCGACGTGAAGTAACAGTGCTTGCATTGTTGCGTTTCGTTCGGTCAGTGAGAGCGCCGGATGCCCCCTGTCTTTAAAATTAAAACTCTTGGATTTGCTATTACGCGTTATATCTAATTGACTTAAAAAAACGAATCTACTATGCCTATTGTATTTTCCAGTGATGGTTGTAGTGTCCAAAATTGTAGCGTAACTATATCTAATGATTTAAATAATGTCAAAAACTAAAAAAATATTAAGTTAAGGCTCATATTCAAACTAAATGTTTTTCAGATCACTCTGATAAAGATTAATAAAGAACGAGATTTATTTGCACTTTGTAACTTTATAAAAATCGTTAGGGAATCACGACAGTTAAATCCTACAAGGTTAGATAACTCGATTACAATAGTAATCGATATAATGAGTAAAACAAATCTGTTTGAATCATTCTCCGTTAATAAAAAATCGTCCTAGAAATAAGACAAGCTCGCTTGTTTTCTAACGCCTAAAAGGATTGAAACACAACAAATTTAATGTTTAATTTATGTTTTACTAACGAATAGGTAAGCATTCCTCACAGTTTAAACAATGTAATTCCTCTAATAATTAAGGAATTTTATTAAAAAAATATTTCGTTAACTAATCAAGAATATAGGGAATGGCGGTCTCTCATGGAACAAATGTCGAAGAATTATCATACATTTCAACTAAAATAGATCAAGTAACATTTTTACAACAAGTAATAATATAGTTTTACTACTACCTCGGAAGAAATATTTTTTACATGGATGAAATGTACCTTATGCCCTTTTCTGCACACCTGATAACGGGTAGAATTGAGGGGTTCAGTACATAATGCGTCAAAAATTAACAAACGATAACTCTCATTCGTATTTATAACTAGCTTCTGCCCGCGACAACGTCCGCGTGGAATACTTACTTTGGGGTAACGCTAACACGCAGCGGAAGCTCGCAAAAGGAAAAAAACCCCGACTTTGAAACATCCTTCATTGGTGCTCCACTTCTATTGGTCTTAGCGTGATGATAGCCTACAGCCTTTCTCGAGAAATGAGCTATCTAACATTAACATTTCAGATCAGACGAGTAGTTCCTGAGATTAAGGCGTTCAACCAAACAAATAAACTCTCCAGCTATATTATACTAGTAGAGACTAGAAAAAGTTTTTTGATAAATTCCAGAAATTCGTAATATATATTTTAACTAGCTTCTGCCCACGACTTCGTCCGCGTGAAATAGTTACTTTAGACTAAAGCTAACACGCAGCCTAAGCGCTCAAATGAAAAAAAAAACGATTTTGAAACATTCTTAATTGGGGATCCGCTCCCAGTTATCTTAGCGTGATGATATATAGTCAGTAGCTTTCCTCGATAAATGAGCTCTCTAACACTGAAGGAATTATTCAAAACGGACCAGTAGTTCCTGAGATTAGCGCGTTCAACAAAACTCTTCTCTTCGCGTCGCTCCTCGTTTTGCCATAACCTATTTACACCATCGTCATTCGTCGGCGCCGACCACTGGCGTAGAACCTCGAACCATCCGGCATCGAACCTTGAATGAGCCGGTGAGTGATCACAACATTCGCTGCTTTCTCTCTCTGATATCGCATTTGATTCGCATCACACGTGATTTCCGATCGAAGGAAGCAACACCAATACAGATATCTGGAAACAAAAGTGTATCAAATAGTATTTTTTGTTCACCTATGGAACAAAAATGAAACTTAAGCTTTCATTTTTACGTACAGTTAAGATAAAACGTTGACAAAATAAAATAGTGTTACAATATGTGCGTAATGTGGCTTAGAGTTAGAGTTTCCTTTTACTTGACTCAAATATTAACTGAACGTGGGTATTGTAAGTAATACCTTAATAATAGCCCAGTCATATTAGGTGAAAAAAGGGGTCAACCTCGGAATGAAAGATAATAAGCTGTAAATTCGTATAAACCTTTGTTTTGTTGTTCTAAATGTTGTCTCAAAAGTCACAAGTGCTATCATGTCCGCGTCTTAAGATATTGAAGGTCAAAGGTCGTAAAAATCGGTTTTTCGTGAATATCTCGCTTTCTATTGCTTAAATGAGATTTGCACCTATTATAAAAGTTGTAGAGTATAAAATTATCTACAACTTTTGTTTGAATTTTTTTTTCATACGATCAACCGTTTTTGCGGTAGAACGCGAAGAATGCGCCGCGTACAGTCATATATGGCCTAATGCAAGGCCAAGCGTGAGTTACGGTTATCAGTACGTTGTATAAAGTTAATTATTTACTAAAAAATTATAATTATTAAACAATGCCCACTATTTATGTATTAATTATTTATATTTAATTAAATTAAGTGACTTAATTATTTATATCTAACTATAGTATACTCCCCCGTACAAACATTATTTGAAAATGGAGTGCGTATTTTGTTGGCTTTATATAATGCTCCAAAATCTGAGGGCAACATTCATCATTTCCGCTACACGTAATTCATCAAATTAACGAAACCAAATAAACCTGTACAATTGTCAACACTTCCACCAACAAGTATAGCAGCTCATTAACATATAAATCGTGTCTACTACCAGATTCAAACGTGGTTAGGGAAGGACTTAGAACCTCAAGAATGGGGCTGGATGTTTGATAATGAAATCCTGGAGCCCATAAGAACGTTATTGTCTCCAGCACCAGCCGAACTACTAAATATGATATTTAACAATTGCAAAAACGGTTGTGGTTCCCGCTGTGGATGCAGAAAATCAGTGCTACTATGTTCTTTAGCATGTGGCCAGTGCAATGGACAAGCTTGCCTCAACGTTTCACTATATCCAAGTATCCCGATGAAGAAAGCGCATACGATCCTGAAATTCTGGAAGGTTTGGAGATGAATATGACCGATAATGAGGATGATGACAATGAATTGAACATTTTCGAGCAAAAACAAGAAGAAGACGATGAAGAAGAAGAAGATAACTAGCTTCCATTTACAATTTTATTATAATTAAAATCAACAAAATTTTTTTAAATATTTGAACTCACATTTCAATAAATGTATAATATGCTATATTTAATGATAAATAAATATATATATAAAATATATTCCCTTACTGCCTTTTTAACTTAAAATATATAATCCAAAATTAATAATATACTATAGTTAAATATAAATAATTAAGTCACTTATTTAGTTAAATATAAATAATTAATAATTAGTACATAAATAATGGGCATTGTTTAATAATTATATTTTTTTAGTAAATAATTAACTTTATACAACGTACTGATAACCGTAACTCACGCTTGACCTTGCATTAGGCCATATATGACTGTACGCGACGCACTCTTCGCGGTCTACCGCAAAAAAGGTTGATCGTATGAAAAAAAAATTAAAACAAAAGTTGTAGAGAATTTTATACTCTACAACTTTTATAATAGGTGCAAATCTCATTTAAGCAATAGAAAGCGAGATATTCACGAAAAACCGATTTTTACGACCTTTGACCTTCAATATCTTAAGATGCGGACACGATAGCACTTGTGACTTTTGAGGCAACATTTAGAACGACAAAACAAAGGTTTATACCAATTTACAGCTTATTATCTTTCATTCCGAGGTGAAACCTCTAATATGACTGGGCTATAATGTTAAAACTATTTACGATAGCACCTGCCTTTGTGAGATCTAATCAAAACTTTAAACATCTGCTTCAAAAATGCCCCAAATTTATTACGAAGAGACTAGGACATATAAAACTTTGTAACAATCTTCGTATGTGCCCCTTTAATCTTTTGGACTTGATGGAGAAGGAGTCTGCTATCAAATCGTTTCATAATTTTATAAAACATGTGATCACTAATCTCGAGGCATTTAACGGGCTTTGAAATGACCGTGACTCTCTGAAGTACACATAAATCATGACAGAAGAATCTTTGTCGCCTTATTATATAACGTTCATGCAACGCGTGAATGAAAAGAGAAGTGACTCGTGTCAAATTGCGACTACCTCTCTCTCCCATTACATTACTAATTCTGAATATATTATTTCTGCGAAAATAACAAATAAATATAATATATGAAATAAATTTCCATAGGAAATCTTAACAGGGAAGCTGTCATTCAAATTAGTAATGCCACGAAGCTCTCTCACAATTGTTCGGACTACAATCGCGTAATTTTTCCATGTTCTTTTATGATGATACAACAGACGAGGCTGTTTCCGTGAATTCCATAACGAATTGCTACGGGGACAAAAAGCCTGTATGAATTGTATGTAATTAAAACTTGTAATTGATTGTTTTGTTTGCATTTTAATGTGTTTAATTTCGCCGTCAGGAGAATCACTCGTTCATATTCAACCTGTGGACAGGGAAGCCTTTGTAAATAACCAAGCCCGGCCCAATCTACCAATGTTCGGTGAAAAATAACAAGCATCATTAATTACTCAAAGCATTTAAAATTTTGCAGATATATCGTTAATTCTTCTTCACTTTATTTTTGGCAACCAATCTTCTAAATTATTAATGCCATTGTCGAGTAGGTAGGATATTACAAGTATCCTGTGAAAAATTCAATATTCTGACAAGATGGTGGCTCTTAGAACTTTCCAGGGAGTTTTTATGGCATCCCAGAATTCATGCTACGTGGTACTACTTTTCATCCACTTCACTTGTGCGCAATAACCGAACAACTATCTTCTATATCTATACATATAATAAGAATGTAAATCTAAAGGGTCTGTACTTTTTCGATTTTCGTGAAAAAAATTATTGCAGATGTCTAGAAACATCTAATAAAATACATTTCAATCATTTTTAGAAATGTCTGTCTATCTATCTGTCTGTTTGTATGAACACGCATCACTGCTAAAGTACTGGGTTCACAATAATACCACACCATCATAAAGCATATCTTCGAGAATAACTTAGTCCTTGTTTCATTAAAATCGGTCGACTCTATCAAAAGTTATTGTAATTTTATTGACGATGCGGCGTAAGTCCGAGATAAAAGTAGATAAGTAAATAGGCTTAATACATTCAGATGATTTCATTAATCACTGTTTTTTACATAAGGTTCCACGCGGACGAAATCGCGGGCACAGCTAGTGCATTATCTATCACCATACATAAAGCCTCAGGTATCAAAAGCTAGTTGCAACGACCGGTGCCGAAAGCTGCAAGGGGCGACGCGGAGTGAATAACCGATAAAATATCAATAATAAAACAGACAATAAACCCTTTTGTTTTACTCATGCCATTCCCACGTTCACTTTCACTTCACCCGACGGTCATTGATACTGTGCTTCAACATATATGCGTAGGGGATTGCGTATAATTTTTGTATTTTTTTGTTTTTATTATTTTTTTTTTTGATTATTGGAATTGGACTTGGAATTATTGGAATTTGTGCTAACATATAGATTATTACATAAAATAAAAGTACGGAACAACCTTTCTCCTTAGCTCCTTTCATTGACTGGTTAGGGTATTAAATGCAGGGATGTCCACGTTTAACGTGATTCTTAAAGCGATGCATAGGATGGCCAACATACCTCTTTGCATGTGCAGCCTCTCCGAGCAGAATTTACCAAAGTGGTCGTCTCTTTTTGAGAATAGCGGTAATGCTACGAAGCAGAACTTTATATTTTTTTTCTATACGTAAAGATTTTTTTTAAAGAAAGTGGAACTTTTTTTTAAGGGCTGCCGTCAGAAGCAACAATTCAAAACAATGAAATAACTATATTCTCTTTTGAATTTTTAAATTAATTGTAGTCTGAATTATTTAAAATTCATTATTATTATATACCTATTGAAATTATTAATGCTAGTCTGGTTTTCACATCTATTGCCGCTTGGAGCATTACTTACATACATTTCTATGCTGCAATCAGATCGCAGATCGCAGATCGCTGGTCTGACGCAAGCCACGCAAGCGCAATTTTTATTTTTTTTATATCATAGGTGGCAAACGAACAGGTGGGCCACCTGATGTTAAGTGATCACCACCGTCCATAGACACTTGCAACACCCGAAGAGTCGCAAGTGCGTTGCCAGCTTGTGTTTGGGAGAAAGAGGAGTGTGGAAGTGGAGAGGGGGCATAGGTCTCCGGCACTCTCACTGACCGAACGAAACGCAACAATGCAAGTACTATTACTTCACGTCGGTTTTCTGTGAGAGGGTGGTACTACCCCGGGCGAGCCGACCCACTCATGCTGAAACCAGTAGTAGCTTCAGCGTGGCTCTACCACCTACAAAATACAGTTGGTCATGCTCTCTAGCATGTCATGAAGCGAAATTGTAAATTTATCTTCAGAAAAAAATACCGCCTATATAGGTTTTCACTTCAAGAACTGGTTTAATAATTTTGTAATTCACGCAAACAAAGCCGCGGGCATAGCTAGTAATGAAATAAAACGTAAAAATCACAGCGAAATATAAGCCACAAAACGGTGTAGCGACACCGGCTATTAAGCGAATATCGGTAATTCAAAGGCCGTGCTTTGTGAATGTTAAAAATTTAATTAAACATTACGGTCACCCTTTTGTGCCTCGAATTCACGTATTTATTAGAGCAGACATTGAGCGGTGGTCGCTCTGTAATTGCGCTGTACGCAAGCCTGTATTCAGGTGGGGGGTCATGGGGGAGTTGTGATGGGTAGCGATAATAATGAAATGATACGTTCGAGCGGGTTCAATTCTCAGTTTTTCATGAAAGGAAACACGATAACTTAGTATTTTTGCAGTAAAACATCTTATGGGAGGCTTTGAAATATTGATCTGAAAAAGTTTTAACTAACAAAAAGTTGTAGGGGCTACACACTGTGCCGGGTAGAGTGGGAGCAGTGTCTCGCTTGGCTTCGAGTATTGGAGAACAGTGAGACACACGCTCTTCTCACTTTCTTCCTTTCGCATTGTCCATGGTTGCGTGCACCGCGTTCAGACGGCGTGGCGATAACTAAACACAATCTATGCTATTTAAAAGTAATATGATAGTAAGAGTAAGTGATAGTTAAAATGTTTCTCTGTAATACAAAAGATTCACTTTAATCGTGTGTCTTTACTACACTTACACTCACTTTACAGTAAGGCTATGTACTGAAATAAAATGGCAAACAACTGAACGTCAATCTGTCAATATTTTTGAAGATCTCCCTTACTGTCTTTTGTCTTAGTCAATTTTTTTACTATGTAACAACCGGAAGCACCACCGTTGTATCGCGCCATGGCACTGAACACTGAAAGTACTGCCGTACGTAATGCCAGGTGCTACCACCGGAAGTGCGGCCATAGCCGAGGCAAGCCATGCAACTACCCCACCGGCCATTAGCGCCATCTAGCCACGCCTAGCCATGCCTTACGGTGGGGTAGGAGTAGCCAGCCACAGAAGGCCGTGCGTATTTCGACACGAGGCAGTCCTGTACCACATTAAAGCTTGGAAATTCTTGCCGTTGAATACAGATTTAGGGTGATTACTGAATTATAATAGAACACATAAAAGTGACGATTGACTTACATGATCTAACAATAGATTAAATATTTCAATTTTGCTAGTTTCAATTATACTGCCGTCGAAATGAAAAAGGAGAACAATAGAAATCGGAAGAAATTTAAAAAGTGTATAACGAAATTCAGTCCTCGTCAATGTATTAGTAGATTATTACTACCATTGGCGAGTATTGATACTACAAGTTTCTTGCGATCATTTCAATGAACTAACAAGATGGTGGCCGTCTTGTTAGAACTTTCCAGGGTATTTTTTGTGTCAAATCAGAATCCATTCTCCGTGATATTATTTCCCATGAACTTCCCTTGTGCACAATAATCAAACTGTGTTATCTAAGGCATCATCAATGTTATAAGATATTATAATATGTAATAATATATAAGAATCAAATAAAAACAAGATTATGAGGAAAATCTTTGAAAACCTGCATTTTGTAAAGAACCGGCATGATCTAAGTACTAGATACTGTAATAAACTGGTCGTCCCAGTCTCAGACTTAGCAAAACCAATAATAGTTTCTTAGGTAATAGTGTTAGGTTTTACAATAAAGTCCCAAAACATATTACCGGTTTGCCGGACTGTAAATTTAAACGCCACGTCAAGCGGGTTTTATTGTCAAAAGGCTATTATAGAGTGGATCAATATGTGAACGATGGTGATGTCTGAAATTGTCTCCTCTCTGTGCATCCACTAAAAACGATTGTAATGTATAATATATTCGAAATATATATGTTAAAAAGATGTACCCGACCGAGTTTCTTGCCGGTTCTTCTCGATGACTGGGTTGTTTTCCGAACCGGTGATAGTTTTGACGTTCATAAGCGCCTTATTAGGGCTTAAACTGAATAAAGTAATATTGATTTGATTTGACAAAATCCTCTATATGACATTCCAAAAACTCCTAATAGGTTTTTATAGCCACATTTGTGTTCTGCGCAGCTATACTCAGAGCGGTCAAAAGTTTGTCTCGGACTGTATATCTAATTTGTTTTAGATTTAATACAATTCGAGAACTGTAGTAACAAAAATAAATATTATAGAACCTTTTTTCCTGATTTGTAGTATACTAGCTTCTGTCCGCGACTTCGTCCGCGTGGAATAGTTACTTTGGGGTAACGCTAACACGCAGCAGAAGCTCTCAAAAGGAAAAAAAAAATAGATTTTGAAACGTTCTTCACTGTTCCTCTGCTTCTATTGGTCTTAGAGTGATGATATAGCCTTCCTTAATGATTGAGCTAGAATTTTTCAAATCTAACCAGTAGTTCCTGAGAATAGGGCGTTTAACTAAATTAGCTATATAATATTAGTATAGATTACTACTCTTCTCTCGTACCTAACTCGAGCCGTTATTCAAATTACAATAACTTTTGATAGAGTGGACCGATTTTAATGAAACAAAGACTAAGTTACTTTCGATGATTATGATTATTTTCTATGTGAGGTTTTATTGTGAACCCAGTACTTTGGCAGTGATGCGTGTTCATACAAACAGGCAGACAGACAGTTACACAGACAGATAGACATTTCAAAAAATGATTGAAATGTATTCTATTACTTATTCCTAGACACCTGCAACAATTTTTTTCACGAAAATCGAAAAAGTACAGACACGTTATATTTACATTCTTATTATATGTATAGAAGATATATAAAAAAATTATAAGAAGATATAAAACCCAATATGGCCAAAAACGATAGATGCACCCCTATTTCTTTGGACGAAAATATAACTCACTTTACATTATAACTAATAGGAAGACTTAAAATTAACTGAGTGCAGTCAATATTCAAGTGCGTAACCCTATTCGGGCCATCCTGACAGTGGTGGTAAAGGGTTAATTTAACGGTCTATGGCTTGCTACAGGGGGATACGTACGCCTCCCGAGTTGCTCTCATGTCGACATGCTGACATATTTTACGTTCAATTAATTGGCAAAAATAAAAACACAATGATTTCTATTTGCGTTATTCAAAATGTAATTGTATTTTCTTTTATATAGAGACAAATTACCTTGATTAGAGTCTACACCTTAGGAATAAATCAAGAATTGCAAAACTAATTTTCTACACAAGATAATTTCTATTTGAAAATATATCTGCATTCCATAGATTGGTGAGTTCATTCGGCGTTAGTGGAGCATTTATTATTAACAAGATATATGATAAGCCTCTTTTGTTTAGATTTACGATAAGTCCTACTTTTTTATATTTAAAAAAACGATGTGGGCTAAGATGATAAAACACTGAAGCTATGCCGCCGGGACACATCGATAAGTGCTTGGTGATAGATTTTAAGATTGAAGATCGTAACTAGCCAGGTCAGTTTAGATTTTATTAATTATTTTTATGGGTCATCAACATGACAATAAATTTGTAAAGATGTTAATAGTAGTTTATGATTGAATATAAATGAAATCATATTTAGAAACAAACCAGGGCATGCTCCAACAATAAATTAAATTTTAATAAAACTAATATACCTATTTTAGATATTTAAAAAATATAAATAAATGATACGAATACTATGAAACTGTAACAGAAAGAGAAAAACAATTCTACGGCTAATTGCTACTCTAAAACTATATTTTAAAATATTATGTAAACTAACAAACAGGAAGATAAAACAAAAAAGCTAAAATATTTTTTTTTTATATTTCATAGGAAGCAAACGAACAAGCAGGTCACCATATGTTAAGTGATTACCGCCGTCCATAGACACTAGCAACACCAGGGGAGTCGCAAGTTATCAGCCTGTGTTTGCGGGAATGGAAGTTTCGGAGGGAGGAGAGGGGGAGGAGGTGGGTATCCGGCGCTCTCACTAATCGAACGAAACTCAACAATGCAAGCACTGTTACTTCATGTCTGTGTTTCTGTAGGTCCGGTGGTACTACCCCGGGCGAGCCGATCCATTCATGCCAAAACCAGTAATAGATTTAGCGTAGCTCTACCACCTACCGAGTTTGTAAGGAAGAATAGATGTTTCTTTTGATCATGGATGGATTTTAATAAAACTTTACAGTAATGTAGCGTATAGATTAGGATAACACATGTGCTATAATTAATATCGATATTTGTTAAAATAGCCAAGTGACAATTATAAGTGCCAAGTGAGTCCTGCCATATTTGATTGAAGATGGTGTTACTTTGCGGAATTCCATTGTTAAATACTATAGTAGACGTTACTTGGCACTTCCGCCTAGAATTGATAGGCCGCTACCACGTCACATTGCAACAAAAAACATTTAATTTTAGCGAGGTGTACCTGAATAAGTTTTGGGGTATAAGGGGTGTCGAATAACATCTAAAACTTGTGACATCCAAGCCAACCTCACCTGCACGTGGTTCACTCTGCTGAACAACGAGCGAGGCAATGGCGAAAGCAGGGTGGTAGAGTTTTACAGCCTGATTGGGTCGCAACCACCATGTATATGGCGAAAAAGCCCGTCATAGTGATTCGCTTCTGCGGGTCGCGTTTCGGGATCAGCCTGTGCATATCCAGCTTTTCACAGGCCGGCATGACAGCGGCGACCGGCGATGGATAGTGTGTCACTCGGTGGTCGCCATTGTTTTTGGATTGTACTGTGCTTACCATCAGGCTCAGTGCAGTCCTTTTTCCGTGCTACAATAAAAAAAAAGTTAAATCTGAAACTAGTAATAGAAAATGCGAAATATAAGTAGCTAAAACAAAATTTTTATTGAAGGACGCGTAACGCAAGCGTAGCAGCGAGCAAAGGATTAGTTATTGAAAAAGCAAGCGTGTATAAATTTACGGGCAGTCATTATTCGGATATAATATAAAACGTGCCACACTTTCACAGATATAAACTCTTAATTCAACCTCGTCCTTTGTCGCTAGTTTTCAGAACGGTAAAACTAACGAATTTACACTATCACATATTTTAAATTACCTTAACCAATTCCAACTAAATTCTGTAAACATAATTTAGTGCTTCGATTATTTATCTTCCTTAACCACTTACGCGTTTTATTAGATACTCATAGAACTGGAAATTCTTGCAACAAAAAATATTAGGGAGAGAATAAACGTCCGCACATAATTTTTATTAAGTATCTATTATCCCATTTTTATAATTCGATACTTAATTAGATCTGGATTCGAAGTAATTAACGCACGACGGCGCATTATCAGAATATCTTTTAATTAATTCCTTGTAATTGGCTATTATTGTCACGTTTACGTAATTAGTTGTAATCGATCGCTAATATGTTCCTCGGTTGACAATGTAAGCTTTTTTATAGTGACAATGCTTTAAGAATGTATGGGACATGTATGGTCTTAAATATTACCATATTACTACTCTCGTCATGGGAGAAATTGTAAGGAACCCCAAACTATACCGTTACGCTATGTCATACTTCCACCTTAACTAATCTGTGGTTGCAGTTAGATTATAGATTTCTAAAAATTTTTTTTACGTCATGGGGGAGGCAAACGAACAGGTGGGTAATGTTAATTGATCACCACCCTCCATAGACACTAACAACACCAGGGGAGTCGCAAGTGTATTGTCAGCCTGTGTTTGGGGGAATAGAAGTTTGGGAGGAGAGGAAGGGGAGGTGGGTAATCGGCGCTCTCACTGACCGAACGAAACGCAACAATGCGTGCACTGTTACTTCATGTCGGTATTTCTGTGGGTTGGGTGGTACTACCCCGGACAAGCTAACCTATTTATGCCAATTCATTCAAGTAATGGCTTCATTGTGGCTCTACCACCAATTAACCTGGTTTTTTTTTTTTTATTGTAGCTCGGCAAAGTGACTGTACTATGCCTGATGGTAAGCACAGTACAATCCAAAAACAATGGCGACCACCGAAAGACATACTATCCATCGCCGGTCGCCGCTGTCATGCCGGCCTGAAAGCGACCCAGTCAGGGACAGCCCCCCCCAACCCCCGCTTGCTGGATATACACTGGCTGATCCCGGAACGCGACACGCCCAAACGTGCCACTATGGCGGGTGTTTCACCTGGTGTACGGTGGTCGCGATCCAGTCGGGTACAGACACCCTACCACCCCGCAGTTGTTTGTTGTTTCTTTTCATATTCTCAGTTGCCCTGTAGCTTGCTTTAATAAATAAAAAGGACAGTGGAAATGTTTGGAAAGCTGTCACAATTGAATTTATGACAACGCTTTTTTAATGGAAGAGTGAAGACTATTTCTAGAACCCTATTGTTTACTTATCATAGTCAGGGTGATAATGTTTCAATGTGTGGGTTTTTCCTACGCTTCCATGACTCATCTATTTTTTATTTGTAACAATGAATTTTTCAGAATAACTGAAGAGACTTCTAGACTGGTTCAGATATTTCTTCAATGTTCGGATGTAGAATCGTTATTTATTAAATTCTTTTCATATACTAATAATTAATTTATACTTCTATATTATATTTATACTAATATATAAAGCTGAAGAGTTTTTTTTGTTTGGTTGAACGCTATGATCTCAGGAACTACCAGTCCGATTTGTCGAGGTCGAGTTGTCTCATTTATCGAGGAAGGCTTTAGGCTATATATCATCACGCAAAGATCAATATTCTATTGCAAACATTTTCAAAGTTTATTTTGTTTTCCTATTCAAAATTTGTTATCTATTACGTATTATAAAAATAAAGTTTGTGTATGTACAATTATAATAACAACTTTTTGACGAATGTATATGGCTACAAATGACCAAAAAATGTTTTTTAATATTTTGTCTATATTTTTATATTATTATATTTTGTCTGTTTGTTTGATTATTCCGAGTAATCTTCAAAACGGCTGGACCTATTTTAACGGGAATTTTACTGGCAGATAGCCGAAATTATAGCGGTTGACATATTGTACTTTATTTGTCCGCGGCTTCGTCCGCATTGCTATTTCCAAAATGGTTGGACCGATTTTCACGGGGTGTTCACTGGTAGATAGCAGACCTCATAAAAAGTAATTTAGGTTTTTTTTATTCAATTTATTTTATTCAGTGCAATGTCCGTAATGCTTGAACTGATTTTCACGGGGCGTTCACTGGCAGATAACTCACCTTATAAGAAGTAACTTACACTATTTTATTTTGTTACTCAAGACTTCGTCCGCAATATTCTACTATCTCCTAATCGGTTGGACCGACTTTCACGGGAGATTTACGGGCAGATAACTAGCGAGCTCGGAAGACGTTGTCCCGCCCCGATAATAAAAAGAAAATTTTGAAAAATTATACTTAAACCTTCCCCATGAGTCATTCTATCTACTGGTGAAAACGGCATGAAAATCAGATCTGTAGTTTTTGACTTTATCGCGAACAAACAAACAGACAGACCAGAGGACTTTGTTTTACACTATGAAGTGATGAACTGTTACCTGTGCATTCGTTCGTGTGAATTTAATAAAAATAGTTTGTTTACTGTAAATCAGCGCGTGAGACGTGCGCTGTATTGGACTCCAAGTGTAAATGTATGTAATTTGAATTATATTATCATTTTGGTCAATTTGGCGGCCATTTTGTTTTATTTACCGCGTTTGCATCTACATAACTCAGTGATTATAGCAACGTATAAGAATTATACAATTATATCGACAATATGGGCATGTTTTGTCTATATAATAAACAATTTAATACATATTGTTCGATAATGTATAGTTTAAAATTTTCATTACTTTGTTATATAGTGTTAATGAGCACTGAGGGTGGTACATAGTAGGTTAAAGTTCCAGGTATGTTGCTGATGATAAATCCCATTCCATTCGATATGCTATTCGTATTCATATATCTAATGTACACGTTACATGTTACAGTAGATGGCGTAATGTAAGATTGTAAGTAGGTGTGTACATTACAGAAATGCTTTTTCAAAAACATTTGTAACTATGACACCATAGTTATTTAATACATTTTAAAAACGCATGCGGAGCCGCGGGTGACAGCTAGTATTATTATAAAGCTGCAGGATTTGTTTGCTGGTCCGATTTAGAAACATATTTCAGTTTTAGATAGCTCAGTTATCAAGAACGGCTACAGGCTATATATCATCAAGATAAGACCAATAGAAGCGGAGAACCAATGAAGAATGTTTCACAATCCTTTTTTTCTTTTCAGAGCTTCCGCTGCATGTTAACGTTAGCCCAAAGTAACGAACTATTCCCCGAGGACGAAGTCGCGGACAGGAGCTAGTTTACTCATATACTATAAGTATTAATAGCTGCCTGACCCCACTTTCAACGAGTCTACTAAAGAAGAAAATTATACTAAATTTTTCGTTTACAGTACGATCATATAATGAAATAAAATGCCAACTAACCAATTTAGGACCAATTTTCCAATTCTATATATGTTTTTGATTATATGAATTTTTGTACTGTTTGTTTGTAGTGAGATGTGCTCTATTTTTACTGACTCACTAACTTTATTTGGAAGTTTTCAATCCCAATTTTTCAATTTTCCGTACGATCTTAATTAAATATTTTATTTCATACAAACTTTGTTCTGACAATTAAAAACATAACAAAATAAGAATTAGCCAAATTAGTACAACCGTTTTAAAGTGATACGCGTACATACATTCAGCATTTGATGTTTATTTATATATATTGTAAACAATAATAATTACACAATACCTGATCTTTAAATGTAGCAACTCTTACGAAAATATACTCACCCTACAACTCTCTACAGCCTGTAGATGAATTTGACGCGTGTCGGAATATACAATACAATTATATAATAAACAAAAGGGAATTGAATAATCGAAATTGTTGTGTAGAACTCATTAATAGTAATGTGATCGAGCCATTTATTTTTAATAACAACTTACTTGGTTAATTTGATAATGAAAAATTTATATCCACTCGTAATATTTTTAGGAATAAGTGATAAATGTGTTATTGTCTCATTTCCACTGATTTTATATTGTATTTATATATATATATATTGTAGTACAACTAAGTGGTAATATTAACCAGCGATCCTCCCCTTTTTCTATTAACGTGGGGAAAATCCTCCCGGGTGAGAGAGTGGGTAGTGTGCGACTCGTGCTCATTAAAACCCCACGATGGACCGGCCGTCTCTTAGGTTGGGGCGGCATGGGACCGTGCATTGCTATCACCATGCCGCCCCACCGGTCAGTCAACCCGGTGAAACGTCGCTCACGGGCCCTGTCCTGATAGGGGGGAGGCAGACTGGGTACACATCAGCTGCCTCCCATCGTTAGTCGAACCTGTGCAATGAAGAGATGAGCGCCCCGTTCTATCCACTTAGGTCTGATTACGGTAGTGGAAGGAGGCGGGCAGATTGCTTCTCCTCGAATCGGCTCTCTCGTTGGGGTCGCTAAGAGGGTTCTTCTTACGGGCCCTCTCTGTCGCTTCCTTCTGCGAGATGACCTCATCATACTACTACCACCCGACCCACAGAACACCGACGTGAAGTAACAGTGCTTGCATTGTTGCGTTTCGTTCGGTCAGTGAGAGGGCCGGAGAATCACCTCCCAAACTCCTCTCCCCCTCCCTCCGTTTTCCCTAAACACAAGCTGGCAACGCACTTTCGACCACCCTGGTGTTGTTAGTGTCTATGGACGGTGGTGATCACTTAACATCACGTGAGCAACCAGTTTGTTTGACTGCTATGGCATAAAAAAATAGAACTGCCACACAGTCGAAAAATTAGTGAAATTGCTTTATTGTGAATTTCGAAAATCTGTCGCTAAGTGGTTGTGTTCGCGGCGCCTGCACTTTAGAACTAGTTCCGCTCCAGGTTTAGCGTGTTTACCATTATATACCATGTCGTTACATCACGTGTTTTTGGCCAAACGCTAAAATCTATAACATATAGCATCTATCCTCTCACCTGCAACGCCCTGCGTTCTCTATTATATTATTTACATTTACTTTCTCTAGCAACCGACATACATGCTGCTCAGTTGCACGATCAGTCTGTTTAGTTAAATTAGTGTTGTTTAGTAATAAGTTTAATGTTGTTGCTATAAAATTCTACAAAAAAATTAATTAATCCACGAATGAAACAGTAGTATAAGCGGTTGCTAAGCTGTTGGTTTGAACAACACTTATTTGTGCGATCATCTAATAATAGTTCTAAAACTAGGTATTTCTTGCCTGCTAATTGTATATTTATAATGACATAAGACCTAATCTATATCTATATGTAATAATGTAATCGATATCTATATAATCTATAGGTCTCTAATCTATATCTACTGTCTAAAAATACGTATTATCATCATCTTTAAGTATATAGAAATATAGAAATAAACATATTCAAAAATCATTGATCAACTTTTAAATAACTTATTAAATAAATCTAAGATAGTCATTTATTACCAATAGTTCTGGTTATGAAGGATAAAAATAATTGAGAACTTGCAAATATCTCTTAACCTTTGGAGAACTTTTTAGACAACCCTAACCACACCGATAAAAAAGAAAGCATGAATAATTCGTCCGAAGAATTCCAACAATTACGATAGCACTATACATTATTTAATCGAACAAAAAAATACAACAATAGGTTTAAACGCCTGATCGAAATTTGAGAGCAAAGTTCTGTAACTACACCTAAGCGATTACGAATAAAACCTGCTTTTTTATAATATTACGACAAACTGATGATCCTTTATCTGATGGTAAGCAGGACATGTAGTTACTGCTGTATCAGTTATACCTATGATATGAAGTTACCGAAGTATTAGGAGTCTCGACATGAATAGGTAAATATTAGACAAATATTACCCACATTTTTTTATGAATAATTTAATCAAATTAATAACAAAAATATAACAATAAATGTAACAAAATAACAAATCTGTAAGGTTTTCTAAAACCTTCCTTACGTGTATGTTAGCGTTGTTTATTTACTCGGTGAGGTTTCACCCAGTTGAAAGACGATTCTCTTTAGTCAACAAAACATCAGTGATACCCCACTGTCGCAGTTGTCCATAGACGACTGTAACCATTTGCTAACAAATGGACTGTCTGTCTGTTTTCCAGTCTTTGGTTACAATAGGAAAAAAAGGAAATGACTATAGTGTTCCTAGGTCCTGGTGGCTTTTAACACACTTCCCAAGAAAGCTGACTTATCGGTACGGTCTACCCGCAGGGCTTTTTAAAGAGGAATCGAAACAATCGTCAAGGTTAGTTGTCACGCTCGTAAGTCAACAGTGATACCCCTGATATTGTAGTTGTCAATAAGTGACCATTTACCATCAGATGGGCTTTTCTGATTGTCTGCATGTGGCTTAAAATTAAAATAAAATCTATTTCGTCCCAAGCTCCTGGTAGCTTCTAAGCCACATAACGTAGACAGCATGCATGATTAATAACAAGAAGGTAGCAATTTCTTCTTAAACATAACACAATAGAAGAAACCCGACAAGCACTAAAATTTTGAAATTTATCACGAGTGCTAATATCGATTTTCAAGCTTCTAAACCAGGGGTGCTCAAACTTGAACTGCTGACGATCCACCTCAATATTGTTAGAGTGCGATCGATCGATTCTGACAGACTGCAAGTATGTCTGATGCAGCATTATTGTGGTAGGTAACTTTTTTTTTTAAACTGGTTTAGCAAAATTGTTGAAATAATAATGAACTTTTAATTCCTTCTTCTTGTTTTATTTTAAACACACATGACACACGCTTACAATGCAATTTTTGTAATCAGAGAGAATAAAAATGTGTGCGTGTACTAGTGTACACACGTAAGAAGTGAAACTTGTTTAAGGCCTTATTTTTCGCAAAATGATCTATATGCAACTTTCCAGAAATTGGTTAAAAAAAAAAAAAAAAAAACCTTTTCTTTCTTTATGGCAAACAATTTCATTAATATATTAAAAAATAAAGTTAAATTAAGTTAAATTAAGTTTCACTTCAAAAAGTTGACTTTTTTTTTGTTCTCTATCATGCCGACCTTCAAAAGTGCTTCTTCACGCCTCGTTTGAAGGACCCCATGTCATAAGAAAACTCCCGCTAAACGATAAAAGAAAGTGATGAGGGAGTTATTCTGGTCTAGTTCTAGATCAAATCAATTTTAGTTGTTGATTCATTACATTTTGTTTTACTTACCTGCCTACTAAAACATTCTGTTTGTGAATCTTTTAGTCCGTGATTAGTGATTATCTGTGATTAGTTCCTTATTAAAAAAAAATTCTCGCAATTGACGCAAAAAGCACTTGAATACCCCTAATCGAAAGTATTGGGAGATCTTGGAATATGAGAGTTCAATAGAGAGTCACTATAACGGATTTATTACCAGTAGCCATGACTCATTCGAGTAGAGATTTATAGTACATTTATGGTACAGTTTATGGTAGCCCTATCGAGTCGCACACATTAGAGAATATTTCTCACCTGTTCCTTGCTATGTTAATCTTGGCAGGCGCTTCCAACTAAATACTTAACAAAACATTTAATATTCCCCGATGTCATTAATTGCGCTTATATTACAATCATAGATGGAATATTACGTTAGCAATAGTGTCTTATGGGTATATCCCACTAGTTGCCCACCCTGGCTTTCCATGGGGATACTGAAAAGAAAATGAGAGAAATGAGCAATTGAATGTCAGTCTGTCCATACTTTACTATCTTGTGTATCACTCACTAACTTTTACAACTCGAGATTTCTAACTCATTTTTTTTTTCAAATTTTCATATAATTTTTCAGTGATTAACTTTTATAACAATTAACATAAATATAATTTTCGTAGGTGGTAGAGCCACGCTGAAGCTATTACTGGTTTCAGCATTAATGGGTCGGCTCGCCCGGGCTACTACCACCCTCTCACAGAAGACCGACGTGGAGTAACAGTGCTTGTATTGTTACGTTTGGTTCGGTCAGTGAGAGTCGCCGACTCCCCTGGTGTTGCTAGTGTCTATGAACGGCGGTGATCACTTAACATCAGGTGACCCGCCTGTTCCTATGCCTCGTATGCTAATTAGACAAATGTGTGCAGTCGTTCTGAAGTGATACGCGTCCATACATACACATTCGGCAATGGTTATATAGATTTAATTTTACGCAAATAACAATTGTAAATATCAAAATATCTGCTTTGTAAATAACTTCACAATAATGAAATTACTAATTACTATTAGCGTTGCCAACATAATGATATTGCAAATTTAATTTTGTGAAATGGCACATAGATTAAAAATAAAATATCTTGGACAATATGTCAACGCCGCGTCTGGCGCCACGGGCGACGGGTCAAGCGATACGGTGTCACGCGAGCCTGTCAAAAGATCCCCATTTGCATACAAAGGAAAAAACTAATTATTCGTTGATAGTTCGGATTGGTAAAAAAAATGGTTAAGCTATTATTTAAAGACACGGGAATGATCAACGTATCAAGTTTTCGCATGTATTTTTGCATAGCAAATAACAAAGCCTTCGAATAAAGAACAAACGCCTAACTACATTTTGTGTCTCGTTTGAATGAGGAAAAAAACCGTAGTTCAGATATAAATAGGATTTGAATAAACAAAAAAGGTATACGATTTTTTATTACACTTGCCAACACTTTGTTCCGCAATTTATATTAGCTATAGTACAATTTATAATTTGAAATACGAATGTAAATTCAATTCAATACAAATAGTGTCTCGGAGTGCTTGTGGTTGAATTGGAATTCAAGCCAAAGGCGCTGGAAGACTGTCGCAAAGTTAACGAGAAACCTGGGTGTGTCGAATTATAAAGTTGTTGAGAGACCGACCGGATTAGCATGGATTACTTTACTTTTCAATTACTTCTAACTCGGTATATATTGAAGACATCTAAAGACGCGTTAGTGATCTATATATATAGATATAAAATATATAGATTCATGTCGCCGATGACCTCGACATGCTCGTGATATACGCTTGCGTCAGAATAGCGACGGCCTGTATCCATGTAATATTGTGATATTTTGTGTAGATCTTTTGCAGCCCTAATTTTTATTAATTGATAAACTCTATAAAAATGTATATAATTATTGCTGGGAGTGCCAATAGATGTGAAAACTAGACTAAGGATTTCAAATTATGAAATTGACATAATTCAAACTATAACTGTTTAAAAAACAAAAAAAAAATGTTATTCCTTTGTTTTGAATTTTTATTTCCGTCGGTAGTGTTTCCGCCTCGACTTTTTTATAATCTGTTTAGAAATCTTGTAAAACATCTAGATCATATAAATTAATTCGTTACTTCGTTCGGGACTCAATGTAGTATCGTAATTAATTACCTACCACACTGCAATTTGTACAAAATAATTACGGTGAAAATAAACCCATGCTAGCCCCTTTAGCGCTACACTAGCTTTCTTACCATTTTAATATGCTAATGGGAACTTGTTCTTTGATGTGACAACGTGTATGTTAGTTGATATCACTAACTATATATGTACATATATACTACAACGTTTCACACATAGGTTTTTTTTTATTTTTGTATTCGTTGTTTTCTTTTGTGTTATATTTTATAGTTTTAACGTCAATCTCATATGGTGTTTAAAAACTATGCACAAAGAATGAAACTGCCTCTCAAATGTAACTGCTTGCCGGAAAACAAGTATAGGCACAATTATAAAGTTTTTACTGGGACATGTAACTTTGAATCATACTCAAAGTAGACTCTGAAAAAATACGCATTTAAAGTTTTTTTTTTTCGAACTGAATGCGTATATTGGCCTTAAAGGCCTTTACAGCTTCACCATATTTGAAGTATATAAAATGTGGTATTTAAAGAATACCAACTCGGATGGGATTCCGGTATACATGTTTGAAACTGGGGTCATCAACGTCAATATGGTCCCCTAATCCTAACAGAAATAAATGGGACGCACAAACATTTCCGGAATGAATGAGAATAATATACTGTGATTAGTTAAATATGAAGTGATCGTTTCTCAAAATATTCTTTCTTAAACTCGATGCACTTCTTTATTATAAAAGAGAATTTGTTTGTTTGTCACGTTCAACACTTTTTGCTTGTTAGTCATTATTCACCGAATTAATATGTCATTTTATTTTCAAGCAGTTGAAGCCATATATATAGAAAATATCACCTCAATCAATATATAAGATTTCATACATTCCCTTAGCATATCGATCGATCGACGTATGTTTGAGTCATTGTGCCGGACCCAGGGAAGATAGGTCGAAGGGCGGTCTTCGGTACACGGTCGTCTCCTGACAAGGACGGGGACCAGTGGTGGCATTTTTTTCTAATACGGGGCCAACAGTTGGGGCGGCGCTATGAAGTCTGTAGAGGTCTCATGCCGCCTTAACTATAGCGGTGGATGTACACCGTGGAGTTTTAGTCCGTGTGAGTCGGACATAACTCACTCTCCCCCGGGAGGGTGGGTATCCATAACAGATGTCGGTACGTAAAAAAAAAGGATTGAATTATTGTGAATAAGCTGGAGCACTCGGTGAAGGAAATCATCGTGATGTAATCATAACATGCTGGTGTGACTTTTTCGATGTCCGACCGGCGAAGTACCGCCTTTAAGTTGAGAATCTGTCGCCGAACACCTGTTGGTGTGTTCCGGTAGCTACACTTGAGAGTCAGTATCCCTTCAGATTTAGCGTGTTTATCATCTTAGACCGCCTCGTCATTTAGTATCAGAATTATTTGTACGCCGTATTACAGCAGTTATTGGAGATGGATTGTAAGATTGTTTTTATACCATATAGGTTCCAGATATCGGTATGGTCTAAGATAGTAAATAGGCTAAACCTAGAGAGAACTAGTTCTCAAGTGGAGCTACCGGAAGACACCAACAGGTGTTTGTCGACAGATTCTCAACATGAAAGTGGTAGCTAGCCAGGCGGAGTTAGGTAAAACCCTATCACCATGCTTTGCTTTCACCACGATATTTTCTTACACCGAAAGCTCCGAGTCAGTTGCTGAAATTCGAACTTATGTTTTTTTTATATCATGATGGTGGCAAGCAAGCATGCGGCTCGCCTGATGTTAAGCAGTCATCACAGCCTATGGACTCTTGCAACGTCAGAGGTGTCACATGCGTCCATTGTCGCAGTGTCTGAACACGCTATCATCATTTCAAAATATCTGGGTTCTCGTCGTTGTGTCTGCATATTTAAAGTATGAGGCGCTTTGTCGTACTGAGATAAAACGTAGTCCGTGGGACAGCTCGTTCGTAATCGCTTTGACGAAAACTTTGCCAACTTCTTGATGTTTACTCGTTTACGCTGAAGTTTTCTCATTTATAACGCCAAAAGAGGGCGCGGACGTCCGGTGGAAAATGTCTCATTAAGTTAATATGCCATTTAAATTTAATCGTTTACACGCACTAATATCATTTATGCAAAAGTTTGTATGTTTATAACAACGCTGCCAAAACCGATTGTCATGAAATTCTTCATGTAAATTCTCAGGAGAACAGAAAATGACGTCTACGTACGTACGTACGTCACGTACTCCAGTACATCCTAAAAATGTACGATTCCCGAGGGAAAGGGTAAATCTACATCAATATGAGTAAAACTGACAGCAAAAACCAGTTTTTAACTAGTAGTATTTATCGCTCCTTAGTCTGGGCCAATTTTAGAAACGGCTGAACTGATTTTTATATGGCTTTTATTGATAGATACACAGGACTTTCATAATAAATGAAAAGAAAATTCTCAAGCTAATGAAAGGTTACTTAAAACCGATTACAGTGTTGTACACGTTTAGAACTAATGTTAGTTTCGATTTAGAAAAAATAATAAGATCAAAACGTGTCTAGATAAAAAAGGACTTAAGTAACCAGATTAATCGTGACACTATGACGGACGTTACACTGGGTTTATGGTGATTTAGTGAGACACTATTATCGTGTCTTATCATCTATGCCCGGTTTCTGATAACTTGTCAAATTGCGTTTCTGAACACACAATCATACGATAAATTTCAGTAAAACTCAACGGGCCATTTAACAATTTTGTTGAGTCAATATCTATTGGTAGTTTAACCGAGTATGTCAGAAACCGGGCATTAGGGCACTTTCAATTTAAGCGGTTAGTATCGGACTGCTGGCGCGCGAGAGCAGGGCGGTTAACGCACTGCACGCGGCCGGTTATGTTTCTCATACAAAATGTGGCGAACCGAGAACGGGCGAGAGAAGTCCGGTGTACGTCCTTTGGTAGGACTGCCACACCGCGAACGTCATCTGCCTCTTTCTTGATTTACCAGTGAGGAGAGCACATAGCGTTTTGCGTTTTGTAAAACAAATAACTTTGCCTACTTTTACCGACATTCATCGTATGATTGTGTGTTCAGTAACGCAATCAGACGCAAAAAAGACGTAGGTACAGAAAGCGGCTTTACAAAACCAAAAGAGCGCATATTTTGTTATTGTAAATCGCGTTGTAAACATTTTCTAAGTTTGATATAAAAAACCGAAGCCAAATAAAAAAAAAATCATAAGTGAAACCTCAAAACAATGGAATAACTGTCTTTTTTTTTAATTTTTATGGACAGAATTATTTACATTTCATAAATTGTAAATTGAATTTATACTGTATAATAAACGCTATAATATATAATCACGCATAAGATGGGCTGCCCAAGCCCAATCTATACTAATATTATAAAGAGGTAAAGTTTGTGAGTTTGTGGGTTTGTGGGATTGTGAGTTTGTGACGTTGTGGCGTTGTAAGGGGTAATCTCAAGAACTACTGATCCGATTTGAATAATTCTTTCAGTGTTATATAGCTCATTCATCGAGAATGGTTATAGGCTATATATCATCACGGTAAGGCCAATAGGAGCGGAGCACAGATGAAAAATGTTTCAAAATCGAGATGTTTTTTCTTTTTGAGAGCTTCTGCTGTGTGTCAGCGTTAGCCCAGAGTAATAACTATTACTACGCGGACGAAATCGCGGGCAGGGGCTATAATCTATATACTAATATTATAAAAAGTAAAGTTTGTGAGTTTGTGACGTTGTAAGGGGTAATCTCAGGAACTACTCAACCGATTTTGAAAATTCTTTTGCCAATTAAAAGCCACGTTATTTGTGAGTGTCATGCGCTATATATCATCACGCTAAGGGCAATAGGAGCGGAGCAACAATGAAAAATATTTTAAAATCGGGGCTTTTTTTCCTTTTGAGAGCTTCCGCTGCGTCTTAGCCCAAAATAACTATTCCACGCGTACGAAGTCGCGGGCAGAAGCTATTACCAAATAATATTATCTATAATCTATACTAATATTATAAAGAGGTAAAGTTTGTGAGGTTGTAGGTGGTAATATCTGGGGAGTTGGAGAAAAATGGTCGAACGAAAACGTTTCTTACGGACGCTGCCTTAATTATGAGATATATATGATTGAGTTCTAGAGAAAAGTTGTAGCTTGATAATGCCTATTACCGCCCAACGAAGTGGGCACGGGTCGGCTAGTATGAAATATAATATTACGTGTACACACGCCGCTATACTACGCGTGTTTAGTCTGACGCAAGCGCAATACACTACTAACAAGTCGACGTCATCGGTGACGCGAACTCATAAATTTTTCGCCTACCAAAGTCGCTCAACGCGGATAATAAAGTTTTCACTTCAAAAATATGCGCCGTTTGACATAAAACAGTTTTTTTTATATATCACAGGCGGCTAACGAACACGTGGGTCACCTGATGTTAAGTAATCACCGTCGTCCGTAGACACCAGCAACACCAGGGGATTCGCTAATGCGTTGTCAGCCTTGTAAAGGAGGTGGGCCTCCGGTGCTCTCACTGACAGGACGAAACCGCAACAATGCAAGCACTGTTACTTCACGTCGGTTTTCTATGAGAGGGTGGTACTACCCCGAACGAGCCGACCCATTCATGCTGAAATCAGTAATAGCTTCAGTGTGGCTCTACCACCTACAACATTTATTTCCCCTCCTCTGCGTACGCACAGCACATCGATTACCACAAATAGCCTTATAGCCGGTAGCCTATCATTGTGTTTATATCACAGCGATTGTGGAAACAAAAACTATAAAAATGACAGTAAAACACTACATCTAATTGGTATGACATACCTTTTCCACATTTGTACAATATTTTGCGTAATAATAAAATTAAAACCAACTTATTTCCTAAACAAATAAATTATGTATAACAAACAGCCTGTACATAACAGAACACGTAAACCACAAATCATCCCCTCATGGCTGTAATCATTTTTCATCCGATGTAATTAGATACTTTACGAAGTGCCGTTAACGGAACATTACTGCCCTCTGCCCAACACCCGTTTATTGGTCTTAACTTTTCCTTATTTTGGACCTTAAATGTTTTATAGGCTTTTTGGTTATGCCTTCCGGTTTTTATGGGTTAGAATAAGTGATATTTTCGTGTAAACCCCAATCCATATGTTGTTGGTATATTTTGTAATTGAATTAGTATGCCATGAAATATTGTGTATTGGCTGTCGCCCGCGATTTCGTCTGTGTCTTATTTATCTTAACAATATATTTGATGCATAGAGGAGAAACATAACCACCACACCGCTTACCCCATTTTCCCACGACAAGAAAACACCCAGCGATAAACGCGTAGCGTTTTTATATCGTTAATTAAGCCTTTAGTTATGATTTAAAGTGACACATAATATTTTTAAGCCCATAACCTCCTACTCAGTTTTAGTGTGCGCTACTTAAAAATCACTTTTACAGAAAACGACACTGACGCCTTATTCAATTCCTATGAATTCTGCTTTGTTGATTTACTACATTTTTCTAATTCCGTGAAGGGCTGTGTAGGCGGCGGTCGCAATGTTGAGTCGTCTCGAGTTTATTACGTCACAATAGAATCTAGCAGTCGGCAAATATCATTAATTTTAATCACACTCACACTACTATTTACTAAAATATTTTGCTTCGGTTTTGTACTTTTTGAGTGTATTATTATTTTTTATATTACAGTAATAACATAACCATCTTGCAAATGTCTGTAGTTTTTGCTCAACAGATTTTTTTTATACATCGTAGGAGGCAAACGAACAAGGTCACCTGGTGTTAAGTGATCACCGCCGTCCATAGACACCAGCAACGCCAGGGGAGTCGCTAATGCGTTGTCGGCCATTCAAAGAAGGTGGGCCTCCGGTGCTCTGATTGACCGAACGAAACGCAACAATGCAAGCACTGTTACTTCACCTCGGTGTTTCTGTGTGAGGGTGGTACTACCCCGGGTGAGACGACCCATTCATGCTGAAATCAGTAATAGCTTCAGCGTGGCTCTACTACCTACAAAATGTATTTCCCCTCCTCTGCGTACGCGCAGCACACCGATTGCCCCAAATAACCTTATAGCCAGTAGCCTTTGCGTCATCCGTGCGTAGCGGCATACATCTATCATTGTGTTTATATAACAGTGGTTATGGAAACAAAAACTATAAAAATGACAGTAAAACACTTAGTAATATAATTTATTGTCTGCGATAACTGTATAGGAATGACCTTCTTATGAACCCACGTAACTGAAAACACTAGCGCGCGATGTACACATTGGATTGATCGACAACACTTCTATATTATTTATTACGTATTCAATTTTAAGAGGATCACAAAGAACCATAAATTAAACAACAAAAGCAACGTGAGCGACCTCATTAATGTTTTTTGATGTTAAACTATTCAATCATTTATATTTGGAAACTGCGCAGTAATGTTGCGCAAGCGCCGACTTTGATGGCGCCTCTACGGCCAACCGCCGCCAAAGTCATTGCTAAGTCTCGACGTTGGGATATTATGGATTTGTTTTTACTAGTTACCTACCCCGGCTTCGCACCTGTGTATTAACGAAGAAAATGTATTTAATAAAATAAAACGTCAGTCTGTCAATATTTCGGAAGATCTGATTACTGTATTCGATATCACTGATTACTTTGGAAATTTAGTTTCTTTAATGTTATAGTTTAGTAACAAATTATTACTACCTACGCCATTTATTGTGCATATAGTAAGTTAAACTGTGAATGTCATGTTAATGTGTATTGTCAATAAAGTGAGTTGTTAACCGAAGACAGCCCGTTTTAATATTTAATTCAAAATTTTCACTATTCACAATGAAAGAAAACCACAAAAAATAATTAGCCAAACAGGAGCAACCGTTCTCAAGTTTTGCGATGATATACATTCGGTAATTGAAAGATAGATTATTATTATCATCAAATTAAAATTCATTATTGAATACTCGTTGATCTGGAAATCAATCTGGAAATACAAAGGTGAAATATTTTTTGCAGGTCACAACTAGGTACACATATGGTGGAAGGGTTTTATTTTTTTCTATTATTTTTAAACATAGTAAAACTTAGTCGAGTGACAGGTACAAAATACTTGTACGTGACGCACGCATGCTAGTACACATATGTGCTTCACTAATTCTTATATCTATGACTAGCTTCTGCCCGCGACTTCGTCCGCCTGGAATAGTTACTTTAGGCTAATACGCAGCGGAAGATCTCGAAAGGAAAATACCCGATTTTGAAACATTCTTCAGTGGTGCTCCGTTCTTATTGCTCTTAGCGTGATGATATATAGCCTTCCTCGATAAATGAGTCATCTAACACTGAAATAACTTTTTTTCGGTTCAGTAATGTCTAGAACATTACCCCCTACAACCTCATAAACTCACAAATTTTAAATTTTACCCTATAGTCCGGTGAAGCTGTAAAGGCCCTGCAAGGCGAATAGCATAGTCAGTTTGAGATAAAAAACACAAATTTTACGTCTTTATAATATTAAGTATAGATTAGCTGAGCTGTCTTATATTTATCTTACTTAGATTTGCATTTTTGCATCCAAGGCAACAGCCCAAGCCGAGCCAAGCACCATAATCGTTTGCAACATTAGTCCGGTGAAGCTGTGAATTCCTATCAAACTATTGTTAGTAAATTTGCGATAAGAAAACAAAAAACTGGCATAATCCTTTAGCATATTATAAGAGTTACATCCGTTTTAATTGAGGCGGCCTGAGAATACCCTACGATTTCGCAAATTAGTATTTATTTACTTGTACTTATGACAATAGGGATAAAGCTTAAAAACAAGTAATGAAGCCTGGTATATTTACATAAGAGGTTAGCAAATAACAGCGCAAATATAATTATTGTGATCCACAGTAAGCCAACGAGCTCATAAATAGGAATAAACCTTATAAAATTTGCGTAGGAGTTAAGATTCGGGTCGCAGTGACATACGGCGAGCGACTTACATAAGTGCCTGCGGTAAAGAATTTTACGTGCCTTAGTTTATGGCCGCTTGTATGTTATTAGCTGTTATAAAATTTATTGTTATTGAATAAGGCGTTGCAGAGACATTACGTTGTTTATCTTCGCGTGTATTCTATTTCTTTTCAGTTTGTACTAAATAACAAAACAAATGTTGTAAACTTTAATAAACAGACAAAGTCGTATTTGTATTTATTGATGTGCAACATCTATAGCGGCGGGTCAGACTAACTGTTGGCGTGGCGACGTGTCGCCACAGCATGTATCGCCATGCTATATGATTTTGAATTTTTATATTTAATGAATACCAATGTTTATTTATAAATAAACATTCATCTTTTCTTGAAAAAAATCTTAATATATTTTTTTTAATTATTTCATATTTATTTCCTGTCGTAAATTGTGCTTATATGAATATTACCTGTACAAATAATTTCGATGTTTCACATCTGCCAAGCGAAAGCTAACAATTTTTTTTATAAATTTAGTAAGGATATAAAACAAAGAAAATAATTTCTGGAGAGAACACGTGTGGAAAGTCTCAGGAAATTGTTAGTATCTATGTATATATTAATACGTGAAGCGAAAACTTTGTACCCCTTTTTAAGCGAATTGTGCGAACGGATGAACGTGAAATTTGGCATAGTTAAAGTTTACTAGTGGGCGCCCAGTGGTCGACATTCGACAATAGTCATTGATTTTTTAAAAGTTTGAACTTTATTGGGGTTTTTTTGTCAATAATCTGCAATCAAAGGTTTTCATCATGGCTACTCAGTTATATGCCACTTTTTTTTTATTACATAAATATTAAACTAAATGAAAATTGTAATTAATTATAAATTTGAAATAAAAAACAGGCGTTTACATAACGTGGTACAACTCTCAAATTGTGTATATGTTGTGTAAAATTCAAGCAGTAGTGGGAGTAATGTATATGGTTGCGCCGCTTTATGTATGTTTGAAAATTCCCGCATTATGGATTATTTGATATGATTATTTGAAGCCCGACCAATTAATTGCGATCAGGTCACGCCATCTATCTAGCCCAATCATCCTTTCCTGGCACATGCTAGTTCGGTAGTGCGCCGAGCCGCGCCGCTAGTTTCGATTGCGGCCGTTCAGTGTTCGACTGTTGCCGCCATTGTGTTACTTCGTCTGCTATCGTCGAGTAGTTTACGCGGCTCGCACAGTGTCTTGTTGTGTCGTACCGCGCCGAGCCGCGCCGCATGCTAACATTTTGAGTTTTTGCATGGTCGAGTGAGAAATAAACGCATCGCTACATACGTGCCGACATATATTATAAACAATAAGTGTTGTGTGAGAGAAGACTCGGTGGAAAGAAACGAGAAACACCTAGCCGGCTAGCCACGTGGAGACTGCATCGCCGCGAGGTATGTGCCAAGTTTCCATCCTGCCCTTCTCTCCCAAATCGTAACTGATCGCAATAGTTGAATATCAAATATTAGCAACCCCGCATATACAGTCCACTTAAATTGAACATAGATAGCCCCGCACCGCACGCCCCCGGTGACGTCGACATCGCATCGGCGCCACCAGCATATTTTAATTTAATGTATTTCTAATTCATTTTATATAAAAAAAATAGCTTTCTGCACTTCTCCTCCATATAAATTTTAACTATGCCAAATTTCACGTTCATCCGTTCATGCAATTCGCTTAAAAAGCGGTACAAAGTTTTGGCTTCACGTATTAATATATAAGATATGGAGGAAAAGTGCATAAAGCTATTTTTTTATAGAAAATGTATTAAAACACATTAAATTAATTAAAATAAACGTTACTCACACTATTGCTTGAATGACACACAACATATACACACCTGTAGACAAAAAAGACGTTTCGCCATCCGTCATTTTACTCTCCCGTTCCAATTACTTTTTTCATCCTACATTCAATATTGTTAACATGACGTACGTTCCATACCTTATATGCCCTTTGAAATTAACCTGTCAAATTATAGGTTAATTTTATAATAATATAATATTTAAATTCATAATTGATAAATCATTTATCTTTAGTAAATTTATAAAACCAATAAAATGATTATTATTCTCTTTGGTCTTATTGAATGTCAAAATGAATTATGGTCGAATATTGACCACTAGGCGTCCACTAGTAATATATATATATATCGTTTTCTCCTATATTTATCAAACGGTTTTTTTTGTTTAATGGGTATTAAAATAATTTGAGTGCTATGAAAAAAAGTAAAAATAATAAGGTTATTTCCATTGCTTAGACGAGTCGAAGCCTTTATTTATTTACTCTAAATACTTCACGTTCCTTACGTCTACAGCGTACATTCGTACAAAAGTCATTACATTTTTTATCATTAAAGAAAAACACATAAAAGAACTACAGATAACCACATACACGTGTAGAAAAAAATGTAAACGCCTTATTACGGTCGAATTTGACCCCTTGTAATCGGAATTTGACTGTGTGACGCTGATGCCTAGCTTTTCTGGAATACTTAATCGTAAAGCTGATTAGAAGTTCTCGTAATTGTTTCTTGTAAATTAAATAGCTTTATAATAATGATGATAAAATAGGAGTTAAAATTTTGTACAATATAGATAACAGATTTGAATCAACTTATATACAGGCTGAATGTTTAGACAGCAGCAATATTTATGGAGAATATCCTGCACTCGATTCTTGTTCTAAATCAATTAAAAAATAGGTGCATAATATTTGACCTAATTATCTAGAAAAATACAAACATTATATGCAATCCTCTACGCATCTATGTTAAAGAACAGTGTCAATGACCGACGTGTGAACAGAAACTGAACATAGGAACGGCATAAAATAAACAAAAGGGTTTATTGTCCGTTTCATTATCGAAGGTTATCAAATCCGGCTCGCCCCTTGCAGTTTTTGGCACCGGTATTTGCACCTATGTGTATTACCTTTGTGTTTATAATTTTGAAAGTCTTAAAACAAACTTTAACTTAGATTCTCTTTGTTGTTTATTAGTATTTGTTTTGATATTATTATTTTATATGTTAAAAGTGACCATGAACCATCTCTTAGAATGTTGTAAGCGACTAACCTAACACCTGGTATATAAATAAAAAAATATTTCCAAATGTATGTAAGCGCATTACTTTAGAATATCTACACCTGTTTGGCTAATTATGCTTATTATTTTTCGTGTTTGTAATTCGCAGGACATGATTAGTATGAAAGAAAATATTTGAAAAATGTACGGGAAAGTGACAAAATTAAGTTACAAAATCACCATATAAAAACGTAAGCGAACGAGAGTGAAGATATTAAGGAGATCTTCAAAAATATTGACCTAATTGATAGATTGACTTTCATTTATTGAGTTGCTATTGTATTTCATGGCATGATCGTATTGTAAAGGCAAAATTGGATTGCATTATTACTATGCGATGGAACAAACGGAAGACATTATTATTCAGCTGTCGGTAATCCGTTGTCCGTTATTGTTATGTTAATAATTTAATCTCAACGGTATATGTTATACAACGGTATAACAATTCGCGAATAAGAAGGCATTATGCAATAACAAATAGATGCGAAAGGGTGGGTACTTCACGTTATTTATACAAGAAGGCAACTCACGAGCAAGGTAAAACGGTCAAAATCGCATTTTACCCAATAGCAGAATAATTGACAACCGTTAATAACAACAGCTATCGTAAAATAAAATAACAACGTAGTTTCGTTATTGATATATGGTCGTTAATGTCATCTATATTATAATCAACATATTGTATTTTGTAAGCATTGTTTTAATAAATAACTTTCCTATGGAAATATAATATGCACAAATAAATTTCCGAACATTGACGGAACCACGGTTTCAACTCGCTTTAGCAAGTATTTTATCATTTAACCTTTCTCGAATTGAACAAAAACTTCCAGCCAAAGTTCTCTTATCGATTCGAGTCACAAGCCAATACCGAGGTCTACAAAGAATTATATTAACTAGATCTGCTATATTTAATACAAATTAAAAATATATAAATTAGCTTTACTATTTCTCTTGTGCAGATTTAAAAATAATCAAAAACAAAAACACTTTATTCAATTTAGGCCCTAAGAAGGCACTTATGAACGTCAAAACTACCACCGGTTTGGAAAACAACCCAGTCATCGAGAAGAACCGGCAAGAAACTCGATCTGGTTTATCTTTTAAACAGATATATATAATATTTAGAATACATTAGGTACATGTTACGAACGTTTTTAATGGATGCACAGAGATGAATCAATTCCAGACATCACCATCGTTCATATATTGATCCACTTTATAATAGCCTTTTGACATGAAACTTCAATTCACAATCCAGCATATCGGTAATATCCTTTGGGACTATGTTGTAAAACCTAATACTATTTCCCTAAAGATTGTTACTGGTTTTGCTAAGGCTGAAACATGGGACAACCAGTTTGTCACAGTTTCTAGTATTTAGAATAGAATAATAGTATGTTGGTTTACATAATAAATTTGTTTTTGATTCATAAAAGAAAAACGTAAATTATACTTCGATGGGTTTTGCTCGAGATAATTGTTCAACATGTTTTAGTTTGTCATTAAGAGATGGCGCCTCACTACAGTTAGCTCGCGCTTTCGTGTGGTCGCCGTCTTTTAATGACATACGGCTGTCGATCGAACATAATTCATCCGGTGAAGCTGTAAAGACCTTGCCAGGTCAATAGCATAGTCAGTTCGAAAAAAAAAAAAACAATTCAAATAGCCAGGTGCCCCCAAATACTCAGTTGTCCCCTTGAACTTTCATTGTCTGAGTCGTTGTCTTTGTTGTGCTGTTCATTGTGGTCGTGTTGGTCGAAAGGGTGTCAGTCCACAACATTTCCGTAAACAGGTTTTATGGGATTATCTTCATTTTATATTACACTAGCGACCCGTCCCAGCTTCACACGCGTGCAATGTAGATATCCATTTTAATGAAATACTATTACTTCAATTTACATGACATGTACCACGTATGTAATCATATATATTAATACGTGAAGCCAAAACTTTGTATCCCTTTATGAAAGAAATGCGCGAACGGATGAACGTGAAATTTGGCATAGTTAAAGTTTATATGAAGGAGAAGTGCAGAAAGCTATTTTTTTATATAAAATGCATTACAAGTATATTAAATTAATTAAAATATGCATTACTCACACTACTGCTTGAATTTTACACAATATATACACACATGTAAATTTTGACAAAGTCATCCGTCATTTTACTCTTACGTTCCAATTACCTTTTTCAATATTTTTAACATGGCTGCCCTTTGAAATCAACTGGTCAAATTGTAGGTTAATTGTATAATAATAGAAATATGTAAATTCATAACATACATTAAAAATTAATTGATACATAATTTATGGAACCACGGAAATAATTATTATTCTCTTTGGTGTTGTTGGATGTCAATTTTTTTAGGTGACAGGACTGCTTCCATTTTGCTTCATGTTGTCATAAGAGTAAAGCAATATTACCAAAGTCAATGTCAATATTTTAATATTTAGTATTTTTATGGTGAACTCACTTTAAATAATGATTCAATAAAATGAGCCAAAAAATATTTATAAATTCAAAATAACAAAATTTGTTTGCTCATGAAAGTAATCCATGGCCTAGATATCCGCGGTTACAATGATGCAGTTCAACCTGATGTAGCAATTATATTTGGTACAGTTCATGAATTTTGAACAAAAATGAATTCTTTTAAAAAGTTATTGGTAGTATTAAAAATATCTTTATTTTAGATTCATCATTTGATTCTATTGTGTATCCATTACTTTTCCAAGCGATGTTACTGGGTATATAACTATTTCTCATAATTTACAGACTTTATTTAATTCAATATCACTCAGAAATGCCACCACCCATGGTGGTGACGCCGATGCAATGGTCGACATCACCGTAGGGTGCGTGCGGTGCGGGGATATCTATGCTAAATTTAAGTGGACGGTATGTGCGGGGATGCTATATTGATATTCAACTATTGCGATCAGCTACGACTAGGGAGACAAGGGTAGGAAGGAAACTTGGCACATACCTCGCGGCGATGCAGTCTCCACGTGGCTAGCCGGCTAGGTGATTCTCGTTTCTTTCCACTGGGTTTCCTCCCTCACAACACTTATTGTTTATAATATATGTCGGCATGTATGTGGCGATGCGTTTATTTCTCACTCGACCATGCGAAAACTCAAACTATTAGCATGCGGCGCGGCTCGGCGCGGACACAACAATCTCGATGCGGCGCGCAAACAACACAACTGGCCGCCCCGCGTCCGTCGCGCGCGGCGCGGCCCACCACACTCTATAGCAGTCGAACACACACAATGGCGGCAACAGTCGAACACTGGCGGCCGCAATCGAAACTAGCGGCGCGGGCGTCGCGATACCGAACTAGCATGTGCCAGGAAAAGGTGATTGGGCAAGGCTAGAAAGGTGGCGTGACCTGATCGCAATTAATTGGTCGGGCTTCAAAGTGGCGCGATTTAAACCGTAATGCGGGAATTTTCAAAAATACATAAAGCGGCGCAACCACATGGTATGTAAAATTAATTGAGAATTGTATCATGAGTTGAGTGAGTTATTTTCGTAAAGTTATATTTACTTAAAATTTGAGAGTTTTACCACCTTATGTAACCGCCTGTTTTTTGATTCAAATTTATAATTATTATTTCATTTAGACGTAGATTTTTTTCATGTTTATATAATTTAAAAAAAAGTGGCAAATAACTGAGTAGCCATGATGAAAACCTTTGATTATAGAAGTAAGTTGACAAAAGAACCCTAATAAAGTTCAAACTTTAAAAAATCAATGAACAATGGTCGACTGTCGACCACTGGGTGCCCACTAGTATATTTAATTACATAAGTAATAATACTGTATTGTATAAAATAGGTTGGTAAATAACACATAATTATTTTTATAAAAAGATAAAAATGGTTACTGTGGGTTATCATTTAGAAATAAATATATACCATGGGGGACTTTTTTATCGATCTTTTTAAGATATACAATTCTGTAGTACATTAATTTGATTTATTTTTTCAGGTTTGGCCAGCATTTGCGGTATAAACGCACAAAAATATCTATGTTCCGTCATCACATTACAAATCTTTGAATTTTTCGACTTTTCTGTACTACAATATGTTAGTATTATACATATAAACCTTCCTCTTGAATTACTCTATCTACTGGTCACAATTGTATTAAAATCCGTTGAATAATTTAAAATATCTAAGGAGACAGACAGCGGAAGCCGCCTTATTTGGTACTATGCTTTTCTTTATACTTTATTTTATTATAAAGATATTGGGGCATATTTGATTTTAAAATATTTGTGCCCACTGTTTAGTTTATAAATGTGTAGTAAAGCCATCAAATTAATTTTATCTCTTGTTTGCAATATAATTCGATTACTTATAATTTTGGAGATATAGTAACATATTACTTGTTACAAAATATGTATAGTCAGCCGGTCGGGCAGGGAAACCAATAACACTCTGTAGGCACTGTGACTATTTATCCGGGCAGAGCGTCGCTTTACATTAACTTTCAAATAGGAGTGCATGCAGATCAACGAAATTGCGACTTCGTTTAAATAGGTGAAAATATTTTTGAATAATATCCTTCGCTCCTATTAGTCTTAACGTGATGATATTGCCTATAGTCTTCCTTGATAAATGAGTTATCTAACACTGAAATATTTTTTCAAATCGGACCAGTAGTTCCTGAGATTAGCACGTTCAAGCAAACGAACTCTCCACCTTTATAATATTAGTATAGATACGGACACATTACCCTCCATAGGCGTAGTCTGGTAAAAATAGGGTTGTCCAATCTAGTCACAATGCAGCAATGGCTCCGAATTTGCCAGTCCGAGAACTGGAAACTTTTGTGCTGAACTCCAATTAATTATATCGGATAATGAGTTGGCGGCCCTACGCCGTTCTACGTGACTTTCGTGGTCAAGATTTTGGAGTGTTAATGGTCTGGTTAGAGTTTTGCTGGCTCGTTGATAGTTATGCTGTCCTTTTTGCAGCAGATGAGATCGACAACAAGTTTGGATGAACACGATTTTCTAATCATCTGAACGGTGTATTTGTTTAGAAGTACCTAGTAGTTTTTAGTAGAATTTTTTTCATGTATCTGAAACACGAAATAATGAAATAAGTTACAAGGAATATAGTTGCTAGTATCATGTAAATGTGTTTAAATAAATAGTTATAACGTGTTTTTTTCTGAGTCATTAATATATTAAAATATGGAATATTTAAAAAAATCTGGGAATTTAAAAAAAATAAGTATAAATATTTAAAAGATAAACATAATTATGTATAGTATGTAATACACTAAACAAACAAAACTAATCGTCTGAATTAAAATAAGCTAAAACTTTGCTCGGAGAATAGATTGATGTGTCGATATATATAGCAAATTTGGGGTACTAATATTATGTTTTTCTGTTTGTCAATTGTTATAGATATTCTAATTTATATTAATAATATTTGGTAATTTGAAAAAAGGTTTTTATTCATACGTATGTCTTAATGAAACTTTCTTTAAGACTGCATATAAAACTCTTTTCTTCTCTTCCTTACTTAACTCGAGCCGTCATTCAAATTACAATAACTTTTGATAGAGTGCTATATCGGGGGAAGAAAGCGGAGTTGTCGTAACTGAAAAAACCCAACTTTACACCAGAGCAAAAAAACTATTTCAAAAATTTTTTTTTATTTGTAGTGCTAAAACTAGGCAAAATAACAAGGCCGTATCGATGAAAAAACTAATTGTAGGAAAGCGAGACCTAGACCTTTCGAAGCGGTATTTTTTTTATACAAGTATATGGAAAAAGTGATTTAGCCCAAAATGCAAGTTACATTTCCGCTTTCTCCCGTCGATATGCTTTATGGTTATGACATGATTTATGATTTTCTTGGTCAGGTTTTATTGTGAACCCAATACTTTAGTAGTAATGCGTGTTCATACACACAGACAGACATGTTTAAAATGATTGAAATATATTTTATTACTCATTCCTAGACACCTACCTGCAATAATATTTTCAAGAAAATCGATAAAGTACAGACACGTTGGATTTACATTCTTATAATGTACAGATGTTATTGTGAGTTTATTGTTTATTTCTTGAAATTTTGCACACAACATTACAGGTACAACACGGGGTGCTTTTCAAACAAAAAACACGTTCTGCACCTCAGGGTTCACTCAAATCTATATGAATGCGATAGAATCCACAAATAAAAGGTAGTGCATTATAAGACTTACTTTGGGTTTTACTTCGGCTTTCGGGTGGATGAAATGGCGAAATGTGTCTGATGTAGCTTGTAACTCACGAATGCTCTTGAAACTCAAGGGGAAGGTGTATAAAACTATTACAAGACCAGTCGTGTTGTACGTATCCGAGTGCTGGGCGACGAAAGAGATGGATGAGAGAAAACGACATGCGGCAGAGATGCGAATGTTAAGGTGGATGTGTGTGTAACTAGAATGGATAAGATTAAGAACGAATATATCAGAGGAAGTTTGACAGTGACAGAGAAGTTGAGGAGTCATAGGTTAGCATGGTATGTACATGTAATGAGGAGAGATGAAGACCATGTAACTAGAAGATGGGTGTGATGGTGGATGAATATAAGAGTAGAGGAAGAACGAAAAAGGTATGGATAGATTGTGTGAAAAATGGTATGTGTGTAAAAGGTGTGAATACTGAGATGACATCTGATAGGCGAGAGTGGAAAAGGAAAACATGTTGTGCCGACCCTACTTAGGTGGGATAAGGGTAAGAAGATGATGATTTCGGTTTTTATCTAAGTGCGTCACAATTGATTTTTTTTTTCATATTATTGGGGTGGGGGGGGGGCGGCAAACGAATAAGCGGGTCGCCTGGTGGTAATTGATCATCTCCGTCCATAGACACTAGCAACACCAGCAAAGTCGCAAGTGTTTGCCGGCCTGTCTTTGTGGGAGGGAAGAGGGGGCGGGGAGGTGAGTATCCGGCGCTCTCACTGACTGAACGAAACGCAACAGTGCAAGCACTGTTACTTCACGTCGGTTTTCTATGACAGGGTTGTATTACCGCGGGCGAGACGACCCAATCACGCTGAAACCAATAATAACTTCAGCGTGGCTCTACCACCTACAGACCGTCCCCCGTCACTGTCACAAACGTCCTTGGCTAGGGGTAGATTGTAACAAGTCTCAACAAAGTGCATAATGCATCGCTGTCTCATGAATATTACAGATGGATTTTCTACCAATTGCATATGAAGAGAAATAACAATTCTTTAATAGAAATGTGTTATTTGAAGTTATAAGATGAAATCGCAACCCTATGTATATAAAATCACTATAACTATGTACAGCCTATAACTTCCATGAATATATAAACATTCAAATAAGGACTGAATATTTAAATTAGATATAAATTCAGTTAAAACGATGACAGCTCAATAATAGAGTGTTCAGACATACAAACGTACGTACATTTAAAATAAGCAATAAGCCGGGACTTTTTGTGGAGGAAAACATGGCCGGCATAATGGCCACCTGACTAGCAATCATCTTGTAAATCTGCCGTCTATAATCGTCATTTAACAGTAGGTTGGATTGTAGTCAAGCGTTAAAAGAAGAAATGAAATAATAGAGTGTGTCGTAGAGACACACGATAGAAGTGAAAATTTTATATTACAGGGAAATATTCTAATATAAAAAAAAATCAACAAAAATCCAACGTCTGTGTTCCCAGGCGGTCACCCATCCAAGTATTGACAGCGCTCAACGTTGCTTAGCTTTGGTGATCGAACGAGAACCGGTATTTTCACACTCTACCCGACACAGTGCTTACTTCCACCACTTTTCTACACACAAAAAAGTTGCCGATTAGAATTTCAAAGCTGTCCCATAAGCTATAGTTCAAAATCTAAAATTACATAAACATTCTCGATTCAGCTTATTGGCATTACGAAAGAATACCATACATTATTATACAAAGAAAATAGAATGTTGTTTACACAGACGTAAAGAGAATTTGGAAATAAAATCAGAATACGCCGGGCCTAAATATTGGCATTTTTTAATTTAACTTCCCTCTCGCATCACGATTGTAAGTTATAAAGCAATGTAAGGGAATAAGAAATTGAATTCTTATATCCTCGGGCGTTTCTTTGAATTCTTCAATACATACAAGTACCATAGAATGTTCTTAAATAGCTTTAAGTACCAAGAATTACGTATCTTCTCTGTATTATGAGTTGATTGTCTCTTTTTAATCGATATTGTATGATTGTACTAGCGGGCCCAGCGGACGTTGTGTCGTCCTGATAATAAGAAAAAACCTTGACAAATTATGTACCCAAACCATCCTCATTAATCAGTTGATCTATTCGTGAAAGTTACATGAAAAACCGTTAAGTAGTTTTTGAACAGACAGACAGACACGGTAGAGGATTTTGTGTTATATTATGTAATGATTACCTACGTAGAAGATTAAAAACCTAATCAACCTTCGAGTTCATTTCTATATTGATTTGTACTGCACACATGACGATTTTAGTAATGATGGGTTACTTCATAGCTGATTTAGAATGTCGATAGACGTAGGTTCGAATCTTTGCAACTGAGTCGCAGCTTTCGGTGAAGAAATATGTCATGATGATGCCATGGCATGTGGTAGGGCTGTTTTTAAAATTAAATCCGCCTGGCTAGCTACCTCACTTAAATATAATATCTTTCACCAAGCACCTGTTGGTGTGTTCCGACAGCTGCAGCAAGCATATGTAGGTGGTAGAGCCACACTGAAGCTATTACTGGTTTCAGTATATTGGGTCAGCTCGGCCGGCGTACTACCACCTGACTGCTTGTATCGTTGCGATTCGTTCGGTCAGTGAGAGCGCCGGAGGCCTACCCCCCTTCCCTCTTCCCTCCTCTCCCCGCTTCCCCCTAAACACAGGCTGGCAACGCACTGGCGACTCCCCTGATGTTGCTAGTGTCTATGGAGGCGGTGATCACTTAACATCAGCTGACCCGCCAGTTCGATTGCCTCCTATGATAAAAAAAAACTGCATATATATGTTTGGCGTGTTTACACCAACCTATACCGCGTCGTCGTTTAACAGCAGATGGGATTGTGGTCAGACGATTATACTTATTAAGTATAGAAAAATAATCGGTACGGTACTTCTCAACTGATTCGCGTTTTCAATTAAAAATTTTACGACATAATATATGCAAATAATACATAAATTTGCTATCATAATAACATACTTTCAATATATTTCATCAGGTAAGTTAATAGCGACGTTATTAATATATATTAATTCCGAGTCGCATTTTTATGGCTGTATGATCAACAAGGCTGAGCCCATATTTGAATTTTTTTAAAAGGAACACGACGTAAAACCCTCGGTTGGAGTTTTTGCCGGGATCTTGGAATGTCATGTAGTGAATTTTATATTTTATTCATAACTAGCTGTGCCCGCGACTCCGTGCGCGTGGAATCTAATGTAAAAAAACAGTGACTAATAAAATCATCTGAATGTATTAAGTCCATTTACGTATCTACCTTTCTCTCGTACTTAAGTCGCGTCGTCATTAAAATTACAATAACTTTTGATAGAGTGAACCGATTTTAATGAACCCAAAACTAAATGCTACTCGAGGATATGCTTTATGATTTTCTTGGTGAAGTTTTATCGTGAACGTAGTACTTTAGCAGTTATACGTGTTCATACAAAAATAGACAGACAGACAAACAGCTAAAATGATTGAAATGTATTTTGTTACTCATTCCAAGACGCCGGCAGCAATTTTTTTCACAAAAATCTAAAAAGTACAGACACGTTAGATTTACATTCTAATTACATGTATAGATATAGATCTTGATTTCTTTGGCAATATTGGTTACAAGTTACGTAATATAGTTTGGTTATTGTGCAAAATAATACCACGGAGCATGTATTCTCACTTGTCACAAAAACTCCGTGGCAAGTTTTAACAATAGGGCCACCATCTTGTTAGAGAATTGATATCTCTAGAATATCTCAAGAAACTTATAATATCTACTCGACAATGGCTGTAATAATATGGACGATAGGTTGCCATAACTAAAACTAAATTAAAATAAAAACGCTGTGGTATATATTTTTTTAACTTTATTTTTGGGCAACCAATCTTTTAGATTATTACTTCCATTGTCGAGTAGTTAATAGTATTACAAGTTCTTCTTCTATATTATTTTAGGCAACCAGTCTTCTAGTAGACTATTACTGCCATTGTCAAGTGAGTATCGATATTACAAGTTTCTTGATATAATTACAATGAACTAACAAGATGGCGGCCATCTTGTTAAAACTTTCCATGGAGTTTTTGTGGCATCTAAGAATTCGTGGTCCGTGGTATTATGTTCCATTCACTTCACTTATGCACAATAAACAAACTATATTACATAAAACACCACCAATTTTACACAATATACAGTCAAGCAACACAAGATCATGAATAAAATATAAAATCCACTACACGACAGACCAAAATCCCGCCAAAAACTCCTCTGTGGCATATTTTACATGTAATCTATAAAGACACAGATAAAGAAAACCGTTACGTACTGTTTATGATATATAATACTAAGAACAATGCAAGGACAATAATAAATAGTGCATAAGTAATGTATCTAGTAATTCAGCACGAACTCACGATTGTTCGGCGTTTTAACAATAGAACTACGATGTGTGAAGAAATAGATATGTCATTTAATTATATACTAGTTGGTGTCCGCGACTTTGTTTTTTTGAAACAGCTTTCTTGTTTCTTGGACCGCATTTTATTACTTTTAATTATATTTCGTAATTAATTCTTACAGTCGTATGGATGTGTAGCTCAGATACTGCTATAAGAGTTCATTTTTATCTGCGTGTAAAATTCTCATTACAATTAATTCATATTGTTATGTGTAGTTTGGTATGTATTGTAGTTAGTACAATGTAGTTGTTAATTGAGGTAACTAGGTTATAAACGGTTAAATATGACTCTCCGAGATATTAGACTGGTATTTAGTGTAAACATAAACGAAATGCATTTAGCCATTTGGTATTTTACGTGTTAATTGAAAAGTTTTATATAATATTTTTTTTTATATAACAACTTATCCATTAAATATTTTTTTAAATGATTTGTGAGACGTTTTTAAAATTTAAATTATCACCTAAAAGAACTTTAACGCGCAATCACGTCAAAACTACTAAAAGTATTTTGTAGGTAGGTATATAACAATGACCATATGATGCAAAAAAAAATTGATAGTTCTAGACTTTATTTAAATAAACTTTTTTTTGTATTCGATTGACAATATCTCATTTTTTAAATACCCAACTAATCAAACTGGAATCAGCTAGTAATATTATACCAGGTGACTGTTTAAAGGTTAACACCCTTTAATCGTGGGGTAGTGCATGATCACATTTAACATATAAAACAATAATATCAAAACAAATACTAATAAACAACAAGGGGAACCTTAGTTAAAGTTTGTTCTAAAACTTTTGAAAGTATGGGAACGATACTTTTAAACGTTAAAAAATAACACCTAGCTTCAATGAACGAAATTCGAGGAGCGATTTTCAAAGTTAACTATTAAGTAACTGCTTATCGTGGGCACGCCGCACGGTCGAACAAAGGGAAACGGGGCGCGAGACGAGGTGCGGGACTAATTTATTACACGAGTTCATTTTTGCGTAAATCACCTGATGTTGAGTGTATTATCAATTTTGCATTTCTCGCGATAGTTAGGTCAAATACTAAGCACCTATTTTTTAATTGATTTAGAACGAGAAACAAGTAATGAGTAATCTATGAGAGTATTGCAACTATTTAACCTGTCATGCTTTATATGCGAAAGTAACTCTGTCGGTTTTTTTGTTGTAGCCGATTATGTTTGTGTAATCGTGGATATTTAGACTTTTATCATGAGTATACCGTAAAAGTAAGTAGTTGATGTAGTAGCTTTAATAATGTAAAAGATTATGCCGTATCCATTGATGTTTTGAAAATGTGATCGATGTTAAAAAAAAAATCTTCCGCGCTCTGCTTAACGTCGTGAGAGAAACGAAATGTGTACTTGCAGTCTAAAAAGTAACCATTAACTGTAGACCGCAAAGGTAGATTCACATGGGAACGTAATAATCTATACAGACATTACAAATCTCAAGAACTGTCAGTTAAATTTGCGAAATTGTTTTATTTTAGTTCCCGCTGCTTTACTCGCGTTAATGTAAATTAGATGTAACCCTCAGAAACAGTGTTTTCTACTGGATGTAAGGTACCCTATGACTTTTTCTATACACCTGACCGTGTCCGTCGTTGTCTGTGCATACAAAAATAGACGATGATCGATTCTATAGTTGAGGTATGCAACGAAATAAATAAAGAAAACATTCATTCGCATTTATTACATTAGTTAGGCTATTTAGGATTTATTAAGGAAGGTTGTAAGCTATCAAAAGATATACTGCGCCTTGTGAGCCGATGCCAGAAGACCGGCAGAGCATTACATGAGGAGGACCAACTGTAGGTTCTCTTCAAGAAGACGCAGGCCGCCACTATCAGCGCCAGCGCAGAGGTCGGGTTGACGTGGAGGGAGGGGGGTCATATATTCACTACTACATTTGGTCCTTGCCGGACCAAGGGAGATAGGTAATTCAGCTCTGGGAGACCGTCGGGGTATACCAGGCTGTCTCTATTTATAGCAGTTTAAGCACAGCAAGATTAGGAATGCAAACGCCATCCCTTATCGTCACGTTATGGTGGTGGAGGGTACACCGTAGAGTTTTAGTGAATACGAGTCTCACACCACCCACTCTCTACTCCGGGAGAGTGGTGTATCCATGAGCACTGCCCCACGTCCAAAAAATAGATTGAAGTTATCTGCCATCATTCGACAACCTTTAAATTCTTAAGAAGCAAGTAATTACCATACAAAGTGTAGAACAGAAAGTAGGCTATGTGAGAATGAAGTATTAGTACGGACAAGCCGTGTGGCGTGGCGCGGGAAGTTGTGAACTGCGGATAGTTTCTTGTGATAAATATAACATTTATCTTTTATTCTTAGACCAATATAATGCATACCTCACACTAATGAATATAAATCCATTTAACTTTATATTTCTTTAAATATCGCTGACATGTTGTATGCAATATACTCGTAATAGTTAGAGAAAGTCGTAACCAATAAAAACTATTGACTATCCCTAACACACAATTATTTCACTATAAAGGGCTGTTAATAAAATTTTGGTAACTTATTTTATGAACGGTTCCAAATGAATTACCAATGTGTTGAAGTTATATTGATTTAATAAAATATTTATATGTCGCATTCTGAGTTTCATTGTTTATAGTGAAAAAGACGTTTTTAGAAAAGTGTTCAGATTTGATATTTAAATAAGTGGAAAAAAGAGAGTGACACTATAGAAAATCAGATTGAATGTCGTTTCGAATTATATCTGAGGTAGGATTTAGATGTTACTTATAAATTTTAGTTATAGTAAAACAAATATTTAAAAATAGTGGTAACGAATTATATTTCAGAAACTCAATACTGTTTGATTCATAATCTCATTTCCTGAATCAACAAATAAGACTTATATATATTTGTAGATTTAGTATTATAAAATCCATCTAATAATTTATATGCAACGTAATAAACAGGGAGACGTAAATATATAGATACGGTCGAAAAACATTTTGGACTACCATTAAGGCGTGCTAAATAATAATATAAATGCGAAAATGAATATGTGTGTTACATATTAATCGATCATTCATGAAATTTGTATGTATGTGCTCCAAGGTATAAAAGGATTTAGAGTACCATTCATCCGAAAATAATATTATTATCTACAAGAAGTGGATTTATATAACAAAAAACACATATCTCAACACAAAAACTCACAGCAACAATTAAGTAACACAATAAATCGTAAAAACCCAGGATGAAAATGTAAATTACAATGTAACTTAGAAAGAACTCAATACAACAGCAACACCGACAACATTCCGAAGCGACAACCGAGCGAGAATATTCTAATGCCGGCGGAATATTCGTATCGCGTGCCCCGCAAGGCCTCTCCTCTCTCTGGTCTGCACCACTTGCACGGTGCTCCCCCACGGTTGTCTCGTCTTTTTCCGGTGGTAGTCTATCCGGTGTATTTGCTGTATTTGCCACGCAGTAATTCCCATATTATGTCTCCGAACTCCGCCCCTGATTTTGCAGGTTTCTTCCGGGGAGGCTGTCTTGAGGTCATAATGCCTCGACCGACTCACCTCTTATAGCATTCAGCCAATGTACGGTCGGCCGATAACTTCGACCAATGGTGTGTCAGGTCAATAGTACGGACAGTTCTAATACAGTCTCTGCTAACAGTATATTGTTCCCTAGGGACAAATTAAAGTTAAGTTAACGCAAATGACGCCGTGAGCTAAATAAACCTAGTAAGATACGAATGAACGATAGAATACTATAATATTGTTTAATCTTTGTAGCTCACGATAAATCGTAACGCAGCGTGTGAATCTACCTTTCTCAACGTCAGTACAGTTAGCGGCACGGAATGCGTCGCGTGTGTACAAAGTATTAAAGCTGACAGTCACTGAGTAATTAAGGCGACGAGATACGATTGTAATAATTTTAAGTCACAAATTCGCATTCGCATGAACAGAGATTTAATTTCTTTTAATTAATTACATAGATGAATTGATTTTTACATTTTATTAGGGATAGAGACTGCGTCAAATACAACAACCATAACTTAACCAGTCACAGTTGTATTTGGGAAAAAGTCGACACATCTAAATGTTTTCCGTGAAGGTTTTTATGCTATCCATTATTTGATAATACCTAGTCACTAGGTGCCGTTGCAATATACCAGTTTCTGCACTTTTAGATCGTTCGTTAAACAAATGGACGTAGATATTCGAGGACATAATATTTACACAGTAGACATTTTATTATAAATTCAACTTTTTCATACAGCAAGTATGAATTGTAATGAATAATAAAGGCGTGCGAAGTTGCGAGATTAGTTAACGTATAAATTTATTATATCTCAAAAATTGTTTGCTATGGTAATTACTTAATACACGCAAATGTAATAATTGTAATTCCTACTTCGAATAATGACAGAATTCCTAGAGACTACAGATATACAAGCTAGTGATGCCCCCTACTCAACTAAAAAAAGATTAACATATTTAATTTTAGAATGTATTTAATTCTGTCCCTGATTCAACGTTAGTGATTAGACAAAGATGGAACTGCTCTGTTAAATGTTAGAGTTTAAATAAAAACTATACAGATATAAAATGAAATTATTTGTTTTTTTGTTTGTAATAAATTAAGCAATAAAATTCGTAACCGATTTTGAAAATTATTTTACCTATATAAAGCTAGTGTAAGATCAAGTAATATCAGACGTATTTTTTTATCAAAATCTAAACTAATACGAGCGAAGCCGCAAGCAAAACCTTGTTAATATTACAAGGAAAATAGAGATACTATATTCAAATTTTTTTCGTACCGTCTACATTATTATGGGTCTTCAGAGCTTCATCGGACTATAAAAACTTTATTCAAATTCCAAGTATGTAAAGTAGTCGGTCTGTCCGTCAGTAATTATCAGAATAATCTACTATCTTAAACAAAATGATATAACAACAATTAAAGCAATCAGTAACAATTATATCGAGATCAATCTTAGTTTGAATAATTATAACTGATGAGACTAGTTTCTCCTTTGTTTGTTACTTCGTTTTATTATCTGATTTTTTTTTATAAGGGACAATTAACTTATTTTTGTTCAAGTCTAGTGAACAGTGAAACAGTGGCTTCGCTTCATGTCTATCGACTAATCTACGAATCCGGTCTACCAAAAGTTATTGTAATTTTAATGACGACGCGACTTAAGTACGAGAGAAAAGTAGGTAATTAAATGAACTTAAGACATTCAGGTGATTTTATTAATCACTATTTTTTTTACATAAAGTTCCACGCGGACTAAGTCGCGAGCATGGCTAGTGGCGAACATATATTAGAAACTCCAGTGACTTAGTGGTTTTAGCCGTGGTCTGTCTATAGTTCAGGGTTATAGCACTGGTTGTAGACAAAACCTGATTATCATAGGAAAACGAGTTGCTCTTGTATATAGATTGTATATATCATACAGCTTCTGCCAGCGACTTCGTTTGCGTGGAATATATATTATAGTTACTTTGGGCTAAGCCTAACACGCAATGGAAGCCCTGAAAAGGAAAAAAATTTGAAACATTATTCGCTCCTACTGGTCCTAGCGTAATAGCCTAGCCTTTCTCGATAAATGAGCCTTAACGGTAAATGTCTTACACTAAGATAATTTTTCAAATCGGACTAGTAGTTCCTGGGATTAGCGCGTTCAACCAAACAAACAAACAAACCCTCCAGCTTTATAATATTAAGTATAGATAAATAAAATGATAGAGATCTACCGATGAATTTCGATCAAATTTGTTAGTTTTAATTCTTAGACACTTAGTCCTTATCTAAAAATATATTACGATATCTTCATATTTAGTACAAAGTTATTAAAGTTTGAAAAACTATTATTTTTATAAACGCTACACGTTCGGCGATGTGTGATGTGGGGCAATCCGTATGATATGCATGCGCAGGAAAGATGACGAAATAAATAGACATTGTTAACAAAAACATTTGTAAGAAAAGTATACATTCGCTTTAAAAAAAATTATGATTATTCTTCTGTACATAGAATAGATGTCTCACGAATATTAATAACGCAGACGAAGTTGCGAGTATCGGTTAGTAAGCAGAACATATTTTTACATTGTTACATGAGTTATCTTTCGGATATAGATATACACCATCTGGGACTTTTCTCTAGCCTTTTTTAAGATGAACAATTTTGTAATATTCAATGTATCTTGTACCTTACCTGTAAGCAATTTAATTACATTTTACAATACCTCAATTTTTCTCTACCTCCTTACATAGTAACAACCGTATCAAGATATGTTATACACTTTAGCAGAAGCACTAAGGGAGTACACACAGATGCGTATAATTAATGTTTTATACCATTTATTAACTACTAGCTTCCGCTTACAGCTTCCGCTTACGGCCAATCTCTCGAGAATAGTACTTATTTTTACAAGGAAAGTACCTTATGTACTTTTCTGTAACTCTGACGAAATAATAAAAGCGTAACAAACAAACAAGCTCATATTCGCATTTGTTAGTTATTATATTAGGTAGTTTAACGCGAGAGGGCAGCTCCTGGCTTCCTACCTTACCCCCCCCCCGATCCTTTCATCCATTTTGATTACTGCTAGCGCGCGACCGCATCGTGCGTGGCAGTTCCGCCATTATACCGCTGACGCGCAAACGCATCGCACGTACCAGTCAGCTATTATACGTACCGCGAGAAGGCCGCATCGTGCGTGGCAGTTCCGTCATTATACCGCTGACGCGCGAACGCCTCGCGCGTGCCAGTCAGCTATTATACGTACCGCGAGAAGGCCGGATCGTGCGTGGAGTCCACCATTATACCGCTGACGCGCGAACGCATCGCGAGTGCAAGTCCGCTATTATACGTACCGCGAGAAAGACGTACGTGAACTCTCCGCTATTATATGTGTGACGAACCAGACGCAAATCGACTCGTGAGTGAACAGTGAATACATTTTATGTGACCCGCCTATGGATTGGATACGGACACAAACCTGCCGAAACCAGCTATCAGCCTCTGCCAAGTAAGCGTGTATTTTCTATTCTATCCTAGCTCAATCTATTATATACTCTTGGATCCTATTATTGAGCGTATTTCTCGTGATACCTTGCCCACGCAAACCGCCAAAATACAGTCCACATCTCTCCTTAGAAATATACCGCAAATAATGGAGGTGAAAGGAATCAAGTGAGTGGTCCGATCGAGCCCGCATTTCTTGGTCCCTCTCGCCGGATTTCCCTCCAGCATTTATAATATTAGATAGGATTTAAATGTTAGTTTGTTTGTTTGTTCGTTTTTCACACCATAAGTGCTCCAACGATCCTTATGAAATTTTATATACACATTCTCAGGGAATACTATACTTTACATATATACTTTATAAATAAATATTACCTGCAAGCGAAGGCACGGGGAAATCAAAATCGAATTACTCTTTATTCAATTTAGGCCCTGAGAAGGACGTCAAAATTACCACCGGTTCGGACGAGAAGAACCGGCAAGAAACTCAATCTGGTTTATCTTTTCATTATACACTGATCATAAAAAAACCTTGACAATTTATAGGCCTAAACCTTCCTCATGAATCACGTTCCCTACTGGTGCAAACTGCGTCAAAATCCGTTCAGTAGTTTTTGAGTTTATCGCGAACAGATAGACAGACGTGGCAGACGAGTTTGTTCTATACTATGTAATGATAACATAATTTTTAATTATTACAACATAATAAACATATACAGTTATATTCGTTTTTGGTGGACGGATAGAGAGAGGCGTCATTTCCAGCTAGCAGTCCAGATAAGCTAGTTTTTAGTATCAGTAAGGATGAGGATTCTCTCAATATCAAATCGTTCTACTTATAATAATTATAAGAAGCATTAGCAAACAAACAAAATTATATATTAACGTAACAACAATCAAACTTACGTACAAACTTTTCTTGATGATTTACCCGTCAGCTCGAGGGTAAACACGTGCTGGCGTTTGTTTTAAAAATCCAACTCAATTTACGTGTGTGCAGACGTTGACGCAACCCGTTCTTCAACAATTATACCTGTGGTAATAAACACTTCGTGACACTGCGTTCGGCACTCAAGTTTTGATTGTGTTTACTTCAAAAACAGTTATGTTCGGTTTCTCATAATATTACTAAATTTTGCTTAAAAAAATTTTTTTTTTGAAGTGAAATATCTTATGGGAGTGTTTTGAAATTTTGATCCGCAAGTGGATTGTATGTTTGTGGGTATAAACACTGTGTCGGGTAGAGTTGGAGCAGTGTCTCGCTTGCCGTCGGGTATTGGAGAATAGTGAGACATATGATTTTCCAGCTTTCTTTTCTTTCTCGCTATCTATGGTTGCGTGTACTGCTCAGCAATTACTGAACACAGTGTATGTATGTTATTTAAAAGTGATTGATGAATAATTAAAATGTTTCTCTCTCTCTCTCTGTAATACAAAAGTGTCACTTCTATCTTTGTGTATTTTCAGTTTATTTTGTGGCAACCCTATCATGATTTCTAAGCGTCTACAAAATTAGGAATATTTTAAAGATATTAACCAAGCACCTACTTACAGGTACTTAGGTATTTTTTATGATAAATAAGTTCATAAAGATTTTACGGGTCAAATATTTTTAAAAGTTTTCATTTTATGATTTTAATAGCTGAAACACGAAACATTTCGCTATGCATTAAAAAAAAACATGGCAATTACTCGATAGCATCCATAATTAGTTTAGAATACTCTGCAGAATAATAATCATATAATATATTTTCCTCGCAACTTCTCTGTAGTGAAAATTGTTATATTTCGTTGGAGCTAATTATTTCTAATTTTATTATTATATATTTCTTTTAGCCATTTCAAATTACGACACATAGATTATATCATTATCGTTTTACCTTTAGAGAGAAGCATAGGGATATGTAGTTTCCACCATTTATCTGTGAAAGTTTAGTCTAAATCGGTTCAGTCGTTACGGAGATTGACCGAAATAAACAAGAGCGTAGATCTGTGACATAATATTCAGAAGATTTTTAATCGATATTCTTTTTTACGAAAGAGCGTATAAGTAAGTGGTCAGTGTAACCTATACCATTGTGCCAATAACCTCAAAAGTATCGCAGTTCTGAACCCAGTCTTCTCTTTTCTTCTTTGTCTGCCCCTATTTGCATTAACTTAAACGCATGCCAATATGTTTGCCTACCTCGCTTTTCGCCTACAGCGCGATGACTAACTTATGCTTTGCTGAAGAAATAGCATTGGCGATAGTACTTCCGCAGTTGGAACTTTGTGAACGGTTCATTATTTTAACCTGATTGAGCCTTTGATTGATGAAGCACTTACTTTGCGGGAAGGCATCATCATTTTTTTTATTCCATTGGCCGCAAACGAACATGCGGGTCACCTGATAGTAATTGATCACCGCCGTCCATGGACACCTGCGACATGAGAAGAATCACAGATGCATTGCCGGCCTTTGAGAAAGGAGTAGGCTCGTTTCTTGAAAAAAGGCAGAATGTAATGGTCTGGAAACGCTGCCGCTGGGAGTTCATTCCAGAGAACTGTCCTACGCGGAAAAAACGAACGTGAGAACCGCACAGTGCACGACTTTCAACCATCGAGATGACACTGATGGAATTTAACGTTAAAAATTGTAACGGAACTCAGCAGCAGGTATCAGTCCAAACAACTCTTCAGAGCATTCTTCGCAGTAGACCTTGTAGAGGACGCAAAGCGACGCAACGTCCCTACGAAGAGCCAGAGTGTCTAGCTTTAAGGAGAGCACCTGGTTGCCGATGCCGAGCCGCTGGACATTGGATTCGGTCAAGAGTAAGTAAGTGACATAAATATTTGAATGAATATTTATTTGCACTTCCGTAAAGCCTGTCCATCTTAAAATCAACATCAATAATACTTCATTCAGTTTATATCTTGAGAAGGTGCTTATGAATGTCAAAACTACCACCGGTTCGGACAAACAACCCACTCAAGAACTCAACAGAAGAACGTGCAAGAAACTTGATCGGCTTCTTCTATTTACCATTCATGTATTTAAAATATGTTAACATTATAATCGTTTCTAGTGGATCTTCTCCAGACATCATCATTGTTCACGTCCATTGAATATTCCAGGCGAAATCTATGGATAATAATAAATAATATAATAATAATAATAATATCCGTTAACGGGTTAATCCCAGTTAATCTTGATAAACATCTGAGAAGACTGGGATTACGAGGAAGACCGACAATGGCAAATCTCCAACGAGCCATCCTGCTCGATAATGCTAGGATTGTACGACGGTTTCTCTCCATGGAGCATTGAAGTCCAGCCGATTGGCCACTTCTGCTGGAGGTAACTCCTGCTGCTTAGCAAAAGCCTAAGTAACAGTGATGTTGAAAAACATACTAAAATAATAATACTTGATTGGAAATTAATTTGCATTTCCACATAGCATTCTGGAAGTCCGTCCATTTTTGAGACACAAGTGCTAAGTATTAGTTGATCTTGATAATCTTTGTGATATATATTTGATATTTCTATTGTATGGGGCTGATAGCCTTACATGCAATTTTAATTTACAAAAAAAAAAACAATTTTATCAGATATTAGCTGACCTGTCCAAATTCGTCTGCACCAAAACAGTTATTATCTTTTTTTATTGTATTTTCAAACGCAGAAAATCTTATAATACTTAAAATCCGATTGCAGCAATACCAATCGTTTCCCATTTTGAATTCAAACTATCCACGGACTCACTCAAACATATATTACAGTTGTTATGTGATAAATCTTTTTTAAAATAAGCCTAAAACCATTTCGCAGTATCACCTACCGGATTCAATTAAATAAAAACTAATATATATTGCCGATAAATATATCTATTTATATTATACCTCTAATTCAACTGATTGATAATTACGTATAGAAATGTCATGTTGCCGTAACGCAATTATAACGTACTGCACATGTGCATTATACGGAACGACGACGACAACGAAGATGTCAGTTCGAAACCCAACGGTCGTTTTTTTTCTTGTTATTTGATTTTTTTTTAAGAAGCATAGGTAAATGTAACATAGCTTATTTTTTGAGCTAATCTGTCTGCTATATATAGCACAAAGAAAATTTACCAAAATCCTTCAAGATTTTGATTAAATACAAATTTTTGACTTTCGTCCGTTATCCTGGAGAACCCTTTGCGTTTTATTGGACAAAAAGTATCCTAGATGTAATCTTGTAATATTAGTTATCACTGTGCCAAGTTTCGTCAAAATCGGTTCAGTATTTTCAGAGTGATACGTGTTCACAGTGACAGACAGACAAAATTTATAAAACGATTATTTTTAGCTGCTATATCGATAACAAAGTCTATCCCGTTTATAATTTTCAAAAAATATTTAATGTACCGATTTAGCCTGGTTGGAGTTTTATTATAATTATGTATGTATAGATTTCTGATTTTACGGTCAAACAAGGAGCTTACAAGAGAATCATACATTGTTTCCTGAGATTGTATAGTATTACCTTGTTATGAGTGAAGCGTGAACAATTTGTTTAACCATGTACTTAATTCTAGAGCGTCAGATTATTTGAAAAACTCCTAACAACTGAGGGCTATCTCGGCATATGCTACATAAATCTTTATTATTATTATGAGCCCGTATATGGCTGACGAAACCAAATTTTGTCATAGAGATCTTTTTGCAGAGCGCACAGTGTAATTGACTTGATTGTATAAGTGTAGGAAGGCTTCGAACGCGTTTTAATTATAGGCGTTTTGTAATCACTTTTCTTTAAAATTAATAACTGCCTTGGGAACAGAGCTGCGCCATTCGTCTCTCTATTGCCAGAGATCCTCTCAACCCTGATACGGAATATTACATGCAAAGTTAGATGGTGCTGTTAGACATCATTGTAATGCAATAGCTGACCTCCAGGAGTGCGTTTTCCAGGTAGATGAAGATAATATGATACTTTTTTTTTTTTTTTTTTTTTCCTTTTTCGTTAAATCCAATGGCGGCTTAATCCTAGGCTTCTCTACCAGTCACCATAGTGTTATAAATTATAAAGTTAAAAGGCAGGCGAAGTCGTTTGTAGCTACTACTTATCTACAGTTAGCGTTAGCGAATTATACTCAAGTGCAGTCACAGGTCGTCTAATTGATATGCGTCTTAGCACTGTGCCAGTAGCGACCTCAACTACTGAGCGCAGAAGTCGGAATTAACTTGAACATAACGGACTTTTATATAATGACCTTAGTTCTTTGTGTCTGTGTTAAATATTTATATATATATATATCAGCTATAAAGTTAACATAATACAAGCTATGCGTAAGTTATAATTAAGTTGCACTGTGTGAAATTATTTGATTACTTATTTATTTATTTACTCATCTATTTCACAAGAGAGAATGAAAGAAAAAATACTTAATTATCCGCTTCAAAATAACAAATTTATATTACGTATTAGCCATAACCCTAATCATTACATAGTATAAAACAAAGCCCCCTACTGCGTCTGTCTGTCTGTCTGTTCGCGATAAACTAAAACACTACCGAACGGATTTTCATGCGGTTTTCACCGGTGGATAGAGTGTTTGATGAGGAACGTTTTTGTATATAATTTGTCAAGGATTTTTTCATAATCAGGGCGGGACAACGTCTGCCGGGCCCGCTAGTTAATATTATAAATGTGAATGTAAATATGTATATTTGTTACACTTTTACTCAATTATTGCTCAACAACAATGGTGAAATTTTGCATACACGCTTTCACTGGTAAAGAATAAGACATACGGTATCATTCATCCATAAAAAAGATACTGTTCTAGAGGTATCGAAAAACATGTTTTACTACGTTAATGTGAGCAAAACCGTGTGCAAACTGAAGTAAAATATGTATTGATGTAACGTCTTATAAATCGATGAGGGCCGGCTGGACGCACGAAAGAGCATGACTCGTTGTCACATTCCGCCTGAGCCGAGCGTGCAAGCGTGAGCGCGGAACAAGCGATAGAGAGGCGCGATCGGCCTAAGCGTTCGGCTTTTGACGCATCTATCTCTCTACCACTCCATCGGCCGATGACCTTAAATTATAGTCCGTGAACCGACTTTATAGCAAACTTTTTTTTTAATATCTTACGTATACCGCATTGTAAATTGTTTGCAGAGGAATGACAGTGTATGATATATGTTCTAAAATTGTTATTTTAAAATGTTTAAGGAAAACTAGGTCTAAAGTGGTCGGCAACAGATTTTCAACATACTAACTCGAACTAACTAAGTAGATTAGTCTACCATTTTAGACCACAGCGTCACTTACTATAATTATCGTGGTCAAGGGACTCATAAATTATAAAGAAGACTCAAAAGCTTCCAAAGTAATCAATATCTGAAAACGTGAAAAGGGTGTTCAGAAACCAGTCGGCTGCATTTAAAAGCGCGTGGCTACCGAAAAGCGACATTTATATTGTTTGAAACTAAAATCGTTAGGTCGTGAGTGAGGACCATAAAATGTAACTGTTATAAAACTGCGAAGTTGAAGCTAGCAGCACTCCGGCTATTTGTCGGTTTACTAACAAAACTCGGTGCCTTACACACCGTCGTGTAACAAATTAGAATGCCTATAATTATTTTTCAAATTTTCCCATTATTTAACTAGTCAGTTTTTTTTTCTCTTTCTACAAAATAATGCATCGCTTCAGAACACTAAAGTTATATCAGGGTCATTCTAAAATTCGCTCCAGATAACTCTAACAATCTCTTTGAATAAATAAAACAGGACAATGACTCATCGATGCGTGGGGAAATAAAACACACATATTAAAACCATATAGCGCTCCGACCGTTATAAGCAAACAAATGGGTTCTATGTTTAGCGTGTCTCGAATCTTCACCCTTCCTTTGAATCACTATTGGTATCAGAAATCAAGTTTTAGTAGACTTACAGAGATTTCCATCCTACTATTTTTACGGCATATTTACGTGCCATAGGGCGACTGAAGATAGTTCTATTCTGGACGCTAAAGTAAATACGACATAAATTACGAAAAAGTCTACAAAAGAATTACAACCAGAGAGTAGAATAAGGTGTAAGTATGACAGCAGAGTAAATGTATAATGTATTATCTCTTTAATAGGAAGTTTAGAATTTTTGTTTATTTCGTATAAGGTAAAATTATAATAGAGAACGGTATAAAAGTCGTGGGCGTTAAGTGGTTTGGCCGCTGGAATGTCAATTCGATGTCCGCTGGTCCAAACCCAGGCATGACTAAAGGATTTTATCGAGATTCGCGTACATTTACTAAAATTAATAACTATAAATAAAAAAAACATAAAAAAACTATAAATAAAATTGATAACACTATCAGCTGACGGTGAAGGAAAAGATTGTCAGAAAATCTGAACCTGCGAAATATTCTTGTATATGTTGGAAAATAGAGATCTCTGGATTTCTCTGATTTTGAAACCGCCAATAATATCGTAGGCTGGCGTTGTAACTATGCCTATACCTCCCTAGTAGAAGAGGCCAATGACACCGCAGTGGGTCTTTTACAGGGTCATGTGGTGATGAAGATTGTAAACATAGGTGTGTATAAAAACTACCCGGTGTAGTGCAGTTTTTTATGCAATTGGAAGCAAACGAACATACGAGTCACCTGATGTATTTAAACACCACCATCTATTGACATATGAGACACAAAGGGTATCACCGATGCATTGTTAGCCTTTGAGAACGGAGTTAGGGTACTACCTACTCAGTAGGCCTTTTTAGTGCTGTAGTAATAACTGAACTAGATATTAAGCTAACTTATCTTTATATATAAACTAGTTGGCCCGGCAGACGTTATCCCGCCCTGATTATAAAAAAAATCTTGACAAATTATATACCAAAATCTTCCACATGAATCACTGTATCTACTGGTAAAAACCGCCTGAAAATCCGTTCAATAGTTTTAGAGTATATCGCGAACAGACAGACAGACAGACACGGTAGGGGACTTTGTTTTATACTATGTAATGATGATGATTTCTCCTGTACGTGTGTATGTCACTGAACTTCTCCTAAACGGTTGGACCGATTTTGATGAAATTTTGTGTGCGTGTTCGAGTGGATCCGGGAATGATTTAGATTCACAATTGGACCCGGTAGGTGGCGCTGCGGTTGAATTTTAGATTATTTCTTTTATTATCAAGGCAGGACAACGTCCGCCCGGCCCGCTAGTAAAATCATATTAATTACGCTACGGTGTAACATGGTGTATATTTTGAAACTGACAAAAGTTTTAACGTGAATACCGACGAAGACTGTATTTACGGTTCCACGAGCAATATAGAGGTAGTTTCAACAAATTGGACCGTAAACTACGTGCTATTTAATTAGCTACCCTACCTTATAATTACTATTTACTATTTGTAACAACACACGACTGATTTCACCGGCCTTCATTTTATATACGTGGGATATAGAAATTATATTCGATATTAGAATTAATTGTTAATGTTATAATTAAATAATAAAGCATTTTTTTTTGTTTTCCAATAATGTGACAATGATTTTAGTGAACAAAGGATTTGATAACATTTCTGAAAAGTCATCCAATTTTACGCTGTTAATTATTATGCATCTAATAACTACGCCATAATACAAACCTGTATTATATTTGTGTGGATGCTTAACACATGAAAAATAAGTCATAGTGACTTACACAAGCCTATCCTATTTCTGGTTAACTTGAACTTTATCGAGTCACTTACGGTGTTATTACAAAAAAGTTAAATACGTATTAAATACTTGCTTTAAAAAGGTTTCGTACTAAATGCACCGCGCTCGCCCGAGGCAAGTTCGCGTTATCTTTTTTTCGCAAGTCTAACCTAACCTAACCAAAGCGAGACAAAAGAGCAAGATGGCGAACATTCAGCGAGCGCGGTGCATTTAAAACGTAACCTTTTTAAAGCATGTATTTAATACGTATTTAACTTTTTTGTAATAACATCGGTTATGTCTTACATGGAACGGTCACGCTGTATCAATTTTTTTAAACGTCATTAGCTAAACATTATTTTAGCAAAAATATTAATTTTACACATTTTAATATTATCTATACTGTAAAATGACTATTATAGAAAGAAAGATTTGATTCTCTTTAACGGATCAATAAAAAAAATTACCAAAACCAATTTTAAAAACTCTTTCACATATAGAAAGCTACACTCAAGTTTTGTGATTGAATAGAAATATATAAAATTATTTATTTGAGACATCAATGAGATTTATACTATGATAATGCAATATTTGTGGCAAGTATAAGCCAAGATACGTATTTTCAACGTATTTCAAATTGTGAAGAATTAAATTAACTAGTGGTCGTCTAGTGATCGAGATTCGACCATAATTCATTTTGACATTCAATAAGACCAAAGAAAATAATAATTATTTCAGTTCAATTAATTATTAATGTATATTATGAATTTACTTACATACTAGCGGGCTCGGCGGACGTTGTCCTGCCTTGATAATAAAAAAAATCCTAAATGTCAACCGCAGCGCCACCTACCGGTTCCAATTGTGAATCTAAACCATTCTCGGATCCACTCGAACACGCACAAAAAATTTCATCAAAATCGGTCCAGTCGTTTAGGAGGAGTTCAGTCACATACACACGCACACAAGAAATATATATATTAAGATTATCTATACTAGTCTATACTAATATTATAAAGAGGTAAGGTTCGTGAATTTGTGGCGTTGTAGAGAGTAATCACAGGAACTACTGATCCGATTTGAAAAATTTTTTCAGTGTTATATAGCTCATTTATCGAGGCAGGTTATAGGCTATATATCATTACGCTAAGACCAATAGGAGCGAAGCACCAAGGAAGTATGTTTCAAAATCGGGATGTTTTGTTTTTCTTGAGAGCTTCCGCTGCGTGATAGCGCCAGCCCAAAGTAACTATTCCACGCGCACGAAGTCGCGGACAGAGGCTAGTATTATTATAAAATTAGTCCACAATTTAACCATTTAATTTCAAATGGCATGTAAGGTATGGAACGTAAGTCATGTTAAAAATATTAAATGTAAGACGAAAAACGGTAATTGGAACGTACGAGGAAAATGACGGGTGGCGAAACTTTTTTTCATTTACATGTGCGTATATGTTGTGTGTCATTCAACCAGTAGTGTGAGCAATGTACATTTTAATTAATGTAATATGTTTTTAATGCATTTTATATAAAAATATTGCTTTGTGCACTTCTCATCCATATAAACTTTAACTGACATATTTCACGTTCATCCGTTCTCGCAATTTTCTTAAAAAGGGTTACAAAGGTTTCGCTTCACGTATTAATTTAAATTAATTAAAAACCTTATTTACTTTTTGTATAAGAGTATAAAGTAAATTACGTTGACAATATACGCATATAATACTCACGTAATTAGTGAGTAACATGGGTGGTATTTTATTTCCAAAATCTACATTAACTAAAAACAAAAGGCTACTAAGATTACATAAGAAAATCTTTTATACTAAACCTTTTTTTCATTTATCAAATGCAAAATGTCGGTTTAAAGAACAATAAAAAGTCTACGTGGTATAGTTACTTTGGGCTAACGCGAACACGCAGCGGAAACTCTCAAAAGGAAAAACAAACCCGACCTTGAAACATTTTTCATTGGGGCTCCGCTTCTATTGCTCTTAGTGTGATATGTAGTATACATATAGCATCGATAAATGAGCTACCTAACACTGAAAGAATTTTTCAAATCGGACCAGTAGTTCCTGAGCTTAGATAAAGGTGTACCGTTGTGCGTGCATCACCCAAAAACCACTTAATTTCGATGATTTGTATTGTTTTACTTCTTGTATACTTGGTTCTTATAAAAAAAACATTGCTATATATTTTTTTTATATATCATAGGAGGCAAACGAACAGTTGGCTCACCTGATGTTAAGTGATCACCACCGTCCATAGACACTTGCAACAGCAGCGGAGTCGCAAGTGCGTTGCCAGCAAGGGGAGTTCAGATGTGGGCCTCCGGCGCTCACACTGACCAAACGAAACGCAACAATGCAAGCACTGTTACTTGTTGCCGGTGTTTCTGTGAGAGAGTAGTACTTTATTTATGCTGATACCAGTAATAGCTTCAGCATGGCTCTACCACCTTGTAAAAGATATAAATATTTACTCATTTTTCTATACTACTAGACTCAGACACCCAGACATAAAGACATATTTACCTTACGTATAACACGTTACGAGTATGTTTTAATAAACTAATTATTTTATAAGATCCACGTTTTCGGTGATGTGTGTAGAGAGGTTTCTTGCCGTAGAGAAGTGGGACAAGCGGTGCGGTGCTTATATTTTTGTGAGTGTACATAAAATATATTAAAATAATAAACGATACAGACGAAATGAAAAATATACATTTTAGATAAGTATTCAGGTCTCTGCGTACCTTTAAAGTTGCATAATAAAACACGCCTGATCAAAATCGGTATCCGTTGCTATATAACAATGTAAACATCGACGCAACTAAAAGGAAATGACTGTTTGAATAGACAAATTGAGACACGTTTTTTACTCGTATGCTACCGGTAGGCTGTTGTCCGAACAATTGTTTCTATAACACTATCTCTGATATTAATGATTTGATATCGTGTTAGGTATGGACTTCAATAAATGTGTTGTACACACTGCTAGTTACCTCTCGCGATTGTGTCTACACATTTGTTGGTATATTCAGAATAAAAATTTGTCTATGCTCTTTTTTATGTTCTAAGCTACCTTATTCCAAATATAAATGCGATTGGTGAAAGTGTAACAAGCCTACTCAACTATTGCAAAATACTAGCTACCTTACTGAAGTTACAAATGTGGCACCAACCACCTGTTCATGTTTTACAGTAACTGCATTAGAGAGCCAGTTCTCGTCTAGGTTTAGCGTCATTACCATCTTAAACCATATCGCCAGTTAACGTCAGATGAGATTTTTTTATGGCATAGGTGGCAAACGGACTGGTGGGTCACCTAATGTTAAATGATCACCACCGTCCATAGACACTTGCTACACCAGGGGAGTCGCAAGTACGTTGCCAGCCTGTGTTGGGGGAGGGAGGAAAGGAAGGGGGAAGGGAGAGAAGGAAGAGGAAAAGAGTTGGGTCTCCGGCGCTCCCACTGACCGAACGAAACGCAACAATGCAAGCACTGTTACTTTACGTCGGTTTTCTGTGAGAGGGTGGTACTACCCGAAGTGAGTCGACCCATTCATGCTGAAACCAGTAATAGCTTCAGCGTGGCTCTACCACTTTCAAAAAAGATTGTGGTCCAACGCTGAAATTACAAAAAAGCAAGTAAAGTAGCAAATTTTGATTATGAATCAACTACAAGCGAGCCTTAACAAGGTAACGACAACGCTGCCTCTGTATACGTAATAGCACAATCTTAAAGAAGTCTATAAAGAAAAATGCTGTATTTGTCATTTTTAAGCTGATATTTAGACATGTTCTTACTACATACGTTATTACGAGGCTCGTCTGAAGTGTTTTTGACAACATTGATTGAGATACGAAACGTTCCAAGTAAGTTGTGATAACTTTGAATGATAATAAATAAAGTACAATCGCATTTATAAAATTAGTATTAATTTCGAATAGTACTTCGGACACTGCATCAATTGATATAGGTAATAGGTGAAACATTGTGGAGAACGTCTAGCTTGACTGTGTTGTATGTTCTGCTGATTTAATGGTTAGCTATTGGCCAAAAATTTATTTGCAAATAAACTTGGGATAGCAACCACCACTTGCACACTTTGGCTGTATTTTTTAAATTAGCTGGAAATATATATCCCACAAAATGAATAGCAGATTATTCTAGATGGGGATGAAGGCTCATGTGGATACCAAACATTTGATGTGAAACATCAAACGGCGGGTCAGACGAACTATTGTCATGGCGACGCGTCGCCACACCATATGACTATGAATTTTTGTATTAATGAATACAAATGTTTATTAAATAAACAGTTATTTTTTTCTTATAAAAAATCTTTTTTTTTATTATGCCATATTTATTTCCTGTCGTAAAACCATGCTTTTATGCATATTACTTGTACAAAAAAAATCGATGTTTGACACCTAACTGCTCACAATTTTTTTGTAGATGGTTTTGAGTATACTAATTTATGTGTTCAATTGACTCTTTCCATTTTTTTAATGATCAACGAAGCGGGGGGGGAGTCACTCGGTAAATCTATATTTTAAATAATACATTTCAAAATTTATTCATCAATTCTCGCGAGTACCGTCCGACTTTGGCCAGAAATAACCTGTTTTAGACATTTGTAACCATATCAAGTTTATAATTGATACCTTGTTTTGAAGATTTCTTAAAACAACCCAACATTCATTAGGAGTCTAACTTAGATAAGTTAAAAATGTTATTCCTATATTCTATATGCCTTTAAACTGTATTGTACCCGCTACTTAATCCAGTTTTATATCATAAATCGTTCCTCGTCACAGATGTTACGATAACGTCGATACTGCTTCATTTCAAACAGTTACCGTCTACCGTCACACGCCACATAATGCAGTCAAGATACAGATGGTTCAGTCTGTAAAATATTTTTAATGATAATTTTGTAACAACCAAAGACACTTTATCTATACTAATATCATATCATAAAACTGATATCATAAAATTTGTTTGCTTGAACGCACTAATCTTAGGCACTACTGGTACAATTTGAAAAATTCTTTCAGTGTTAGATAGCTCCTTTAACGAGGCAGACTATATGCTATGTACTCATTGCTAAGACCAATAGGAGCGGAGCACCAATGAAGAATGTTTCAAAATCCTGTATTTATTTTTCTTTTGAGAGCTTCCGCTGCATGTTAACGTTAGATCAAAGTAACTATTCCATGCGAAGAAAGTCGCGGGTAGAAGCTAGTATTATATAAAATGAGTTAAAAGTATTGGAAAAATAGTGACTTGGAATAGATGGTGAACAAATCGGTTAAATCGTAGTGACGAGATTTTTACCGTATAGTAGGTCAATTATATATCCACCATTATTTAAACACTGCTTATGAATTGGTTTACCGTTTGTAACTGTAACATAAGCATAGTAGAGTGGTAGATACTATACGAAAGTAATGATATTCTGATTATTTTTTTCGTTGGCTTATAATTTATTAAAACTGTGTATTATATTGTTTTTATTTACATGTAAAAATTTCTTTTCAATTATTAAAGTAAGAAATCTGCTTGTTCTTGTCATCACATCACAGAAAGATACCAATCGCAGCGCGCGACGTCACACCTTCCGAAACATTGTTTTGACGGTTACACTGTATTATATTCATATTGATGTTTACAATAATATGACGTCAATCAAACGCTGTCACAGACTGAACGTTATAACTGAAATATTTGAAAATAATAATCAAAACATATTTTTCATACAAAAGTAAGAAAATATTTTTTGTAGGTACAAAATATGTACAAACTATTGTAATTTGTGAACCTTCTGTGTTTTATGAGTCGATTTTTTCTCCTCCCGTCTGAAGTTAATATAGGAATCGTGACCGGCAGATACTGCCCGTGTTTGTATACGCGCATATTTCAAACCCACAGTAAGTGTAGTTTTTAGATGGGAATTTTTTAATAAACATGTGTTCTCTCTCATTCATGTCTAAAACACACTTTACTCTTTGATTTCCAAATTATTATCTATTACATTTGTATATTTCAAACTATTATGTATTCTAAAGCCGTGTCGATTTTTTATATCTGTTATGTATTTAGTGAAATAAAAATATAATAAAGTCCCCAATTTCTTAATTTATTTTCAAGTGCTTTTTTGCGTTACTTTGCGACTTTTACAAGATCTACTAAGGAGAGCATTCCGTGGAGCTGTACGGATTGAAACCTCCTGTTGAAAGATTCGCTACAAATTTAAATTCCATCCATGTCATCTTTTTTTTTAATGTGTCTAATTGTCTAATGTGGGCTATTTTTATCCACGTACGTCGGTTCTTTAGAATTAACTCCCAGCAACGACGTTTCCCGACCAATATAGCTTACAAGTCAGAACGAACCTACTCCTTTCTCAATGGCCGCAACGCATCTGTGATTGCAAACGTGTCGCAGGCTTCCATGGGAGGCTGTGATCACTTACCATTCGGTGACCCGCATGTTCCCTTGCCTCTAATCGCATGAAAAATTATCTGATGGATATTTAGATACTTCAAGAACTACTCAAATTTATAAGCCTAACGTGATATCGTAATTGAGTATATATATATATATTATGTCATAGCAGGCAAACTAACAGGTGGGTCACGTGATGTTAAGTGATCACCACCGTCCATAGACACTAACAACACCAGGGGAATCGAAAGTGCGTTGTTAGTCCGTGTTTGGGGTAAAGGGAGGGAGGGGGAGAGGAGAGAGGTGGGGCTCCGGCGCTCTCACTGACCAAACGAAACGTAACAATGCAAGCACTGTCGTCTTAGTATTCACGTCGGTTTTCTATGAGAGGGTGCTACTACCCCGGGCGAGCCGACCCGTTCATGCTGATCCCAATAATAGCTTCAGCGTGGCTCTACCACCTACTAAATTTTATATATTTTCACTCACAGTTATCATAACTTAGTTGGAACGTTTCATATCTCAATTAACGTTATTAAACCCTTCCGACGAGCTCCGTATAATGTGTCTAGTAACAAAGACAGGATAGCAGAAATATCTATATCTAATCTATCTAAGCTATCAGCTTAAAAGTGCCA
>AP028447.1:7258101-7303101 GCA_036509395.1 Antheraea yamamai
CCATAGTCATCGTTTAAGATTCTGTTACTACGTATACAGAGGTATTACTGCCCTTGCTGAGGCTTACCTGCGGTTGAGATATAATGCAAATTTATTATTCTTTTTTTATAATTTATTGGTTTTAGCATATGACCACAATCTTACCTGATGCTATATTACGAGATAGGCTAAGATGGTAAACACGCTAAACCTTGAGGGAGGGAACTGGCTCTCAAATGCAGTTACTGGAAAACATCAACAGGTGACAGCTCGTCTGCTTGGTCTTAGAAAATGACATCCCATCATACTATGGTTTCTGCACGATATTTACATTTACCGAAAGCTCCGGTTCATTCACTTAGAAGCGATTCTACATCGATCTACAGAGCCATTACCGCTTCAAAGTTATATCTAATATCTTAATCGATGTTCTTCTGCTATCGTTTTATGTTAAATAGACATGGAGATAATGCTTATAAAGTTAAAACTTTAATCAGTTCTTCCATTCTATGCACTATAACTATTCTTTGACAATTTTATAGAAACAAAATGTAGTTTTTTTTTTATATTTAAAATGTTAGGGGTCATTTCGAAACGAAAACTTTCCAGTTTCGAATAACAACACTGACCACAAATGGGAGGCAAAAAAATAAATATGTGTCAAACTTGTTCAGCGAGTGGCTACCCGAGCGGTGTGAACGTGAAGCTACGAATAAGCAGTGTATTAATGTTTACTAGTGGGCGCGTCGACATTCGACTATAGTTCATTGATTTTTTTAAAGCTTGAACTTTATTGGGGTTCTTTTGTCAATGATCTATAATCAAAGGTTTTCATCATGGCTACTCAGTTATTTGCCACTTTTTTTTAAGTTACATAAATATTAAACTAAATGAAAATTGAAATTAACTATAAATTTGAAATAAAAAACAGGCGTTTACATAAGGTGGCTCTGAAATTCTAAATAAATATAACTTTACGAAAATAAAGAATTTTATCGCAACTTACGATACAGTTTTCAATTAATTTTACACGACACCATGGGTGGGTGGGTGGTATTTCTGGATGATATTGAATTAAATGTAATCTGTAGATTATGAGGAATAGTGATATGCCCTGTATCATCGTTTGGAAAAGTAATGGATACACAATAGAATCAAATGATGATTTAATACCACCATTAACTTTTAAAAATGAATTCATTTTTGTTCAAAATTCATCATGAACTATACTAAATATAATTGTTACATCAGGTTGAACTGCATCATTATAACCGCGGAGATCTAAGTCATAGATTACTTTCATGAGCAAACAAATTTTCTTATTTTGATATTATTTTTTGGCTCAGTTTTTATTGAATCATCATTTGAAGTGAGTTCACCATATAAAAATACTACATAATAGGTCTTTACCTATGATATTGCCGTTCTGCAGTACTGGCGATTTCAAATCAAAATAATTTTTGTTTGGCTAAGAATTCTAAATTCAAATTAATTTTATTTTAAAAACATGGATTTTTTTTTCCAAAAGTAGTCATTTGTTTATTGATTAGTGTTACATTTTCATCGCATTTCAATCTTTTTTGTCATCATGGATACGTTAAAAATTCGAGTAATTATGGAATATGAGTACCGTCGTGGCAGCAACGCGGCACAAGCGGCACGCAAGATCAATGACGTTTACGGAGCTAACACTACAAACCAACGCACCACCTGTTATTGGTTTGCTCGCTTCCGTTCTGGGAATTTCGACCTGAAAAATGATCCTCGCGGTCGTCCGAAGACTTTGGTCGACAATGACGAATTAAAGGCGATTGTGGAAGCTGATGATACACAATCTACGGCTGATTTAGCAGCAGTTTTCGACGTTAGCGTCAAAACAATATTGGTTCATTTGCGTCAAATTGGCAAAGTAAAAAAGCTTGACAAATGGGTGCCCCACGAACTCAATGATCGCCAGCGCGAAGTACGCGTCGAGACGTGCCTTGCACTGCTCAACAGACACACAAATGAAGGAATTTTGAACCGCATTGTTACCTGCGATGAAAAATGGATTCTGTTTGATAACCGCAAGTGCTCAGCAAGTTGGTTGGATCCTGGTTCAGCAACTAAACAATGCCCTAAACGAAAACTTACCCCTAGAAATGTGATGGTCACTGTTTGGTCGTCTAGCGCCGGTGTGATTCATCACAGCTTCTTACCAAACGGGGTGAGCATTACTGCAGATGTATCCTGGGAAGAACTGAACACAATGATGGAGAAGCTGGCACATCTCCAACCAGCATTGGTCTATCGCTCGTCTCCGCTGCTCCTGCACGACAACGCGCGACCTCATACTGCACAGCACACGGTCTTCAAGTTGCAGGAACTGGGGTTGGAAGTTCTCCGTCATCCGCCCTACTCACCAGACCTTGCGGCTACATACTACTACTTTTTCCAGAATTTGGATAACTCCTTGGCGGGAAAAAAATTCAATACCCGAGAGGCAGTACAAAATGCCTTTGAAGAATTTGTTGCCTTCCGTCCAGCTGATTTCTTTAAGAAGGGCATCAATAAATTGCCACTGCGTTGGCAAAGATGCATTGATTGCATGGGTGATTACTTCGATTAATACAAATAAAAAATACATGAAAAAAATTCGTTTCAATTTTTTCATACAAAACGGCAATTTCATAGGTAAAGACCTAATATTAAAATATTGACATTGACTTTGGTAATATTGTTTTACTCTTATGACAACATGATGTGAAAGCAGTCCTGTCACCTAAAAATTTTGACATTCAATAAGACCAAAGAGAATAATTATTATTTCAGTGATTCCATAAATTTACTAAAGATAAATTATTTATCAATTAATTATTAATGTAGATTTTAGGCATGCAACGTTAGTCATGGTAAAATTATTGAAAAGGTAATTGGAACGTAAAACTAAAATGACGCATTTCAATAAGTCTTTCATTTACATGCGTAATAAATTAAAGCAGCCGTGTGTTATATGTTATATAAAAAAATGCTTTCTGCATTTCTCCTCCAAAAAAATCGAAAAAAAAAAAAAAAAAAAAAAAAAAAAAAAAAAAAAAAAAAAAAAAAAAAAGAAAAAAAAAAAAGTATAAACTTTAACTATGCCAAATATCCAATTCGCTTAAGAAGGTGTACAAAGTTTTGACTTCACGTATTAATATATTAGATATCTATCTTCTTCTATACATATAATAAGAATGTAAATCTCACGTGTCCGTGATTTTTCGATTTTCGTGAAAAAAATTGTTGCAGGTGTTTAGAAATTAGTAATAGAATATATTTCTATCATTTTTAGAAACGTATGTCTGTCCGTCTGTTTGTATGAACACGCATCACTGCTAATGTACTGGGTTCACAATAAAACCTCATATAAAAAAATCATAAAGCATATCCTCGTGAGTAACTTAGTCTTTCTTTCATTAAAATCGGTCCACTCTATCAAAAGTTACTGTAATTTTAATGGCGCCGCGACTTAAGTATGAGAGAAAAGTAGATAAGCAAATGGACTAAATACGTTCAGATGACTTTATTAGTCATTGTTTTGTACATCAGGTTCCACGTCGACGAAGTCGCGGGCACAGCTAGTATAGTATACATATAACATATAGTGAGAATAATAAAGTTTTTGTGTATCGCAGTGACTCAAACCTATGTTGGTCTGTGCAGAATGCGAATACGCTATTCATCAATACACGTTAATTAGTCAATATATATTTCCGACAATATCAAAGTAATAAAGTATTAAATCATTCTAAATCATTCTGAAATAACCACGACTCTTTGACCTGATCAGGACTATCTTGGTGACTTAATATTACGCTCATGCGACACGTCAAAGGAGTAAGTACTGAATCTTATCAAATTGCGATCACGCTTCTCTCTCTTTATATTGCCAATTCCAAATGATCACTTTGCGAAAACAACAAGTTTGGAATAAAAAGTAATAAAGTATTATAGGCCTATACAAAAACAATACCACTTCTAATAAATTGTAATTAGAAATAACACACTGAAGTAAAATTATAATGATTAACTGCCACATTCATCATTTATGACTCCGTGTAAGATGGTATCACAGTACAGAGCCCGTTAACGCGTATTAACCTCTTGATCGATCTAGTGCGGCGCCCGTAACGGGTTAAATGTCGATCAGTGGATATAAGTTAAGGTGAAAAACACTATGATCCGGAAATTATTTATTAAACATTACACGCTATAATTACAATCGAACATATAATTTTAGTTTTTGATTGATGAAAATACCTTTTTTTATGTCATAGTAGGTAAACGAACAGGTGAGTCACCTGATTTTAAGCGATCACCACCGTCCATAGACACTAACAACACCTGGGGAGTCAAAAGTGCGTTGCGATCCTGTGTTTGGGGGAGGAGAAGTGGTCCTCCAGCGCTCTCACTGACCGTGGGAAACGCAACAATGCAAGCACTGTTACTTCACGTCGGTGTTTCTATGAGAGGGTGGTACTACCCCGGGCGAGCCGACCCATTCATGCTGAAATCAGTAATAGCTTCAGCGTTGCTCTACCACCTATGTTGGGTTGAATTGTATTAATATAATACTCGGTGGCTGCTTCAATTTATTAAAGACAAACATACAGAAAAGTTATTAGAAGAACTAATATCTAAAAAGTTGATTAAATTATGAAAGTGCTCGGTAAGCCGCGTCGAACAATATGTAATTCTACAGGGAGCTTGAGAAAGGTCGAAAAACTCAATATGATAAAACTATGGCAATGGTGATAGCATTTTCAAGTTGTACCTGGCTGTGAACTACTATTAAAGTGTACGTGATTTTTTTGTATTTAGTATGTTATTATCATTGGATACCTTGTAATTAAAATCAGTTAAAACTGTGATCAAATACAGACAACTGAATAATGGATGATTTACAAACTATTTTATATATGACTACTAGGCCCGGCAGACGTTTTCCTACCCTGATTATAAAAAGAAAATCCTTGAAAAACGTGACCAAAACGTTCCTCGCGAATCACTTTATCCACTGGTGAAAATCGCATGAAAAGCTGTTAATTAGTTTTTGGGATTATCGCAAACAGACAGACAGACGCGGTAGGGGACTTTGTTTTATACTATGTAGTCGAAACGTACAGTTTTTAGTATTCCCCTTAATACTTTGACGGTTACTTAATCCGCTTTTAAAAGCATAGAGATAGAACAATTTAACAGTAGATCGAAAGAAGATAATCCCAAAACCTCGTAAACATAATCCTATAACTTCAGATGGGAAATATTAATGTTCTAACGTTTCTTATGCAATGAAGCCTTGCTATTCGATCAGTTATATGCTTTTATGCTACTTGCTAGCTATAATAAATTAAATATCAGAGAAGTTACAATTTCGACATACATCTCTGTTAATAAGTTTGCATTAATACTTGACAAGGAATCAGCTAATTCATTTATATAGGATGCATCCATAATGTGAGCAATTTAGACCTAAAGATGGACATAAATAGATATAGAATTATAGATGAATACCGTTATTTTATTGTTATCATAAGATATATTGCAATAAGTATTCTGAGTTTTCAAAAAGACTAAATGGAATAACATTACTGTAATATCACTGCCTTGTGCAGTTTATTGTTCTATTACAAATAGAGTATAGAATCCAATACATATTATCTTCATTCATGATCATCATACCTGTAAGAGACCCGCTGCAGGTCCATAGCATTCTTCCAGAAGGAAGGTGTGGAAGTAATCACCACGCCAACCCGCGACGTATTGGAGATTTCGTTATATACGGTGATGCGAACATTTCTCAGGTTCAGGTTTCCTCACGATGTTTGCCATCACCGTCGCTCGATAGTTTTACCAATTTAAATAAGTAAGAAGAATTCCGAATAATAATTGTTACATGCAGGGCTTCGAACCTGCGAACATCGATATGATATTCCTCCGGTCAAACCAGTTTAATATAAATAAAATGAAATTTGCGATGTCACCAGATTTAACTCAAAGTATTTGGTCACTAGATCACGTAAGTCCAAAACCTAAGTAAAATAAAACCACTCAATCTTTTCATCTGACATTTCCTTTGCGAGCGTGACGAGGTTCGTCTTTTGTAATGTAAAAAAAATAGAGTGGGAATCCTACCGATCAGAGGTGCGGTATAAATAATTTATGTAAGAAACGAATCACAAAGGTAAAGGTGGATAAACAAAGGTACAAACGAACTCGATACAGAATGGTTCCCTAAGAAAGTGTAAAAACTATTTATATGCACATAAATCACGATAGATGTTCGTCTATTATTTATTTTGGCTGTTTGTATCTGTGTCATTTGACTACTTCTGTACACTTTTATACAAATATATACTATACTAGCGGGACCGGCGGACGTTGTCCTGCCTTGATAATTAAAAAAAATCCTAAAAGTCAACCGCAGCGCCACCTACCGGGTCCAATTGTGAATCTAAACCATTCTCGGATCCACTGGAACACGCACACAAAATTTGATCAAAATCGGTCCAACCGTTTAGGAGGAGTTCAGTGAAACACGTACAGAAGAACTTTATATATAAAGAAGATTAGAAAGCTGAAGAGTTTGTTTGGTTGATCGCGCTAATCTCGGGAACTACTGGTCCGATTTGAAAAATTCAGATTTAGATAGCTCATTGATCGAGGAAGGCTATGGGCTATATGTCATCACGCTAAGACCAATAGAAACGGAGCACCAAAGGAGAATAACTCAAAATCGTTTTCTTTTTCCTTTTGAGATCTTCTGATGCGTGTTAGCATTAGCCCAAAGTAACTACATATTCCGCGAGGACACAATCGCGAGCAGAAGCTACTATTCACTAAAAATATAGTAAATTTTACTAATGTCGGAGTCCTAATTAAAGTTGATTCAAGTTAATCATCAAAAGAGGAAATATATTTGTGAGTTACATCAAAGAAATTTGCAACCTGGTTTAAAATATATAATATAACGTGCCTGCTGTATAATTGCTTGATGCTCCATTTAAGAAAAATAAATATAAAATTCCACTTAAAAATAATTGAAACCGAATCTTTCCAATAAAAGTCACGAGGTTTATCATTTCGCTCTGTTATAACTTAAAGCTTCGATTATTGTTTACTCCAAACAAATGACACGGAACATGAATAAGACAAGTTTCAAAGTAACACAGAACAATAATTAAAACACAGTTTCTGAGTCGTGCCCCGGGGCTGTGTTATTAATAACATTGAAATCGTCAGTTTACATGTGAGAGATTTAACACAGCAATTAATGATCTTTATAATGTATGATGATAAATATTGTAACAGCAGTAATGAGAAAATAAGAAATTAAGAATAGTTGTTTCATGACAGTTTCTAATTAAAATTTCCCATTTTATAAAGATTCCAAAATTGGTCAACGGTATTAGGAATTAGGAAGGGAGAACATCGAATCAAACTTCGAATCTCTCCGAAAATAGGCGAACCAAATATCGCTATACAAATGCGCTAGAGTATTTTGAAGAAAGAACGCAATATTATAGAAACCCAATGCATTTATACCCATGCGTCATTCCTCTGCCCACTGGTTAATTACTTATCCAAAATCCCTCCAATCTAGCATAGTTTTTTTTTTTTTTTTCGAACTGACTATGCTATTGACCTGGCAAGGTCTTCACAGCTTCACCGGACTACTAAGGCGAGCGCTTAAGGCACTCAGCCGATTTGGTTTTTAGGTAACATACACAAGGGTGCACGGCACACCTCGGCTTGGGCTGTTACCTGAGAAATTCGCGTCTGACCTAGCTAAACTATTCTAGCTATTCATACATATATTCATTTGTGAATCATACAATCGAAATTGCATGATTCACAAATGCGTACGTGTATATCGGAATGAAACGAGCTAAACTATTCGATTCAGCTCGAAAAAGGGAAAAAAACAAACCCGCCCACCATGTGTATGTATGTGCACGTGTGTTGAGAGTTGATCTCATGTGTGAGTACAAGTGATGTAGGTGAGTCACTGTATCGCGAAAGTGCTATCTCGGGGGCTCCATCCGGGGACGACCTCGGCTCGAGATATCACTGAGAACCGCGATGTGTGCGGGAACTAACGAGGAATCCTTCTCTCACGGCGGCTTCAGAGAAGGTTACGCGTGCGTGGGCGCAAACACGCATATTAAAAGATCGAATTTAAAATTAACTGAACAGCGTCGGCGCCGGAATCTAAAAATATAAATAGTAAAAATTATTATTATTACTCGGTCGTTTTAGAGGAAGTGAGACGTAAATACACGGATTTACTCTGACTTATATGAGTTATTTATTTATTAACGGCGGCGCGCGCGAGCCGTTGCAGGGTAGCCGCGATGGCTGGGAACCTATGGATCGCGGTTATGGGACCTAGGGTCGGATTTCGGACCGTTTCTTCGTATGACGAGATCTCCGAGATCTCGTGGAAGATGAGTAATTGACCTACGTAATCAATACTCGATAGGGAAAAGGAGAAGGCGGGGTCGGCCTGTGAAGGCTTAGCCGCCTGGGATTTAGGAATCGGCTGGGACGCGGGCTTAGGAGCCCACGGGGCCTGAGGGGCCGGTAGGGGCGGGGGGGCGCGCTAGTCGCGGGTACGGACGCTGCCGGTGCACGAGACGTGCTCGGCAGGCTCGGGAAGGCCTCTCGGGACATGAGAGGCGGAGGTCGGGGGCGGGCGAGGGCGGCGGCCGCCCTAGAAGGCGACGCCGCCCGCCTGGGATAGCGAGGGAGTTTTGTGCGCGGGGCGCGGGGACATCCGCGATAATTCGCGGTATGACCCACACCTCGGCACAGAACGCAGCTCGGAGGGTCGGAGGAGTCTTTTTGGCGAGAACACTCCTTAGTGGAGTGGTCGCCGAGGCACTTAACGCACCTGGGTTTCAGGCGACAGTTTCGTGCGGAGTGTCCGTACACCTGACAGTTGTGACACTGCGAGGGTACAGACGTTTTGCGCGGCGGCTCGACGATAACGCCGGAGAGGCCGCAGAGGGTCGTGAGGTTGAAGATCGCCTTCCCTTCGTGGGTGCGATCTAGGACTACAAGAACCATATCAGCATCATCGTACTCTAACATAGTATTTTCGCTTTAAGTAAACAGTACAGTACAGAACAGTAAGAAATTATTAAATATGTTTTTTCACAACTCTCAATTGCAACTAACGAAATACGCCAACAGCAGCTGGGCAACAGATTTTCAGTTTTAGTGAGGTAGGTAGCCAGGTGGACTTAAAAAAACCCTACCACATTGCTGTGTTTTCATCAAAATGCTTACTTTCACTAAAACCTCAAACTTAGTTGCAAAGATTCGAACGTTAAAGATAAATAATTAAGTCACTTATTTTAATTAAATATAAATAATTAATAATTAGTACATAAATAATGGGCATTGTTTAATAATTATGATTTTTTAGTAAATAATTAACTTTATAACCGTAACTCACGCTTGACCTTGCATTAGGCCATATATGACTGTACGCGGAGCACTTTTCGCGGTCTACCGCAAAAACGGTTGATCGTATGAAAAAAAAAATCAAACAAAGTTGTAGAAAATTTTATACTCTACAACTTTTATAATAGGTGCAAATCTCATTTAAAGAATAGAAAGCGAGAAATTCACGAAAAACCAATTTTTACGACCTTTGACCTTCAATATCTTAAGAAGCGGACACGATAGCACGTGTGACTTTTGAGACAACATTTAGAACGACAAAACAAAGGTTTATACCAATTTACAGCTTATTATCTTTCATTTCGAGCTTGACCCCTTTTTTTACCTAATATGACTGGGCTAAGATATTAACATCGGATTTGAACAATAATTTTCGTTTTAGGTTAAAGGTTAGTACGAACCGTTTAGCGAAGCATTATTGAATATTACCTGAATGAGGTGTACGTATGAGGTAATGATAAATATAGTTCACACACGGATGATTTCCGTTGGGTTATGGGTGAGGGCTGAGTAATAATTCATTACAATTAATTTCTTCTTTTAGAGAAGGTGGTAGAGCTACGCTGAAGCTATTAGTGGTTTCAGCATAAATGGGTCGGCTCGACCAGGGTAGTACCACCCGACCCACAGAAAACCGACGTGAAGTAACAGTGCATCCATTGTTGCGTTTCGTTCGGTCAGTGTGACGGCCGGAGGCCCACCTACCCTCCCCTTCCCTTACTCCCCTCTCCCCCAAGACAGGTTGGCAACGCACTTGCAACTCCCCTGCTGTTGCAAGTATCTATGGACGGTGATGATCACTTTGTGCTCACGGAGTTTACAGTTATATAAATTAATAAAGTTTGTAGAAATATTTGTTACGTGCATTATCAACTTACTGCATTGATGATATTTCTATTTTTAATCGTATTATAAACTAGCTGTATCCGCAGCTCCGCACGCGTTTTTTTTTTTAATTGTATTAAAGAAATATAAAATTATGAGACCATGTATAATTATAGAAATGCTCTTTAAGAACACTTGTAAGTACGACACGCACACCACTTATAGTAACATGTAACGTATACATTAGATATATAAATGCTAACAGTGTGTGAAATGAGGTTTATCATCAGCAACATATTTGGAACCTTAACCCACCATATAACTACCTCAGTGCTCACTTACACAGTATAAATAACTAATGAAACAATGGCTTAACGATGTTATTATTTTTTTATATATTTATTTTTTTATATAATTATGTTATTATAATGATATAATATGCCCATATTGTCAATAAGTAATACGTTTATGATCTAATATATTATCAGAAAGACCCCTTCTATCTTCAAAATTACTATTAATAATTATAATGTTGATTAAAATCAATGAATGAGCTGACGCCTTGAAATCTTGCATAAATAATAGGTCTTTACTTATGAAATTGCCGTTATGCAGTACTGGCGATTTCAAATCAAAATAATTTTTGTTTGGCTAAGAATTCTAAATTCAAATTAATTTTATTTTAAAAACATGGAATTTTTTTCCAAAAGTAGTCATTTGTTTATTGATTAGTGTTACATTTTCATCGCATTTCAATCTTTTTTGTCATCATGGATACGTTAAAAATTCGAGTAATTATGGAATATGAGTACCGTCGTGGCAGCAACGCGGCACAAGCGGCACGCAACATCAACGCTGTTTACGAAGCTAACACTACAAGCCAACGCACCACCTTTTATTGGTTTGCTCGCTTCTGTTCTGGGAATTTCGACCTGAAAAATGAACCTCGCGGTCGTCCGAAGACTTTGGTCGACAATGACGAATTAAAGGCGATTGCGGAAGCTGATGATACACAATCTACGGCTGAATTAGCAGCAGCTTTCGACGTTAGCGTCAAAACAATATTGGTCCATTTGCGTCAAATTGGCAAAGTAAAAAAGCTTGACAAATGGGTGTCCCACGAACTCAATGATCGCCAGCGCGAAGTACGCGTCGAGACGTGCCTTGCACTGCTCAACAGACACAACAATGAAGGAATTTTGAACCGCATTGTTACCTGCGATGAAAAATGGATTCTGTTTGATAACCGCAAGCGCTCAGCAAATTGGTTGGATCCTGGTTCAGCACCTAAACAATGCCCTTATCGAAAACTTACCCCTAGAAAAGTGATGGTCACTGTTTGGTGGTCTAGCGCCTGTGTGGTTCATCACAGCTTCTTACCAAACGGGGTGAGCATTACTGCAGATGTGTACTGTGAAGAACTGCACAGAATTATGGAGAAGCTGGCACATCTCCAACCAGCATTGGTCAATCGCTCGTCTCCGCTGCTCCTGCACGACAACGCGCGACCTCATATTGCACAGCAGACGGTCTCCAAGTTGCAAGAACTGGGGTTGGAAGTTCTCCGTCATCCGCCCTACTCACCAGACCTTGCGCCTACAGACTACTACTTTTTCCAGAATTTGGATAACTCCTTGGCGGGAAAAAAATTCAATACTCGAGAGGCAGTACAAAATGCCTTTGAAGAATTTGTTGCCTCCCGTCCAGCTGTTTTTTTTAAGAAGGGCATCAATAAACTGTCACTGCGTTGGCAAAGATGCATTGATTGCATGGGTGATTACTTCGATTAATACAAATAAAAAATACATGAAAAAAAATCGTTTAAATTTTTTCATACAAAACGGCAATTTCATAGGTAAAGACCTAATATAAATCAAGATATAACATTTTATATCTGTCTATGCAGTTTTTAATATTCGACAATTTAAATAGTGCTCATTGAACTCGATACAATATTGTTATATGTTATTATGGTTATTGAGTTATGTAGAGAAAAGCGCGGTTATAAAAAAAATGACCGCCAAAATGACCATAAAGATAATGTAATTCAAATTACATACATAGATAGAGATATATAAATTTCAATTATATTTATTCTTGGTGTCCAGTACAACGCATGTCTTACGCACATGTTTACAGTGAACAACATACTTTTTGCTAAATTTCATGCGGACGAAGTCGCGGGTAACTGCTAGTGTATAATAGAATACCCTAAATTACTTTATAATATGGTCAGCAATCTGCCAATGAAAGTCCCGTTATAATCGGTCCCCCCGTTTGGGAGATAGCATTGCGGATAAGGCCGCGATTAACAGCTAGACTAAAGTAAAATAAGCTAAATTACTTTTTACAATGTCCGCTATCGGCCGGTGAAAGTCCTGTAAAAATAGGTCAAACCGTTTTTGAGATAGTACCGCGGGTGAAGCCATGGTTAACAGCTAGTCTAAATGAAAATAGACTAAATTATTTTTATAATGTCCGCAATCTGCTGATGAATATCTCGTGAGAATCAGTCCAACCGTTTTGGAAATAGCATTGCGGACAAAGCCGTGGTTAACAGCTAGTCTAATTTAAAGTAGTCTAAGTAACCAGCTGTAACTTCAGCTATCTGCAAGTGAAATTCCCGTCAAAATCGGTCCGGCCGTTTCGGAGATCACCCGGAACAAACGGACATACCGACAAAAATTTTTAAAATTGCATTTTAGTTATCATTAGCGTATATATTTTCATACCCAATCAGTAATTGTTTTTATTTTGATGTTACATACAGACACTTCATTTTCATTATAATATGTATAGATTATGTTACTAATTTTTTTTAAATTTCTACCCTTTACTGTACGACGCGGTTCTCACAGCGGCGTAGGTTTTTGAGGTTACTTCGTTGACATGGGGTTGAAGTGCAGACAGTTGTCCCGGATCAGTTGTATATTTCGACGACTACAAATTTTACTGTAGTAATTGGTTTTGTTTAATACATTTTCATATTACGTTAAATTGTATTAATTTTTTTAATATGTTGATACAGATTTTTTTTTTATGTCATAGCAGGCAAACAAACAGTTAGGTCACCTGATGTTATGTGATCACCACCGTCCATAGACACTAACAACACCAGGGTAGTCGACAGTGCATTGACAGCCTGTGTTTGCGGGAATGGGAGGGACGAGGGGAGAGGAGAGGAGAGGTGGGCCTGGGGCGCTCTCACTGCCCTAACGAAGCGCAACAATGCAAGCACTGTTACTTCACGTCGGTTTTCTATGAGAGGGTGGTACTACCCCGGGAGAGCCGACGCATTCGTGCTGAAACCAATAATAGCTTCAGCGTGGCTCTACCACCTGCAAAAACAATAAACAACTAAAATTGAAGTGCCTGTTATCTATATTCGAAACTTTTGAACCGATTTTGACGAATACATTTTTTTTGTTACATTTTAAAATGCTTTCAGCGAAGCATAACATACAAATTACATTTTATTCTATTTTGAATGAGACACATATAAAGAAAGCTATTTCAATAACTTTTTTATGGTGAATTAATCTAGGTTTCATATGGGTTTAAATATTCATATGTTTAAGAGATTGGTATAAGCGATTTCTGAATATTCCCTACCCGCTATCGCTCATTGATATGCACGTAGCCGTAAGCGATCGCTTACGGTTGAACACCTACAACGTATTAACCGCCACTAATGCGTACCGTTTAACTCGACCATAACACTGTATTCTTAATTATCTTACGGAATAATTAACCTTTTATATCTTTCTGTGGTATATTATTTACTTATAAATTATTATCATAATATTTTGTGCCCTGTTTGGTAATGTTTTGTAAGGCAATTAAATTAACAAGTGTTTTCTTATCTGTTCAATAAATTACGATGGTCAAGCGGTCAAGTACTGAGACGGTATACCCAGGTTTAAGTTTGGATATGTATGTAACATTTAAATCGCGTACATTGATTACACCGCATTGAGTGTTGTGGGTTTCAAACTCACACAGGCTAATTGTAAGTTGATTGAGAGAGATCTTAAGAACAAGTAAATAAATCTATTTGCTATATATTTAAACTAGCTAGCCCGGCAGACGTTGTCCCACCCTGATTATAATAAAATCCTTGACCAATTATATACCAAAACGTTACTCATGAATCACTTTATCCACTGGTGAAAACCGCTTGAAAATCCGTTCAGTAGTTTTTGAGTTTATCGCGAACAGACAGACAGACGCGGTAGGGAACTTTGTTTTATACTACGTAATGATATGTTACATTGGAAAGGGAATACAGAAATTTTATGGTAATTACGCGAGTGACTTCAGGTAAGCACAATACCGGAAACTATATCAAAAAGTTGTACCAAACTTACACGAGCATAGAGTATAGAAATGCAAAGTTACCTACTAATCTTCTTAATATATATATTTCTTGTGTGCGTGTGTATGTGACTGAACTCCTCCTAAACGACTGGACCGATTTTGATGAAATTTTTTGTGCGTGTTCGAGTGGATCCGAGAATGGTTTAGATTCACAATTGGAACCGGTAGGTGGCGCTGCGGTTGACATTTAGGATTTTTTTTATTATCAAGGCAGGACAACGTCCGCCCGGTCCGCTAGTAAAACTATATTATTAAATAGGTGATATTGTCTGAATTATGTATCTATCTATACTATAATATTATAATATTGTAGACTTTGTTTGCTTTAACATGCTAATCCTAGGAACTACTGGTCCGATATAAAACAATTCTTTCAGTATTAGATAGCTCATTTATCGAAGGATATAGGCTATATACCGTTACGCTAAGACCAATAAGAACGGAGAACCAATGAAGAATGTTACAAAATTGTTTTCTTTATCCTTTTGAGAGCTTCCGCTGCGTGTTAGTGTTAGCCCAAAGTAACTATACCACGCGGACGAAGTCGCAGGGAGAATCTAGTATTATGTGAATACCAGCCGTATTACATGGATCCACTGCTGGGCAACAAAAGAGATGGATGAGAATAGATTACACGTAGCGGAGATGCGAATGTTAAGACGGATGTGGGGTGTAACAGGAATGCATAAATTTAAGAATGATTATGTCAGAGGAAGATTGAAAATAGCACCAGTGTCAGAGAAGTTGACGAGCAATGGGATAGCATATTATGAGAAGAGAGGAAAGTCACGTAAGTACAAAAATTTTGACTATGAAGGTAGACGGATATAGGAGTAAAGGAAGGGAGCGGATTGTGTGAACAATGATATGTGTATAAAAGCAGTGACCTTTGACAGGGGAGAGTGGAAGAGGAAAACATGTTGTGCCTACCATACTTAGGTGGGACAAGGGTAAGAAGAAGTTAATATAATAAAAAAACTATATCATATATAGCCTATAGCCTTCCTCGATAAATGAGCTATCTAACACTGAAATAATTTTTCAAATCGGGCTAGTAGTACCTTTTTTTTTTTTTTTTTTTTAACGTGGGGAAATCCCTTATGGATACCCACCCTCCCGGGGGAGAGAGTGGGTTATGTCCGACTCGCACGGACTAAAACCCCACGGTGTACCGACAGACCGTTGTGTGGGGGCGGCAAGGGATCGTTCAAGCTAATCAACCTTGTAGAGCCGCCCCCACGGTCCGCCCGGCGGAAGGTGACCGCCGGGCTCCTACCTATAGAGGGACAGACCGGGTACACACCGGCTGCCCCCCCTCGTCCGCCGGACCTGTGCAATGAGGAGATGGGCCCCCCGGCCCACCCCCTCAGGTCCGGCTACGGTGGCGGGAGGAGTTGGGCAAAGCGCCGCCTCCTCCCTCTTTGGCGGAGAGGGCCACTTTGAGGATCTGTCTCGCGGGCCCTCTCCGCCTCCTCCTTCTGCGAGATGACGTCCTCGCAGAAGGAGGACATCGCTCGCCACGCCAGTTCGCTGCCGAGCATGACGGAGACCACGACTCAGACAGAGTGTGCTGCGCGGTATCTTCGACAGCGCCGCATTCGTGACAGGCGGCGGTTGGCTCCCTGCGTGCGATCCGGTGCAGGTACCACCCGAAACAACCGTGTCCGGTGAGTACCTGCACCAGTCTGAACGTCAGGGAGCCCCACTCCCTATCCATCCACGCCCGCAGGACCGGGCGGACGGCGTCTACGGTAAACAGCCCGAACCGCTCGTCCGCCAGGTCCTGCTGCCATCTTTCGACGGCGTCTCCCCTGAGACGCCGTCTCTCTGCCTCTACCTCCCTGGGAGCCGGAGGCTCCCCCCTTCGTTTCCTCGCCGCCGTGAATTGGTACACGGCGGCGAGAACTCCTGCCTCCAGCTCCCAGGGCAGGGAGCCGGCGAGCACAAAGGCCGCCGCCGAGGACACCGTGCGGTACGCCCGGATCGCCCTCAGTGCCACCATGCGCTGCGCATTACGCAACGCGCGCACGTTGGCGGCGCCGAGGGCGTCGGCTCACACCGGTGCCCCGTAGGCGGCCATCGCTCGCACGACTCCCATGTAGAGTCGGCGGCACCCGGCGCCCGGCCCCCCTATGTTGGGGAGTAACCGGCCGAGTGCCGCCGCCGCCCCAGCAATTCGCGGTCCGAGCCCCGCGAAATGGGGCTCGAACCGCCAGCGCCCGTCCAGGGTGAGGCCCAGATACTTCATCTGGGTCCCCACCCTGATCCGGGCGCCCTCCACCACAATGTGGGCCCCAGGTGGTGGCCCCCGCCGAGGCCCATGAAAGAGCAGGGCCTCGGTCTTTTCGAGGGCCACCCTGAGGCCTAGTCTCCTGATGCGCCTGACCACGAGGGTTGTGGCCATCGTGGCCAGGCGCTCCACCTCCCTCCACTCCCCTCCCCCCGGGCTACGACTAGGGTGTCGTCCGCGTAACATATGAGGCGTGCCCCATATGGGAGCACGCCGCGGAGCACCCAGTCGTAGCCCATGTTCCACAGGAGCGGCCCCAATGCCGACCCCTGTGGAACCCCCCGCCTTGTGGCCCGCTTTATCATACGCCCGTCGCCGTCTACGTAGGCGACCTCCTTATCCTCTAGGTACGCCTCCAACACCCGCCGCAGGTACGGGGGCACTCCTAAATACCGGAGCGCCCCCCGGATGACCCCGTGCGGCAGGGTGTTGAAGGCGTTGGCGATGTCGAGGGACACCGCCAAAACCCTATCCCCCTGGGAGGTCGCCTCCGCAGACAGCGACTTCAGGAGGGACAGGGCGTCCACCGTGGAACGCCCTGTCCGGAAGCCATACTGCGCGTCCGCCAGATTCAGCCCCACGCCCTCTAGGTGCTGGACGACCCGGGAGGAGATAATCCTCTCCAGCACCTTCCCGGCGTCGCGGCTCCTCGTCCTGCTGGACGGGCTAGTAGTACCTGCGATTAGCGCATCCAACCAATCAAATAAATAAGCAATCTAGGCTTGTAATATTAGTATAGATAATCTTTTAACATTAATGATGTAATCGATATCAGAATCAAACAATAAAATAAATGTTACAACTAATAACTGTTTCGTCCATAAATGCAAAAGCGTATAACAGTTTTACCTGTATAAACTTTTATCCTTTAGAAATGTTCCACGTGCGCGTTATGAAATTATTCTAATTTAGCCGGCGCTCATTGTTAGGCGCAGAGGCGATGTTGAAATATGAATAGTTGACAATGAGTGAAGCCTTCTTCTACTCTTATATTCAACAGGTAGACTGTACCTTGCGAAACGGCTGGGGGAAGGTGCGGTTCGAATTACGTGTTGCAATGAAAACTTTAAAAAGCTTTGTAATGTAAGCGAAATTCAACCATAATTCATTTTTGCATTCAATAAGACCAAAGAGAATAATAATTATTTCAGTGGTGTCATAAATTATTTAATAATTAGTTATTAATGTATGTTATGAATTTACATATTATATTAAACTAGCTATGCTCGCGACTTCGTCCGCGTGTAATCTTATGTAAAATACACATACAATATACATCTGTTCACATAGCTACTTTAGCTATGTGAACTTGGCACCCCACTTTGAAAATAATATATTATGAAGATACCATTCGATAGTGCTTCGTTTGTACCCGCTTGTACCACTTTTATTTTCGTTTGTACCTCAAAGTGAAAAAAGTTTAAAAGTTTTTCAAAATTTGATCCGCACCCCACTTTGAGATATCAAAATTCTGTGAACGGGGTTCGCATCTAAATTATTGAATGTGTTAAGTCCATTTACTTATCTACTTTTCTCTCGTACTTAAGTTGCGTTTATCATTAAAATTACAATAACTTTTGATAAAGTGGACCGATTTTAATCAAACAAAGACTAAGTTATTTTCGAAGATATGCTTTATGATTTTCTTGGCGTGGTTTTATTGTGAACCCAGTACTTTAGCAGTGATGTGTTACAAACAGACAGATATACAGAGAGACGTACTTAAGGTATGTTAAAAATATTGAATGTAGAATAAAAAAAGGTTAGTAGAACGTAAGAGTAAAATTAAGGATTGCGAAACGTATTTTTCATTTACATTTGTGTATATACTAGCGGACCCGGCAGACGTTGTCCCGCCCTGGTTATAAAAAAATCCTTGACAAGTTATATACCAAAACGTTCCGCATGAATCACTTTATCCACTGGTAAAAACCGCTTTAAAATCCGTTCCGTAGTTTTTGAGTTTATCCCGAATAGACAGACAGACGCGGTAGGTGAGTTTGTTTTATACTATGTAATGTTGTGTGTCATTCAAGCAGTATTGTGTGTAATGTATATTTTAATAAATTTAATGTTATTTTAATACATTCTATATATTTCTAAAGGATGTGCATATTGATTCTCACATTTACACACATAATATAAGTAGTATTTGTTTTTAGTGGGATAATGGCAGATTTTTTTTCTTTTTTTGTTATAATATAAGTAGTTGTGTTTGTTGGTAGTTTTTATTTTATTTTAAGTTTGTATTCCAATATATTCTTTTTTCATTTAAGATTTATGTAATTCATTAGATTATTAATATATTACTGAACTAGCGGGCCCGGCAGACGTTGTCCCGCTCTGATTAAAAGTAAATCCTTAACAAATTATATATCAAAACGTTCCTCATGAATCCTTTTATCCGCTGGTGAAAACCGCTTGAAAATCCGTTCAGTAGTTTTTGAGTTTATTGCGAACAGACAGACAGACAGACGCGGCAGGGGACTTTATTTTATACTATGTAATGATATACAAAAGTTTGGGTTAGCCATGTAATAGTAAAAATAAGTAATTTATATACAGAAATCATTGTTGGCGAAACTAAAATTTTACTTTTACCTACCTTTTTTACTTTTAAATGTATAGCTGTATATTTCTTTGAAATAAATACATAGCTTTGTGCATTTCTTCTCCATATAAACTTTAACTATTTCAAATTTTAAAAGAAAGAAAGAAAATATGTTTATTGCAGCAAACACATGGATAATACAATAGTAGCAAAATAGAGTTACGAAGATGTATATAACATAGAAAAGGAAAAAAGAATATACGCTAAAACATATTTAAATTATACCACGGTTTAACTGCAAAGGCGCACAATTCAGCACGTGCTGGCTGCCACCTTTACAAATGACTCCAGCGCTGATCTTCTATTGTGGCCAAGTGGGTTTATGTATCTAATAATAAGAACACTATGATAACAATATTATAATGACACTATAATTGTGAACTTCATTATGTATAAGTATATGTATGCATATAAGTAGATATTATATAAAAAACAAGGTATTAAATAGGTGAGATATATAAATTAATGAATACATAAATAATTTAAAAAAAGACGTACTTATGTACACGCGTTATAAGTTATATTTATTTGGCGTAACAAGATAAAAATCTTTTCAAAAATTTCATCTTTCGCCTTATTCTACGTTTGTAGAAAAAACCACACAAACAATAGAAAAAAGGTATTTAATACATTGAAAGTTTTAATACAAAGAAATACAAACAACAAATACAAAGAAACAAAATATAGCTAACTTCGTGACAGTGTGCGCGCGCATCGTAATAACTTCAGGGTGTCGGTGTAGTGACGGTGTGCGCGCGCATCGTAAAAATTTACTCTCATCATTTTTCCCTAACGCGCCAAAAGAAGTATAACTTCAAAAACTTATCACGTTCGTCCGTTCGCGCAATTCGCTTAAAAATGGGTACAAAGTTTTCGCTTCGAGTATGAATATATAGATACACTGTTCCATTATTGAAACATTAACTTAACGCAATTAAAGCATCATTATCATTTCAACAGATTTGGCTAGGCAGGGAGGTGAGCGTAAATGAGCATTGTAAGGGCCTGTTAAGCCTATACCTAGGTTGTAAGTCTAAGTCCCGGGTACTGGCTGGATTCCCCCTCTGCATCGGATGAACCCGGCACCTGCATGAAGAATACATCACATGATAGGAATTTTCATCTCTTTATTTCGTATTACATTCTGCATTTCTATATCGCCTAGATTTCGATATTTCTCCACTCGAAAATGATAATTAAAAGATGCGATCAATTGTGATCACCAATGTTAATAAAGTTCGTCTTAAAGAAACAATATGATTTCACTAAAAAATCGAATTTCTACCCCTTCCTATTTTCATTTCCACATTACGAAGTTTCACTTCTTCTGCGCGGAGGGACTCCTCACAATATTTTTTTTACGTAATATAGTTTGGTTACTGTGCACAATGGAAGTGGATGGGATATAATACCACGGAGCATGGATTCTGACTTGCTACAAAAACTCCCTGGAAAGCTCTAATAAGACCACATATCATACTGTACTTACACAGTACAATCCAAAAACAATGGCGACCACCGAGTGACACACTATCCATCGCCGGTCGCCGCTGTCATGCCGGCCTGCGAAAAAGTGATGCATTATAAACACACGTACAGCGAAATTTCATATATGTACATACAAAGGTAATTCAAATGTATAAACAAAAACAATTATATAACAAAAATGGTTTACACGGCATAAAAATCAATACATCTTATCTATACATATAATAAGAATTTAAATCTAATGTGTCTGTACTTTTTTGAGTTTCATGAAAAATATTGTTACAGGTATTTTTAGAAATGTCTGTCTGTCTGTTTGTATGAAAACGCATAACTACTAAAATACTGGGTTCACAGTAAAACCTCACAAAGAAAATCATAAAGCATATCCTCGAGAGAAACTTAGTCTTTGTTTCATTAAAATCGGTCCACTCTATCAAAAGTTATTGTAATTTTAATGACGGCTCGAGTTAAGTACGAGAGAAGAGTAGTAATCTATACTAATATTATTAAGGTGGAGGGTTTGTTTGTTTGTTTGGTTGAACGCGCTAATCTCAGGAACTATTGGTCCGATATAAAAAAAATATTTCAGTGTTAGGTAGCTCATTTATATACTCATTCAGCTATAAACTATATATCATCACGCTAAAACCAATAGGAGCAGAGCAACAATGAAGGATGATTCAAAACCGGGGCTTATTTCCTTTTGAGAACTTTCGTTGCGTGTTAGCGTTAGCCCGAAGTAACTATTTCACGCAGAATAAATCGCGGGTACAAGCTAGAAATCTATAAATATCAATATATATAATAAATAGTTTAATATGGCTAGATAGCGCCACTAGTGTTGTTTCATTATAAACATTCTAACCACTTGCATTATTAAAAGCAATTGAATCGAAATGCTATAGAAATAGTAATGTCTATTACATATATATACCTAATAAGAGATTGCAGTGAAACCTTTACGCCAGTTTTAATTTCGTCACGAGGTTGTTTTCACTGAAATGAGAAAAAGAAACGTGTCCGTCAAAAAAATTCAGACCTTACCTTATATGAAGGGTTTCTTAGAGTTAATTATATTTTTATTTCGAAGAAATATATTAAGACAGCCTTAAAAACGAACTGTTTATTTTCATTAATGCGAATTAGTTCTAATTCAGACCCCATTTTTTTGTAATTTTAATTTGCTTACTCGTCTCGCCTGGTATTTTTTTTTATCGTAGCTCTGCAAAATGACTGTACTGTGCCTGATGGTGAGCACAGTATAACGAGAAGAGCGAACAACCTTCGTCCGTGTCCAGAAGTGACCAATGTTAATCGCCGGCTCACGATAACTCCTGCAAGAATTGCATTGCACTGACCCGGCGGTCGGAAGGGCTCCCGTACCACCCCGGAATAGGTCGCCGGGACCCCAAATCCGGTCACCAACCGGCACGACGAACCTACCCGAGATTATGCGCGGCATGGTGGGGCAGCCTCTCATGGTGGTTATACATGATTGGGCCCCTGTACTGTACCGCGGGCGGCCAGCGGAACAACCGTTTCTACAGGTCTCCCTGGCCGCCGGGTCAGTGCAGCACTCTTAGGCGGTGAACTACCGGAGAATCTCACTGGTACCCGAGCCACGGCGAAAGACATTCGGTACTGGATATGCATGAGCTGATCCCGAAACGCGACACGCAGAACGAATCACTATTACGGGTTTTTTCGCTACATGCATGGTGGTCGCGACCCAGTCGGGCTTCAAAACCCTACCTCCCCGCAATTTTTGGAGATTTTTTTTTTTCGTAAGCATTTGACTTCTTTCACCTCATAGAAAGGACCTCAAAAATTATGTCACTTTCTTTTAATATTCACTTAATGCAATAATTTTGAAGCTCTTATGTTTATTCAAATAAAATATCAAGGTACAAATTCACACGCGTTCATTTAAATTCCAAACTAAGCAGAGTTTGTACTGTTCTAACCAATATTTTTCGTCTTACTACTCAATCGATCAATATGATTTCTTTCATACACGTAGTCAGCGGTACAAAAGGACCTAGGGAAACTTTCATAGAGAAAAAAATACTGCTTCTAAGGATAGCTCATAGTTACATTAACGCGAGTGAAGCTGTGAGCAACAGCTAGCTAATAATAAATGTGTTATATCTATATCTTCTATATGTGTGTCTAACGTGTTTGTACTTTTTCGATTTTCGTGAAAAAAATTGTTGCAGGTGTCTAGAGGAATAAGTAATAGTATACATTTCAATCATTTTTAGAAATGTATGTCTGTTTGTATGAACACGCATTACTGCTAAACACAATAAAACTACATCATAAAGCATATCTTCTAGAATAACTTAGTCTTTGTTTCATTAAAATCGGTTCACTCTATCAAAAGTTATTGTAATTTTAATGGTGCAGCGACTTAAGTATGATAGAAAAGTAGATAAGCAAATGGACTAAATACGTTCAGATGACTGTCATTGTTCTGTACATCAGGATCCACGTGGACGAAGTCACGGGCACAGCTAGGAACATATAAGTACAGAATTATTATATGGTTCCGAGTGCTGGGCTACGAAAGAGTCGAATGAGAAAAGATTACACGTGGCATAGATGCAAATGTTAAGATGGATCTGTAGTGTAACCAGAATGGATAAGATTAAGAATGCAATGCAATGCAGATAGCACCGGTGACAGAGAAATTGAGGAGTAATAGGTACGGGCATATTATGAGAAGAGACGAAAGCTATGTATGTAGGAAAGTTTTGAGTATGAAGGTGGACGAATATAGGAATAAAGGAAGACCTAATAAAGTATGGATGGATTGTGTAAAAAATGATATGACTATAAAAGATATGAATACTGAGATAACATCTGACAGAGAAGAGTGTAAAAGGAAAACCGACGCGAAGTAACAGTGCTTGCATTGTTGCGTTTCGTTTGGTCAGTGAGAGCGCCGGATACCCAACTCCCCTCCCCCTTCCCACTTCCCCACTCCCCCTTCTAAACACAGGTTGGCAATGCACTTGCGACTCCTCTAGTGTTGCAAGTGTCTATGGACGGTGGTGATCAATTAACATCAGGTAAGCAATCTGTTCGATTGCCTCCTATGATATAAAAATAACACGCCGACCCTACTTAGGTGGGATAAGGGTAAGAAGAAGGAGATAACATATAAGTTCAGTTCTAGTTACCATTTTAACATATCTACTCCCCCGTAAATTTTATAGCGTAGCTATAAATACCATATTGATTATATACATAATATAGATTTGCTTGTAATAAGCTAAACTCTTCCTAAGTCCATTTAGCTACCACCCTCAAGTTGAAAATCTATCTCCAAGCACCTGTTGTTTGTGTGTTCCAGCAACTACACTTAAACCGGCTTCCTTAGCTTGTTTACCATCTTAGTGCACATTGCGGCATCGACATTTAACATGTGATGATATTGTGGTCAAACGTCAAACCTGTGAAGTATAAAGCATAGTTATTTAAAAATTATTGACACATCATCAGAATGCAGTAGGAGATAGTATTGTCTCCGAACAGATTGCAATTATTGTCCACTAAGTAACCTCGTCATAGTGGCTGGTTTAGGCGTGTTGCGACTCGAAATCGTTCGATATATATGTTGTATTACGATCTTTGTACTCGACTGGTCGGTGTATTACAATGCTTGTCAATCTTTATGACCGCTCTGAACTTGGCCATAAGTTCGGGTTTGCTCAATACAGTCAAGAATTTAATACGAAACGTAGTTAAACATTACTTTAGGGACTTAAAATTGGCATGTATTTTTCCTTCAGTTGTCTGTTTATTTATTTATTACTTTATTGTCACATCAACGACACTCTCACAAGATATTATATACATCTAATAACCCACAAGTTCAGGACAGTGTGAAGTGTCTTTACAAATGTGCATAACTTGCGCCATATTTTATTGTAGCACTGACTCGTCAAAACGCTCTTTTACATATAATTCGTGTTTATACATGAATCAGTGTTCAGAGAGGTTAAAAAGTTTGGTGCGGACTTTTCTCAAGTGGACAGTGTATGGTGGCGCCGTTGCGTTGTCGACGCCACCGAAGGGCGGGGGTTTCTTTGCTAATTTAAGTGGACTGTATATGCGGGGGTGCTATATTTGATATTCAACTATTGCGATCAGCTACGAAGAGGGAGACAAGGGTAGGAAGGAAACTTGGCACATACCTCGCGTACTGCAGTTTCCACGTGGCTAGCCGGCTAGGTGATTCTCGTTGCTCTCCACTGGGTTTTCTCCCACACAACATTTATTGTTTATAATGTATGTCGGCAGGTCGGCACTCGACCAGGCGAAAATTCAAACTGTTTGCATGCGGCGTAGTTACGACAATAAAAATGGACGCAGCACGGAAACAACAATAATGATGGTAGTGGTGGCGCGTCCGACGCGCTACCGTGTATAAGCATGTGCCATAGGAAGGGGTAATTGAGCGGGGCTGGAAAAGTGTCGCGATCTGATCACAATAATGCGGGAATTTCAAATATATATAAAGCGGCGCAACCAGTGTATGAGTCACTATAGAAATAGTCACAAGTCCGTCATGTTGACCTCTTAACATGTTATGTTTCGATTAACCAGTATACATTTTTTTAAATTCTCTATACATTTTTGGTTAACCTGATGGTAAATGACAATATGGTCCAATACGGTAAGCACGCTAAACATAAAGCAGACTGGCTCTCAAGTACTGTTCCCGGAACATATTTATAAGTGCTTGACGATAGATTTTCAACCTGAGAGTGATAGCAAGCCGTACTGGCTTAGAAAAATTCCTAACATCGTGCTAGTTCCATCATTGAATGCTTTGGCTCGCTCGCAAGGATCCGAGGCTACGTTGGTCGACACTGTGTCCAAATACGGTATCCATTGAGAATGATTGCTTTAACATTCCTTTAACAAGAACTTTATAAAACGACATAGCAAGGTCAACTGGCAATGGAATTTAGGTTCGTCATATAATAATCATCAGGTACAGTAAAGAAAAAACCTCATTTTTCATCCACGACATATTCACATAGAAACTAACACAGTACACCCCACAGGTGGGGTGCGTGTACATAACTCCAGTATTCGGATCACGTCGCAAGCTTTCGGGGTCTCTGTACATCCACGTGTGAATAACAGTTGAATAACAATGATGTTTTTCCTTTTCCCCTTTCAGTTTCTATACAGTACGGAACACGTATTTTTGTGTATCTTTGTATTCGCTTATTATGTTTCAACCGTGTTTCCACCATCGAATCAGTATATATGTTACAGCTAGAGTATAAAAATCAGTTACTTTACAGATTATCTAGATACGCTACAGGTTAACTGAGCGTCTCGGATGATTTTTTAAAGTATCGAAAATAATGTAGTCTCTCGGCACAGTAAAAAAAGCCGCACCATTATCGAAATTTTACATGTAAGGCATAAAGTTTCGACTTAAAATCGTATGACTAATTTATGACTCCTAGCAGAAAATGTATCATAGAGAATTACATAGAATAACATTTTTCTTTTGTACTAATGATTATGATTATTTATAAATTGCAATATAATCTATACATATAATAAGAATGTAAATCTAAAGTGTTTATACTTTATCGATTTTTGTGAAAATAAGTGTTGCAGATATCTAGGAATAAGCAATAAAATACGTTTCAATGATTTTTAGAAATGTCTGTCTGTCTGTCTGTTTGTATGAACACGCACTACTGCTAAATTACTGCGTTCATAATAAGCCCTCAGAAATTATAAAGCATATCTTCGGGAATAACTTAGTGTTTGTTTCATTAAAATCGGTCCACTCTATCAATAGTTATTGTAGTTTGAATGACGATGCGGCGTAAGTACGAGAGAAAAGTAGACAAGTAAAAGGACTTAACACATTCGGATAACATTATTAATCACTGTTTTTTACATAAACTTTGACGCAGACGAAGTTCCGGGCGCAGCTAGTGTTCCATATTTTCAGAGACAAACACGTTTAGTTTTATGATTCGCTAATTGGTCAGTTAAATCTTTAAAATGTAAGTGTTGACTTTGATTTTTTCTCACGAATTTAACCGGCTTAAAAAAATTTGTCGCTCTGGGCACTAGCTCCGAATAGTATTTATGTAAATTCAGCGTTGCTGCTAGGTTAGGTTGAGTGACAAGAAGAGATGAACTATAAGTTAATCTGCAGATTAAGTAGGTAAAGTACACTTCAACAGTTTGCGATTTTTAAGTGTGATATATACAGTTCATATAGACGGTGTTTGAAATATCGCTACACTAACACAGTCTAACAGCGTGGTTACGTATGTCGAATTGTTAGAAAATTCGATCATGAATCCCACATTCTCTGGATCTCGCTTTGTTGTTACGTATAAACAAGTTTCTAAGAATTCGTATACACTTACTATTGATATGACAATGATACAATATCATGTACATATATATAGGCAGATGTTTTAAACTAGTGTTGTTGTTTTCGTACAAAGACATTTTATACGAATGGGCGGAGACAAAACAAGTAATACACCTTCCTCCCCTATTATTCAATCGATTTTCTTTATTTTATTTTTTGTTTAGTAACTGTTGATCAGCTTTAGTGTTAATAATAATAGTTGTTAAAACAAAGCAAATGACAAAGATAGTTACTATGACAGTGGGTTTAATTGAATAACCTATGTATTAAGTACACTAGTTTATCATCGTACCAATAGTAAATATCGTTGACATCGGTACTAGTGTTCAACTGTATCACAGACGTCAAGATGTCACCATCGACGAGTCGCAGCCTTTTTTTGTAAGTCCCTTATCTTCACGTCCTCTAATCTAATATTTCTACACTCTTTAACAAAAAACACTCAATAGTACTGAATCTTCAAAAAAAATAATAGTCGCACTTCGACTGGTCTATGGACTACTAATTTATATATAATATGTATTATATATATATGTAATTAAATTTTTTATAATAACACCGACAATATTTATTGATTTATGTAAAATAGTTATCAAACCTTATGTTCTATAGTTACTATTATGAGTGATATGTTTTGTTATTTTTAATTAGTCAGTATTATGTTCCTTTTTAGTAGCATATTTTATAAAATATTGTTTCTCATTTAACAGTTGCACCGATTGGCCTTTTAATCTAATTTTGATCTAAGGCTCTTAAGTTTTATTTTAAATAAAGATCTTTGATTCCAATAATGTGTTTTAATCACATAACTCAGTACATATTGATATTTTAATATCATCTACAACGTGGTAATATCATTTGTTACATCATGTTTTTCACATAATTTCGGCAAAAACGTGATATATTTTTCCATTTTTGTGTTTCATTGTTTTTTTAACTAGAAAAAATTAGAAATGAATTGTTATTATAGCATATTTAGGAAGATTATTAATTTGTTTACTCAATTCATAGCAAATTCAGGTTAAAAAAGGTTTGTCTTACAGTTTATAATATTTTAAAAACTTAAAACCCACTTTCTGTAAAATTACGTTTTTCAAGATAACACGTTTTCACAAAGGCGCGATATGTTTTAATATCATAGAAGTTAAACGAACTGGTGGGTCACCTGAATTTAAGTGATCACCGCCGTCCATAGACACTAGCGACACCAGGGGAGTCGCAAGTGCGTTGCCAGCCTGTGTTTTGGGGATTTGGGGAGAGGGGAACGGGATAGGGGGAGGGTAGGTGGGCCCCCGATGCTTTCACTGACCGAACGAATCGCAGCAATGCAGGTACTGTTACTTCACGTCGGTGTTTCTGTGAGAGGATGGTAGTACCCCGGGCGAGCTGACCCATTCATGCTGAAATCAGTAATAGCTTCAGCGTGGCTCTACCAGCTACAAAAGCTTACCTATCTACCATAAGAATACTATACGTTTACATACATTTCATAAGTTCTTTTTGTATATCGCCCTACTTACTGCTTTACGTATCATCATATTTGAATTTAATTATATTTATAAAATACTTTGATAGTCGGTCACGTTCAAGTACTCGGGTTGGACAATAACACTATGGTAATACATAAATAAAATAATTGTAACTTTAAAAATAAATTTATTCCAAGAAACGAGCACCCGAAACTTATGTACGGCAAGGACTTGGTCCTCACCCCTACAACTGCATTAAGACGCTTATATTTTTGGAGTGAAACTTCTTATGAGGGGGGGGGGTTTGAAATTCGGGTCGGCAAATTGTTTGCGTGACGAAAAGGGGTAATAAACACTGTGTCGGGTAGAGTGTTGAAAACACAGGCTCTCGTCCGATCACCGAAGTTAAGCGACGTCGAGCGCGGTCAATACTTGGATAGCTGACTGCCTGGGAACAATGCATGACGTATTATTGGTATATTTTTTTAACTAAAATGTTGTTACTTGTTCTTTACTCAATATAACTTTATCACTTGTAACTATGTCGAAGAAATCTTTCAAATACATACACTAATAACTCCTAGTTCCTCGCAATTAATATTTGCCTGTAGCTTTAGACATGGCTCAGTCAAATACTAATCAGTTCAACCGAGTATCTGCCAATAATATTACATTAATATTATCCCAGACGCTAAACATACTAGCGACAAAAACAGAAATGTAATCTGTCAATCAAGGTTACCAACGCAAAAAGAAAAAAGAATGCTAGTAATGTATCCTCGTAAACCCGATCATGTGAGGCCTTTCGTTCTCCGCTGACTGTTATTTCATTTTTTACTCGACATCCAAGCCAAAGGTAGCCGGTGTCTGACGGCTTATTTGTATGGAAGTCGCTTCTATAACATTTATTTTTGGAACGACGTTCTTTAACGCGGCTTGCGGCAGGAGTTGACTGGTAAATTTCTTAGCTTAAGAAAAAGCGTTATGCTCTCTCATGTGATTTTCTCTTTGAGTTCAGAGCGGTTGTGTACTTTAGACATGATGGTATACGCGCGCGTCATGCCGTTTGCTGTGACGGCATACGAATACGCCAATAAATGTTTCACATCAAAACCTGCTTTATAAATAAAACAATTCAGATTACAAACTTTCAAGGTGTGTCAAACTATAAATTCACAGATGTACCTACCAATTCTAAATAGTATTATAAATGCGTGCGTGAGTTTGTTTTTGCGCTTTTATGCCTTAACCCTTTGGCTAATTTTTTAAGTCTCAGATCTCAAAATGGCGGATCACGTTTTCAAATATCAGGCCAATTTTTTTATTATAATTTTAAATTACATAATTTGTTATTGTTCAAGTTTTTCAAATTTTGTAATAAATATGGTATTATTTTAAACTTATGATGTCAACAATCTGTTGACCGGTGCACAATAAGGTCTACATTAGTTTGAAGCTGAATATGGAGCTTAAACCCTTATGGTTTTGGACAGTCCAGGGGTTAATTAATCAACTGATCAACAAAAACTTTTGCATACACGTTTCATTCAGAAAAATATACTGTTCCCGATGAATAGCTTAAATCTACATTAACGCTAGCGAGGCCACAAGCATAATATAGTATTCATGATACGTTGACGTTCTCCATAGTTAGTTACCTCGTCACTAAGCGGAAGCTCACCTAAAATTCGTGCTCTGTACCCAACAATCAACGAATGCTGCCTGACGACTGTGTCTTAATACACAACTATATATGTCAATTTCTTCGTATAATTTTACCCGTTCTCATTCTATATGCAGTGATATGCTTGATACTGTAACTTTTTATTATATTGGCAATAAAGATCCTATAATTGACGATTTGCTTTTTATAGTCTCTGTAAATATAATTTTCATACTAGCGGGCCTGGTAAACACACGTAATGCATAGACCTTGGTGTATCATGTATATCTATAAGAACCATTAAATTAAAAAATATTAGAAAATGCTGTGGCATTCCTCTGGCTTAATCAATTATTAAATTGCTACAAAAATTTGTAACTTTTGATAAATCTATTGTAATACAGTGGGTGCCTTCTCATATTGGAGTAGAAGGAAATGAAATGGTAGTTAGACTAGCAAAAGAAGTTATAGGAGAGGGAATTTTATATGATTGTTTACCAATATACAACGATGATACAGCTGAGTTCAAAAGAAATGCAGTCATTATATGTTCAGAATATTTTAATGAAAGGTCGTTAACGAAAGGTATTTGGCATAAGACGATCCAACCATCTTTTGGATCGGTCCCATGATTCCAAGACTCCAATATGAGAAGAAGCATGATCGTCTTAGCTTTGAGAATTCGTTCTGGGCATATTCCATTGAATAAGTTCAACTTTTTAATGAAAACAAGGGAGAATAGCAACTGCGAAGCTTGCCTTCAAGAAGAAGATGTGTATCATATTGTAATAGAATGTGTCCGGAACGAAGCCCAAAGAAGACAGGTAATTAAGAATAATTTGTTCTAGGTGGTAGAGCCACGCTGAAGCTATAACTGGTTTCAGCATGAATGGGTCGGCTCGCCCGGGGTAGTACCACCCTCTCACAGAAAACCGATGTGAAGTAACAGTGCTTGCATTGTTGCGTTTCGTTCGGCCAGTGAGAGCGCCTGAGACCCACCTCCCCTCCCCTTCCACTTTCCCCTTCCCCTTCCCTTCCTCCCCCCCCACACAGGTTGGCAACGCACTTGCGACTCGCCTGGTGTTGCAAGTGTCTATGGACGGTGGTGATCACTTACATCAGGTGACCCACCTGTTTGTGTTTGCCTCCTATGATATAAAAAAAAAAACTTATAATATAGGTGTTTGTAATGAAATATTGTCACGCCCAACTTCGGAAGAAGCCAAATTACTCTATAATATGGTGAACGTCAGTATAAGGGCAAGAATGTGATTGTAATATTGTTTTCCAATTTAGCTTTTTTATTAATATTTTGTAAGATGTATTTGTAAGTTGTTTTGTGATTGCTCGTAGCATGGATGAGGGTGGGGTGTTCTCTTTGAACCATCCCTCAATAAAAATAAAGACAAAAAAAGTAGTTCGAAATAAAATAATTGCACTACATTAAAAAAAACGAAATTTTGAGCATATTGACTTTTATCGGATCCTTATAAAGCTGATACTGAAGGGTTTTATAATTATTTATAAGTTTTAGCGTATGTTGTTACAATCACAGCTGATGTTAAACGGTTATTTGGTTTAAGAGATAGTAACCACGCTAAACCGGGAGAGGGAACTGGCTGTCAAATGCAGCTGTCGCAACGCAATAAGTGCTTAGCAATTGATTTTCAATCTCACGGTGGTATGTGGTGATAAATAATTTTAACATTTCTGTTTAAGTTTTTTAACAATATTAAATTTACTATATTACATTTTATTATCACTACTTAAGCCTAATGAAACGCCGCAATTATTAGTAGGCTAAATATAACTATTAAATGTCTTTTATTTACCCGCATATCATTACGTAGTATAAAACAAAGTCCCCTACCGCGTCTGTCTGTCTGTCTGTTCGCGATAAACTCAAAAACTACTGAACGGATTTGTATGCGGTTTTCACCAGTGGATAAAGTGATACTTGAGGAAGGTTTTAGTATATAATTTGTCAAGGATTTTTGTATAATCAGGGCGGGACAACGTCTGCCGGGCCCGCTAGTCTATATATATAATAAGAATGTAAATCTAGTACTTTTTCAATTTTCGTGAAAAAAATTGTCGCAGTTGTCTATGAATAAGCAATAAAACACATTTCAATCATTTTTAGAAATGTCTGTTTGTCTGTGTATCTGTCTGTTTGTATGAACACGCATCACACTGCTAAAGTACTGAGTTTACAATAAAACCTCACAGAAAATCATAATGCATGTCCTCAGGAGTAACTTAGTGTTTCTTTCATTAAAATCGGTCCACTCTATCAAAAGTTATTGTAGGTTTAATGACGTCGCTGCGTAAATATAAAAGAAAAGTAGACAAGTAAATAGACTTAATACATTCAGATGACTTTATTAATCACTGTTTTTTGCATAAGCTTCCACGTAGACGAAGACGCGGGGACGACTAGTTCTTATTAAAATCGCTTCAGTTGTTTCGAGGACATTTAACCGGACAAACACCAAGCACTTCAGTTTTATTTATACATATAGATCGATAGCATTATGCGCTCAATGCTCGAGGAGTCCTTTATTGTACTGTTGAGAAACATCCTAACAGATAAATGCACAAATTAACTCTGCCCACTCATAAAAGTTTATTTCATTTCCTACAATCCTCTTTATAATTCGCGGTATAAGAACCAGATGAATGTATCTACAAAAAATTCAAAAATCGTTTTTTTTTATAAACCAGATCAGAATGTGGTCCTTTATGAAGTGCCAAAAGGAGGTAACATTATATTCAATATTTCACGAATTCCAAAAGGACGAAATAACATAAGAATCACTTTTAATAGAGCCAGAAAAAAGTATTATGAGTACCGCTAAATTAGTTTTAATTATCTTACTACCAGTTAGAGTTACGGGAACGTATTTCCAAATAAAATAATTTTATTTTCCTACAATATTGTTTGTTTTACAATATCCTACGAACCATATGAACGTAAAAGCTTATACGTTATTACATAAAATAAAACTTAATGTCATAAATGATGTGTTAATTAATTTTAAGTAGCATAAAAACAAAAGTTAAAAAAATTATGAAGGGCCGCACTATCGTATGTCAACCGAATTTTAAATATATATGTATTGTGTCTATGTAAGCATATATAATTAAATAATCCTAATCCTTAACTTTTTCAAAGCTCTAAAAGTATGTTAATATATTAGTATCTATTTTTCTTTCGTCAATTTTATATTAAGTCTATTAAAAAGCTGGTAAAGTTTGAAGAGGCGAATTTTCAAAGTATTTTTGCCCTCCTGTAAAATTAAGAAAATGTAGATACGTCTGTCTGACTCTTACACCGCGAATTATTTTATAATAGAATCTTGTAAAAAGGTTCCACCATCAAAAAAGAAAAATGGAAAATTATAATAGCCTTGCCTCACGAATTAATGGAATAACATAGCTCCAAACAATAAAACTTGCTCCAACCTGCAACATCGTAACCGTAACCTCAGTGGCAGTAGCTTTGGAACTATATTCTGGCGTGATCGTTATTTAGCGTAGGATAGATTTAACACACACAAGTACTTTTTTTTACAAGTGGTCCCTATATATATAAGTGCATTTTTTTTAAAGCCCACTTGTATTTATGAATATGTGTCCAGAGGCGTCTTCATCTATTTCTTGCGTTACATAACAAAAGTATATATATCAAATTCGGGAAGAAATTATTGTTTCTACGTGAATGACGACGGTCAAAATGATTTCTTGGGTAAATGCAGGCATATTTTGCATCTAATTACTCGACCTTTAATTATTATTTTTTATATCAAAGGAGGCAAACGAACACGTGGGTGGAACAATGCAAGCACTGTTACTTCACGTCGGTTTTCTGTAAGAGGGTGGAACTACTCCGGGCAAGCCGACCCATTCATGCTAAAGCCAGTAATAGTTACAGCGTGGCTCTACCACCTATTGACGATGATCCATAACGCTACATGCCAAAACGTTGCAGACTAGTACTCGGCCATTGATTTGGCACATCCGAGAGAATAGTGCGACATCGGGCTATGACAGGCTAGATTAGATTTTACAAAGCGCTCTCTCTATTATACAGCGCAATGGTTGCGATAGACAGAGATAACGCTATACGAAGCCAAACTAAGCTGTTTTTCTCGGTCTTCTCCCCGACGTGCCAAATGAAAACCTAGGTAACATGTTACTTGGAGTAAACAGTTATTAGATTTACTTACATGGTACAGCTAATAATAGTTAAGCCCAAGTTACCAACTCTGGATATGATCGGTGAAATAGATTTCAATCCACAAACTCAGTTAATTTCATATTCAACACATGATTCGTGGAAAGACGTATTAGTAGTGTAATCAGGCTAATTGATATTACGAACTCGTGAATGTTAATGAGTATTACAATGTAATCACCACTTAACGGGCTGTTTGTTTTAATAAAGCTATTATTACTTAGATTATTGTCGTCGTGTGTGTATTTATTATTGGAAGTGATTAGAGTGTTACATGAAAGAAGTATACAGTTTTGAATAATCGAAGTAATGCGAATCATAATAATTTTTGGGACCTATGACGTAACTGATTCGGTAGAACATCGGTAGTGTAATACTGGACATCTATTTTTTTAATAGTCTATAGGTTTTGGCGTCGCAAAATCAAAAAAAAAAACTTCATTCCATTTAGGACCTGAGAGGTTACTTGTGAACGTCAATATTACCACCGGTTTGGATAACAACCCAGTCATCGAGAAGAATCAGTAAGGAACCCGATTTATCTCTTTATCCTACATAACATACTATTACGAACATATATAGTTATAAATATTGAGAGTTACATTCGTTTTTGGCGGAGCAAGTAGAACGACATCTTTTGCAGATGTCACCATCGTTCACATATTGATCCACCCTATAATAGCCAGTCTGACCATAAATTTACCTGATATTGAATGGCGTTGTGCTTTAAGATAGTAAGCACATTAAGCCTAATACACCAATACAAACTTACCGACAGATTTATAATTTGAAAGCAACAGTTAGCTAGGCAGTTTTTTTTTACGTCATAGCAGATACATGTTATGTGATCACCGCCGTCCATAGACACTAATAACACCAGGGGAGTCGAAAGTGCGTTGCCAGCCTGTGTTTCGGGGAAAGGCTGGGAGGGGGAGAGGAGAGGGGAATGGTAGGAGAGGGATGGAGGGGAGGTGGGCCTCAGGCACTCTCATTGACCTAACGAAACGCAACAATGCAAGCACTGTTACTTCACGTCGGTTTTCTATGAGAGGGTGGTACTACCCCAGGCGAGTCGACCCTTCAATCTGAAACCAATAATAGCTTCAACGTCGCTCTACCACCTACAAGTGCAATATTGTTATATTTTATACAAATTTTGAACAGAAAAAGAACATCTGAAACTAGTTAGAAAGAGTTAGCTGATTTAACGATACATTCTATATTTATATTAGTTTCAAATACTAAGGTATATAAGCAGCACAATTTAAAATCTTATTCAATTTATGAACTGAATACATTTGTGTGAATAAATAATAGAAGTTTAGAGATTTCAACAAATTTTGTGTCGAGTATACAAATACATTGGGAAATTCGTGATTTCTAATGATAAACCAGCGGATATTGAGCTCTTAGCTCGATTAATAGGCGCCATTCAACGTGTCGTGAATATTAATGATGATTTCTACGAAACTGGAAGTAGTTAATATTAATGTATAATTGAAAGTGACGATCGATCGGTGTCAAGGTAAAATGGTTATTGGTGATAAAATAGTGTATACCTTAGTTAAAATTACTAACGCTTTTAAGCCAATGTTGGTGAGGGAATTGCCTAGTAGAAAAGAAATACTAAAGAAGGTTTACGAATTTACGACAAATATTTTCCGTAAAGTATAGCGTTATTTCCTGTAACAGGTTTGTGTTTTCTTCATGTTCCAATGTCAAGTGACAGTCATCAAATACGATCTCACCTGCTTATATGTAGATTTGTGGAATTACGCTAATAGATGATAGATAACAGATAGGTGATAAAATGATTAGAAAATAATACTAGAAAATGCTCATAATACTACCTCTTTTAAAATTTCGTCACCCAAAAAAATATTCGACAAAGGCTCAGGTATATTTAAACTTGCCTATATTCTGTATGGAAAGGTTAAGGTGTGTTACCTCAAAACCATAATCGATTAATAATTAAAATATGTCCTTAAATCACACATCGTTTCTAAAATGCAATGGTCTAAAACTTCAACTCTGATTTTTTTCTATTGTATTTACGGTGACGGTATTAAAATCGATTATACTTCTTTATATGTTAAATAAAGTGTGTTAAATTATTTTTTTGTTGGTACAAAATTTAAATCATAAAATAAAACCCTCAGTAGCGCTGATGGCGATCCAGGGATACCGTACGTTTGCTGGCTAGCTGGCTCACTACCCAGGAAGAGGGAGGCTGGGGAAGCAGATGGGGGATGCTTCAGGTCCTTTTTTTATTACTGTGGGGAAATCCCTTATGGATACCCACCCTCCCGGGGTAGAGAGTGGGCTATGTTCGACTCGCATGAACCAAAAGCCCACTGTGTATCGACAGACCATTTTGTTGGCAAGGTATGGGATGCTCCAGTTCCTAGGGAAATTGAGGTAGTTTGAGGGTTTTAGTTAGTAAAAATCTGACAATATCAACCTTTCGCCCAACGAAGGGGATGACCTATGTAGAATCTCCCCACGTTTAAAGCATATTACCGATTTACCAGATAGTAAGTTCAAGCACAATGACAAGCGAGTTTTAATGTCTAAAGGGTATTATACTTTACTACCGGGCCCGGCGGATATTGTTGTGCCCTGACAATAAAAGAAACCTTGACAAATTATATACCGAAATCTTCCTCATGAATCACTTTATTTACTGGTGAAAACTGCATGAAAATCCGTTCAGTAGTTTTTAAGTTTATCGCGAACAGACAGACAGACAAATGTGACAGAGGATTTTGTTTTATAATATGTAGTGATTATAGGGTGAATCAATATGTGAACGATAGTAGCATCTGACGTTAACTGCAAAATTGAACCACACTACTTCTAATATTACAACTCATATTTCAATAAATAAGTCCTTTTATGGACTCTTTATTGGAAATTTAATCTTATAATAAATGGAAAACCGTAATGAAGTTTTTATTACAAAACTTTACACCAAACTCGAGTTAATAAATATAAAAGGGTTCGACCGATACAATGGACTGTTACTAGGAAAATATAAATACACAATTATTCCATTAGACTAACGAGGTCAGCTTTCAGAAAATCTAATTTCGACAAAGTTACCTAAACAGGAAAATTCTGGGCAGCATCTAAAGCCTTACAAAAGTCCAATTTAAGTTTTCTTTTGGTGCCTCAAATTTCAGGTTGACGCAACGGGCACGAATCTAGACAGTTAATAGGGGAGCATAAATATTGATAAACTTGCTGAAATTTATTTAATGTTCTTTGGATTTTGAGAACAGATATGATTATAATTTGTCCTGAGATAGCGATTAAAGCATACCAGTGATCGAAACTCGACCATAATTTATTAATATTTCAAATTTCAAGTCAGGAAAAAAAACTATTTTCTTCGCCAATACGTCGCAGGCTGGTATGATGATTATGTCCATACCTTCCTTCGGGAAGAGGCATATGATCTTGCGGTGGGTCTCTTACAAGTTGATGATGATAATATCCACCTGACCAGTAATTCAGAAATAGGTGCAAAAGCTTCTAGAATAATACTTTCTTACCGTTATGTGAAATTATCTATCAATTCCATTTGCTCATATTGTTCTTTCTCCTTTCCATGACCATGAAATAATTTTAATGTATCTACTAGTACAACTACTATTTAGTATTATTCTTTAAGGTTCATTGTTTCAAACACTGTGTAGATGAAATTTATAACAATATATAAATGGTAAGTTGATTAATTGACATAAGGATGATATCGAAATGGGAACCAAAACAGACTGAAGCATAAACCGCTTTAGTAAGTAAATCACTAATCTCATAGAGTGATTGAACCCGAGGTAGCAAAGGCATATAATTCACCAATGCTGTTTATATCCAACAATGTTTTTAATATGTAAGATACGAATTCTCTGACATCACGAGTCTAGATTTCTGGACTAACTCATTTCGTTACTAGCAACATATTATGCATTGTAAAAAGAGGATTGGAAAAGCTATTATGAAGTGTAAATTGAAATTAATATCTGAACAGCGAACACCTTTTGCAAATTGGACTTTAAAAAACCGTCGTCTCCCTCGATATGTACACAAAGAAAGACGCAATTTTTCTATAGAATCACATCGCTAATTGACCACCGGTCATAAACCTTTATTCATCAGGAGAGTTTGCACCATCCGATTAGTCATGAATTGCATTTGTTGCGTTCGGGTATGAAGCAAAGCTGGATAAAATACAACTTCCGTTTTACAAGGGCAGAATGTAACAGGAATAAGGACTCGTTCTTCACTCAGACTTTATAACATTAAGACAAAAATAGTCTCAATATATATTCAGTTAACTTTAAAGAGCCCTATAAGGAAGTACTTAAAAATTATTTCCATCTCGAGTACTTTCATTAATTTCCATCGTATCAATGCGGGCGTTTTGAAGCAAGCGTTGTTGAGAACTAATTAGTTTCTCCGAGGTGTTTCGACTATAATGAACCTGTCTATCATTATAGTACATGCAGAAATGCAAGTGACGTCGCTTGTAGTGATACTATTAAGGCAGTTGTAAACGATTGTATGAATAAAGCTTTATTATCATCTAGCGGTGTATCGCAGTTTCTCTTTGGTTTAATTTTAAAAATTACTGTTAACATAGTTAGGTATGCTTAAACAAATATCTTGTAAATTGTATAAAGTACGCCTGTTGTTAAATAGGGAGCCGACCATACGACGAAGCCGCGCCTAGTTAACATAGGCGTTCACAGATCATCCGTTCAGAACAATATTTTGTTTTCGTCGTGCGGGCAATCGGTACTTTACCCCCGATACCCCACGCCGTGCCACATAGTGGGTCGCACTTTTATTTCTTTCTCGCTTAACATACTTTCGTACCTACATTTTATATGATAATTGCTTGCCTAATAAAAGCCATAGCATAATTATATAAAGCACATAACGTTTATCAATAAATATCCTATAAAATACCAAAAGATTTAAAGAAATCTGAATTTTAGTATCAGAGATTCACGCGTTCAAATCTCTTGAGCGCTTCAATATTAATATAGTTTCATTTGACCCCCGTATACTATGTTCTAAGTATGTATCTTCAAACGTTGATCTCGCAAGATCACCGGAACACTAATGGCGTTTGCACAAGGCGGTTATTTGAAAACTTTTCATTTGAATTTGTGTTTTTTAAACGATCCGGGTTCAAGTTAAACTGGCGTGACCATTGTTACATTTTAAAGAGGAAAGATGCCGTATTTAATTTCTTTCTTTATTCTTTTTACTCGAGAACCATAGTTCCTTCGTCTATTATACTAAATACTTCTTCGATATTTTACTATCGGGTGCCCGTTAGTTCGTTATCGTGGAATTTATTTTTGCAGTGAAGACTTCTTTAGGCGGTATTTTTGGCAGGAAATAAACCTCGCAGTGATGACATGCTAGTAAGCGTGACCGACTGTATTGATATTTATATTTTGTATTGAGATTGTGCATCCTATCATATGTTGGATTAATTAATAAACCGTATAAATATGTATATAATTATTGCTCGGAGTGACATTAGATGTGAAAACCAGACAGTTACTTAGAAAACCAGATAAAATTTAAATATTGTAGTTCAAATTCAAACGAAAACACAATGTTTTCATTATTTTTAGTTTTCACTTCTGTCGGTAGTCCTTATGTCTGCCTCGAATTATTTTTATTATTTTCTAAGAAATTCGTGTTTTATCTAGATTCATTGCAGACTTACTTTTATTTTTTTAAATGTACTTATGTTAACAACACATAACCCGTGAACTCTTTTATCGATTGATTTACCTCTGACACTTGTTGACGTTATAATCTAAAAAGTCCTCTGTTTATCTATAAAATTAACCCGATAAAATTACTTCTACTTCGATTTCATATGCGTGTATAGATTTCACTTCATGGATAGATTACATCGGTACGCAGTGACACTAAATGCGTTTTTGAAGTGAAACTTCTTTATCCACGTAGGAAGGAATTTTAGAGCATGTAAAAATGTAAAAAATGTTACGCGCCATCTTAATTTCTGTACATTTTTCCGTTACGCGCCATGTTTATTTCTAAAGGTGCGCTCACAATGATCAGATTCCGTTTTTTTTCTGTAAAGTTGTAAATATAGTAGATCATTTTTCGAAAAATGATGTCATAAAGAAGTTGCACTTCTTACGTGTGTACACTGATACACGCACGTATTTTTTTTAATGAGAAATGTCCATTTGATAACAATTAATTAACAACTAGAAAAAAAAAGTGTGTATGTACTTATGTACACGCGCTAGAAGTTATACTTCTTGGGCGTAACAAGATAAATATCTTTTTAAAATTTTTAACTTTCGCCTTATACTACGTTTGTAGAAAAAACGACACTAACAATAGAAAAAAGGTATTTAATACATTGAAAGTTTTAATACAAAGAAATACAAACAACAAATACAAAGACACAAAATGTTGACCATAGCTAACTTCAGGGTGTCGGTTTTTCGCGACGGTGTGCGCGCGCATCGTAAAAATTTACTCTCATCATTTTTCCCAAATGTGCCAAAAGAAGTATAACTTCAAAAAGTCTTTGAATTATTAATTTTAAGGATATAGAATAGGTCCTATATAGGAGATATCAATATTGATAATACTAGTACAAATACCTAGCTTTTGTAGTCGGAAGTTTTGAAGTAGTTTGACCGGTGGAATATTATTTCGATGTACACAGGTTCGAACCCCGGCATATACCAACGAATTTTTCGGAATTCGCGTGCATTTACTAATTTAAATTGGTAACACTATCGACTGACGGTGAAGGAAAACTTCGTGAGGAAACCTCAAACTGAGAAATGTTCTTGTAGTACTACTGTATGTGGGAAAACAGAACTGTGGATTTCTCAGAGTTTGACATCGCCAATACGTCGTGGGCTGGCGTGGTGATTACGCCCATACCTTCCTTCGGGAAGAGACCCATGACCCTGCAGTGGATCTTTTACAGGTTGATGATGATGATGACTAACTTTTACATATATTACACATTTCAAATGAGATGATAATCGCATTCGCTCTAACTTCCATATCTAAAAACATTATGACCATTACATAGTATAAAACAAAGTCCCCTACCGCGTCTGTCTGTCTGTCTGTTCGCGATAAACTCAAAAACTACCGAACGGATTTTCATGCGGTTTTCACCAGTGGATAGGGTGATTCACGAGGAACATTTTAGTGTAAAATTTGTTAAGGATTTTTGCATAATCAGGCGAGACAACGTTTGTCAGGCCCGCTAGTATAATATAAAATATATAATAAATAATTTGATTCTTATTAGAAACGTAAAGTTAATAAAATCTATATTTTTATAACGTAAAATTAAAATGATAGTGCGAGCTGCTGCTTTATGCATTAAGCTAATGTATGTATGGTACCGAAGTACTGTTAAAAACCAATGAACTTTTTGTATCATTTCCAAGTAATAAGAGACTTAATAAAAATAATCAATCTTTGTACTTTATTAATTCACTAGCTGTGTCCGCGATTTAGTCCGCGTGGAACCTAATGTAGAAAAAACAGTGACTAATAAAATCATCTGAATGTAATAAGTCCATTTACTTATCTACTTTTCTCTCGTACTTAAGTCATGTCGTCATTAAAATTACAATAACTTTTGATATAGTTAACAGATTTTTATGAAATAAAGACTAAATGTTACTCGAGGATATGCTTTATGATTTATTTGGCGTGGTTTTATTGTGAACGCAGTACTTTAGCAGTGATACGTGTTCATACAAACAGACAGACAGACAGACATTTCTAAAAATGATTGAAATGTATTTTATTACTTATTCCAAGACACCTGCAATAATTTTTTCACAAAAATTTAAAAAATACAAACATGTTAGATTTACATTCTTATTATATGTTTAGATATATTAGACGGTCGATTACATCGCATGCACATAAATTGTATTGTTTTTCTGAGCGTACGTTTTTATTGAAATTGCATGTAAAACGAGATGGCGTTTTCACTGTTATCTTCTTATTTGAAACGCATAGTAAATATATAATAATACAATAGGGACCATTCTTTTGTTTCATATATTGACTTGTACATAAATGGGATCGTCACGTATAGAAGTAATCATTCCAGGATCCTTTGAATAAACTTCTAAAAATACTAAATTTATAAATATTGTATTGTTAAAATTGTTGGTAGTAGAGCCACGCTGAAGCTATTACTGATTTCAGCATGAATGGGTCGGCTCGCCCGGGGTAGTACTACCCTCTTATAGAAAACCGACGTAAAGTAACAGTGCTTGCATTGTTGCGTTTCGTTCGGTCAGTGAGAGCGCGGGAGGCTCATTTCCGTGTCCCCTTCCCCATCCCCCCAAACACAGGCTGGCAACCCACTTGCGACTGTCCTGATGTTGTAAGTGTTTATGGACGGTGGTGATCGCTTAACATCAGGTGACCCGTCTGTTCGATTGCCTCCTATGAAATTAAAAAAAAAGTTTTCCCTAAAATAGTACCCAAGAAAAGACATAGCTCAATACAAATAAATTTTATATGAGACAAGAAATACTCGGTACCGATATTTCCAAATATAAAGTCTCACAATTCCTGTGAGAAATCTATTGAAGCCATCAATTATTTATTATTTGTATGCCGGTACCATCCGCGGCTTCAGGCGAAAGTTATTGAACGCCCCGTTATTAAATAATTTCAATACGTATCGTCATATTTTCCACTATATTTTGACAATTAATTTCTACACAGATGCGTAATTTATGAACGAAATTTAAATTTTCAAAGCAGCAGCCGAAAATTTATTGCGAAATTTTTTGTTCCTGTGGCCCATTGTTGGTCCAACATGAATTATAACAGAGTGATTTATTAAGTGGTACAATTTTATCTGCGGCATCTATTGTTTCCGTATCGATGGCTTACAAACGTATCATTTGCGTTCTATCGAATTCGTGTTATGCAATTTTCGTCTCTAATTGTGGAGTAATAAACTTCATTGATCATTTTAAAGGGGATGTAATTAAATTTGTGATTTATTGTTTTTAAGAACGGCACGTTAAGTTATCGAATACCGTTTTTTTGTAGTAAATGATTGGTGTTGCCTTATGTGGTGCTCTGAATATAGAGTACCTAATTTATATAATTACTTTAATTATGAAGTAAAATTTCTTTAGGCACGACTAGTTGGTAACTGGATAACAAAGCAACGGAAGTGCGTTACGACAATATGGCGTCACGTTTCTGTACCATCCGGTTAGATAATAATTAAACATAACCAGGGGGGGGGGAGACGAACTTCTTAGCCTTCCATGGATTCACCGTGCGGGTGCCGGGTCCATCGTGTGGCAGAGGGAGAAACTCAGAGCAGTTCCCAGGACTTGCGACCCAGGTGTAGGTTTAAGGAGGCCCCCTTTGAGATGCGCATCAACGCTCACCTTCACTGCTCGAGTTTCCCGCCCTGCCTAGCCAAATTTGGTAGGAACCTGTTAGTGCAGCCTTTGATACTCGTTCTAAAATAGAACTTACTGCAGTTCTCGACAGGCCAAGGTCCTTCAGAAGGTTGTAGAGAGATTTTGCTGGTATACCTCTCGCTCCTACTTCTACCGCGTATAACTTAACCACATAGCCATTTTTACTTAGTTCATTTGTTAGTTCGTAATATTTATTTAATTTGATTGTGTGGTCTTTAGGAATGTTGGTTTCCCACGGTACAGTAAGCTCTACTAGTATTACATGTTTTGTGTGTCTAGAGAAGAGGAATATGTCCGGTCTGGATGACGAAACACCAACATCCTCTGGGATTTTATAGTGCTTGTCATACGTATCCATTAAAATAGTCCAGTCAGGTGCAGTACCTAGGATTGAGAGAGGCTTGCTTTTAGAGTTTACAGTTGAGCCATCCTTTATCGTTATGATAGTAATCTGTTCGTACTTTTCTATATTTTATTTACTTTATAACAAAGAGTTGCTAATAATATTTTCTGTGTTATTTAAGTCCCGAATTAGCTGATAGACTACAGATAATGAAGCTTTGATTTAATTTGTTACTTCCTTACATTGAAACCAGATGGCAGCACGGTCGCGCGCCCATAAATAAATAATTAATTCTATTGTATGATTTT
>AP028447.1:7308101-7343300 GCA_036509395.1 Antheraea yamamai
GTAGTATTATAGCAGCCTGTATGCATGTATTGATATTTTGTACATATTTTTGATTAATTAGTAAATTGTATAAAAATATATATAACTAGCGGGCCCGGCAGACGCTGTCCCGCCCTGACTATAAAAAAAAACCTTGACAAATTATACACAAAAACCTTCCCCATGAATCACTGTATCCACTGGTGAAAGCCGCATGAAAATCCGTTCAGTAGTTTTTGAGTTTATCGCGAACAGACAGACAGACAGACGCGGTGGGGGACTTTGTTTATACTATGTAATGATTATTGCTCCGAGTGCCAATAGATGTGAAAACGAGACTAATATTAATACATTGAATTTACAAATTATGACATTTAAACAATTCATACTATAATCGATTTAAACATTTAAAAGGGATATAGTTCTTCCATTATTTTAAGTTCATTTTTGTCGGCAGTTCTTAGGACTGCTTTGACTTTTTCAAACGTTTTTTGCTGTGAACATAAATATATTATTAAGAAAAAATAAGTGTGTGTGTACTTACGTACACGCGTTAGAAGTTATACTTCTTTGGCGTAGCAAGATAAAAATCTTTTCAAAAATTTTATATTTCGCCTTATTCTACGTTTGTAGAATAGACGACACTAACAATAGAAAAAAGGTATTTAATACATTGAAAGTTTTAATACAAAGAAACAAAATGTTGACTATAGCTAACTTCAGGTCGGTTTTTCGTGACGGTGTGCGCGCGCATCGTAAAAATTTACTCTCATCATTTTTCCCTGACGCGCCAAAAGAAGTATAACTTCAATAATAAGCAACGTGGGTGGAGTCTTTGTAACAGCTAGTGGTATTAAAACAATCTATAAATAATATGTATAAGGTTTACAGTTGATAATGTAATTTATTGCATATATACAGGTATTGAAATAGTTATGTTTGTATTTATTTTCTCGTTCATACTCAGTAGTGAGCGGATGGGCAAACTTTCTTAGATTGCTTGTAGTGATGTACTTGTTAATAAAATATTACATACGATATCGATGAAAAGGCTAATTGTATTTAAATCCTATTAGGAAACATTAAACTACCTTTTCTTTGGTGGAAAATATAATTCGAGCAGATTAAAATCACATACGTCAATTAGCATTGGTTTTTATTAAGTGAAAGTTCTTATGGGAGGGCTTTGAATTCTAATCGTCGGCCTTTTTGTGTGAGGAAAAGTGGTGGATGTAAGCACTGTGTCGGGCAGAGTATTGAAAACACCGGTTCTCGCCCAATCATCGAAGTTACGCAACGTCGGGCGCGGTCATTACTTGGATGGGCGACCACCTGGGAATACAGCGTAGGTTTTTGTTGTAATTTTTTAAATTAAAATGTTTCCTTGTAATACAAAAGTTTTACGACGTGTATCTTTACGACGAACTTGTGGACCTGAGTCTTTCAATTAAATAAAGATGTAAAAGCATTATAAGAACCAAAGCGTAAAGGGAAAGTCTGTAGGAATCTGTTTATAAAGTGAAGCTACCGAAATTCACCTTCAGGTGCTTAGCACAGGTTTTAAATATAAGATCGGCAATAAACCAGGTAATTAGTAGAAAATAATATCCTATGGTTTCCTAATGATTCTCTTCTTCGAAAAGATTGGAGCTTACACTGTGTTTGAATAGTCTACTAATGAGTATATTCAGACTATTAATTTTAAAGTAAATGGATATATTACTATTAGTGATAAATATTTCTGTAAATATATTATTTTTCTTTTGTAACTGTGTATAAAATTATTTATTGGATGTTGAAGAACTCTCATATATTGTAATATTTTTAAGTATCACGAGGCTTATAAAGACAAAATTGAAATATTAACTTTTGCTAGAGTTAATGTGGATTTCGGTCATTTCCTGGACTCCGAACAACGTGTATGCAAAATTTCATCCTGATCCATTCAGTGGACAACCCGTGAAAAAACAAAGAAATCACATTCACTCTATTAATTAAGATTGTAACTTTTCCCAATTATAGCCACATGTTTCATTTTGAAAAAAAAATGAGCCGTCACGGGACGCCTGGCAAATGTGAAACATCGAAAGGGGGAAAAAAAAGGAAGGGAAAAAAAGGAGGGGAAGGGAGAAAGAATGAGAAGGAGAAAACAGGGGGGGGAAAAAAAAAAAAAATATAAAGATAAAAAGGGAAAAAAATAAGAGAAAAAAAAAAAAAAAAATTAAAAAAAAAAAAAAAGGAAGGATAGAAAAAAAGAGAAAAAAAAAAATTTAAATAAAAAAAAAAAAAAAAAAAAAAAAAAAAAAAAAAAAAAAAAAAAAAAAAAAAAAAAAAAGAAAAAAAAAAAAAAAGAAGAAAAAAAAAAAAAAAAAAATAAAAAAAAAAAAAAAAAAAAAAAAAAAAAAAAAAAAAAAAAAAAAAAAAAAAAAAAAAAAAAAAAAAAAAAAAAAAAAAAAAAAAAAAAAAAGAAAAAAAAAAAAAAAAAAAAAAAAAAAAAAAAAAAAAAAAAAAAAAAAAAAAAAAAAAAAAAAAAAAAAAAAAAAAAATAAAAAAAAAAAAAAAAAAAAAAAAAAAAAAAAAAAAAAAAAAAAAAGAAAAAAAGAAAGAAAAAAAGAGGGAAAAAAAAAAAAAAAATAAAAAAAAAAAATACTTAAAAAAAAAAATATATAATTAAAAAAAAAAAATATAAAAAAAAAAAAGAAGAATAACTAAAAAAAAAAAATTATAAAAAAAAAAAAAAAGAATTAGAAATTAAAAAAAATAAGAATTGAAAAATAAAAAAATGATAAATAAATAAAAAAAAAAAGAATTGAAAATAAAAAAAAAAAAAAATAAATAATAAAAAAAAAAAAAAAAAAAAAAACAAAAAAAGGGGGATAAAAGAAAAAGTTCACACCCCACCCGAAAAAAAACCACTATGGTGTATAAAAACATCAGCCCAAAAAAAACCAAAATGACCACCAGGGGGGCGCCACAACCAATACCCCCCCCACGAGGACCCCACCCCCCTTCACCCCCCCCCCCCCACCAAACCGGGAAAAAAAAGGGGAGGAAACAAAAAGAAACAGAAATTGTTTTGTATAAGTTATATGCATAAAAGAACAGATTACGACAGGTATCAGCTATGGCATAATGAAAACATAAATCATTACAAATTTGTTCCACAAAATAATGACTGTTTACTTATTTTATTACATAAATAATCATTTTTATAAAATTGAACTAGGCGCAGGCGCTGTGTTTTTGGTGGCATTTATTAAAAGGCGCTAGGTCGTGTGTGCGTGCCCCGTAACACTAGTAGAACGAGTAGCCTAAAAAACAGTTTGAATCTTATGTTTATACAGATAGGGTTGCAAATGTATTTGCGAATTTCGTTAATAGAACAGTGTTCGTGTTTTGCATCGCCACTCCAACAATCAGGTTTACCCTCGGCCTATAGATGTTTCACATCAACAATAAAGAATACAACTACAATATTACCATGAATAAAACCTTACAGTTTGAATATAAATAAGAAAGACTACAAGATATAATTTAAATATCTAAATGTTCACATCACTAGCGTAGACCGCAGGTGTGGCGCTTACGTTACGTTCGATATCTAGGAATGTCGATATTTCCGACTCGTTACATATCGACCGGTGACGCTGCACTATCATCTTACATTCCGTATTGAATAGACCGTAGGCATATTTGCGGTTGAGTGTACTTAGCATTTCCTTTATATACCTAAACTGTATTGGAGATCAAAGGAATAAACTAATTTCAAGATCGTGATAATTTTATTAGCATCCTAGCTATCCACCTCGGTTTTGCTTGGATTGTAAAGTACCAGTATGACGTCATAAGTGTCTGAGCGATTCAGAATCGTTTTTTTACGCTCTTTATATCTTTTACACAAATAAGTCATTATTTGCGTGTAATTTTGACCACAATCGTATGTGATGCTAAACAAGATTTTTTTTATATTATATGGGGCAAACGAACAGGCGGGTCACCTGATGGTAAGTGATCATCGCCGTCCATATACAGTAGCAACACCGGAGGAGTCGCCAGCTCTTTGCCAGCCTGTGTTTGGGGGAGAGGGGTTGGGAAAGTGGGGAGGGGGGAAGGTGGTCCTCCGGCGCTTTCACTGACCGAACGAAATGCAACAATACAAGCAATGTTACTTCACGTCGATTTTCTGTGGGTCGGGTGGTACTGCCCCGGACGAGCCGACCCATTTATGCTGAAACCAGTAATAGCTTCAGCGTGGCTCTACCACAGGGGACTGGCTCTCAAGTGCAGCTGCTGGAACACAACAAGAGGTGCTTGGTGATAGATATTTAATTTAAGGGTGGTAGCTAGCCAGGCCGATAAAACCATACCACGATGTTCGCCTTCCCCGGAAGTTCCAACTCAGCTTCAAGGATTCGAACCTACGTTCATCTATGCTGTGTCTGAATACGCTATCAACTAAGACATCATCGCTTCAAATGATAATGTGTAAAAGACAATTTCGATCTACATGCCATTAAATTAACTTTTATTATATAAATCAAAATATAGTTACAAATAAACATTTTATTGGTAATATGTAAATTATAGAAATGTTTAATGTATTGTTAGAAATAAAAACAATTATTGATTATTAAAAAACAGAACTGGCCAGTTTAGAAACTGTTAAGAATAAATTCTAACTTTTTTTATCTCGAACTGACTACGCTATTGACCTGGCATTAAAAGCTTCTCCGGACTACTAACGCGAGCGTTTAAGGCACTCAGCCGATTTTATTTGGGCAAGTAGCTCAGGGGTGCACCGCACACCTTAGCTTGGGCTGTTGCCTGATACATGCAATTCGCGACCTATCTGAGCTAACCTAAGCTAAGCTACATATTAATACTTATATGAGTTATTGAAACATATATGTGTACCAAGCATACATACCTTAACGACTCTTATATGTATTTTGTATCGGAAAATTTTCTAAACTATTTCAGTTCGATAAAAAGGAAAAAAACAAAACCCTTCTACTTTCATGTGTAAGCGCATGTGTGTACGTATGTGTAGGTGACATTTGTATTTTTGTTGCAGTTATGTAAGGTTTCGTGTCACTGTATCGGGTGAGCAGCGTATTCAAGGGCTCCACGCCTAGGGAATGGGACCTAAGCTTAAGCCGCGGCCGAGGGGGGCCTAGTCTGGTATGCGGGAGCGATATTTACCCCCAGACCACGACGGCGTGATCTGTGGGAAACAATAAATTCTAACGATTAATCACTCTTTAAATAACCGACACGAGTTCGGACAGAGCTACCACACGCTACGACGGCCGCCGAAAGAGTGAATGAACATGGCGAGCACCGCTCCGTATATAGGCTGCTGCAGTATAACTACCCGGCATTTCATTTATTTCTAACAGTATATTATCCTTAGAAGATAGACATATACTACTAGGGATTTTCTGTAGGACATTATTTTTTAATGCCCAGGTTTAAGTCAGCGTTATCAATATACTTTGGGCTAACGCTAACACACAACGGAAGCTCTCAAAAGTAAAAAAAATACTCGATTTTGAAACGTTATCCATAGGGGTTCCGCTCCTATTGGACTTAGCGTGATAATATGCCTATAGCCTTTCTCTATAAATTAGCTATTTAAAATTGAAAGAATTTTTCAAATCGAATCAGTTATTTCTAAGATTAGCGCGGTCAAGCAAACAAACTTTTCAGCTTTGTAATATTAAGTACTAGCTGTAACCGCAGCTCCGCACGCGTTTTCTTAAATTGTATTAAAGAAATATAAAAATGCTCTTTAAAAACAATTGTAAGTACGACACGCATGCCACTTACAGTAACATGTAACGTATACATTAGATATATAAATACTAACACCGTGTCGAATGACGTTTATCATCAGCAACATATTTAGAACCTTAAGCCACCATATAACTACCTCAGTGCTCACTTACACTGTATAAGGAACTAATGAAACAATGACTTAAAGATGTTATTATAATGATATGATATCGCCATATTGTCAATAAGTAATACGTTTATTGTTTAATATCTTATTAGAAAAACCACTTACATCTTCAAAATCACCATTAATAATTATAATGTTGAATTGTAAACAATTAATGAGCTGACGTCTTAAAATCTTGGATAAATATAAATCAAGATATAAAACTTTATATCTATCTAAGCAGTTTTAAATATTTGACAATTTTTAGTGTTCATTGAACTCGATACAATATTCTTATACGTTACTATGGTTAGTGAGTTATGTAGACGAAACCGCGGTAAATAAAGCAAAATGGCCGCCAAAATGACCAAAAAGATAATTCAGAATACATATACACAGATATATGAATTTCAATTAAATTTATTCTTGGAATCAAGTACAACGCATATCTTACGCACATGTTTACAGGGAACAATATATTTTTGATAAATTTCATACGGACAAAGTCGCGAGTAACAGCTAATCTAAAATAAAATAACCTAAATTACTTCTTATACGGTCAGCTATCTGCCGGTGAAAGTACAGTAAAAATCGGTCGAACCTTTTTGGAGATAGCTCTGCGGGCCCAGCCACGGTTAACAGTTAGTATAAATTAAAATTACCTAAATACTTTTTATAAGGTTAGCTATCTGACAGTGAAAGTTTAGTGAAGATCGGTCAAACCGCTTTGGAGTTAACACTGGGGGCAAAGCCAGGGTTAACAGCTAGTATGAACTAAAAATATTTGAATTCTTTTTATAAGGCACAGTGAAAGTTTCGTGAAGATCAGTCCAACCGTTTTGGAGATAGCGCTACGGGCAAAGCCACGGTTAACAGCTAGTATAAATTAAAAATGCCTAAATTACTTTTTATAAAATCAGCTATCTGATAGTGAAAGTTTCGTGAAAATCAGTCCAATCATTTTGGCAATAGTACTGCGGGTGAAACCACAGTTAACAGCTAGTATAAATTAGAATTGCTTAAATTACTTTTTATAAAGTCAGCTATCTGACAATCAAAGTTTCGTGAAGATCAGTCAAACTATTTTGGAGATAGTACTGCGGGCGAAGCCACGGTTAATAGGTAGTATAAATTAAAATTGCCTAAATTAATTTTTATAAGGTCAGCTATATACCAGTGAAAGTCTCGTGGAATTCGGTTGAACTGTTTTGGAGATAGCACTGCAGACGAAGCCGCGGTTAACAGATAGTCAAAATTAGAGTAACCTAAGTAACCCGTTGTAATTTTAACTACCTCCCAGTGAAATTACCGTCAAAATCGGTCCAGCCGTTTCGGAGATTACCAGGAACAAACAGACAGACAGACCGACAAAAATTTTAATAATTGCATTTTTGTTATCAGAAGCGTCTATACTTTCATACCCAATCAGTAAAAAAATGTTATTTTGATATTACATACAGACAATTCATTTTTATTATATGTATAAATAACTATCAACAGTTATAAAAGTGATGTAATAAACTTCAGTAATCAAACCTTATAATATTTCAAATAGAGTGGCCAAACCTATGAAAGATTTCGCAGCAAGAGCAGCACCGCCACAACCGTTTCTACAGAAAAGGTCTATTGTAGTTTAGTCCAAAGAGTTTCTTTGGCAACATGCACTAAAACATAAGGCATTCAAACTAAATCCACAGTTGTAGCATCCCAGCGACTTTTTTAACATTGCATTATTAGTTTACGGTTGTCATAGCCAATGACTTTACTGATTATTTAACTGCTCACGTGTTTCCCAATTCATTAAAAACGTGGAACTTCAGATGTGATATTGTCCTTTAATCTATCAGACGTGATATTCTCAGTTTCACAAAGCTATGTACATTTCTATAACATTACAGTTACATAATAATGCATTTGTCTTTTGTTTTTAGTACTTTGCTTTGAGCTAAAACTATGACTATTCACGAAGCAAAGAATATATGCAGAAAATAACTTGTTTGCTGATTAGAGCCCCGATAATACCCGATAAAACCCCGATGTTACTTTGTGATATATAATAATTTGGTTTTGAAAAAATTGGTAACGAAGCCTTTATATAGCTTAAATAACACAATCCATTAATCTTCATAATGCCAACAATAGGTATGAATTATTGTTTCCCAATCCATTTATGAGATTAAACGCAAAAAAGTTGGAAAAAACAAATATAATTGAGCTCATAGGCATTAGATATAGGCTTAGGTAGTTGCGAAGAAGTGTTACTCTCGCTATTGTGTTCCGATCTAAAGAGGTTGTCACCTTTATCTTCCTATGTAGCAAGAAATCAGTGTTTGACCTCAGTTAGAACTACAGACTTCTCTTAATTCAATTGTAAGTATATGAGGTATGCAGGAAAAACTTGAAATCAAATGGAAGGCTACCAATAAATTTGCAGAAAACCTAGGAAGCATTATATTTGATCTCGTTAGTGAATTTATTCATTTTGTTTGCATACGTTATAGGTTTGAGCGTTTGACCACAATCTAACATGTTGTTTATGGACGATGTAGTCCAAGATGGTACACATGCTAACCCTAGAGGAACTGACTCGAGTATAGCTGCTGGAAGACCCATAGACAGCTTAGAAGCTTAGCTTGGCACAATACTATTCATCAGGATGGTCTCCTTCGCCGAAAGTTCCGGCTCACACCCAAGGATTTCAATCTACATCGATCGACGCGAACAAACATCCAACCAATCCACTGAACCAACCAATCAGCGATCATCGCTTGTTATTAAATATCGGAAAATAGAAGAAACACTTTAAACATCGATTCAGCGTATCGCAATTTGAAAGCACACAAATAACACCTTCTTAAGCACAGAGTCTGCTAAAGAGACTTGAAGAGTAAATAATGTATAAATACATAATATCAATAAGAGAACTCATTACAAACGCGAAGGCAGGGAAAAGATCACGCTGCCTGCCACATCCAATTACTCTGATTACGGACAAAGCATTTCGAAAGCAGTAATACAATTTAAATATACCAAAATTTCCTTTTCTACTCTATGTGATTTACTTGATACAATTAGAATTTTATATTTCATAAACGAGAGTGACGGTTCAATGATTAGCGTGCTCATCGTCGATCTTTGCTAATAAAGTGGAGTTTTTGATGAAAGAAAACCGTGATGAAACCATAGTATGTTGGTAGGTTTTCACTTAATCTTACCTGTCTAACCATCACCCTCAAATTAAAAATCTATCGCCAAGCACCTGTTTATGTACTCGGGCAGCTGTACCTACTTGAGGGCTAATACCTCTCTAGGTCTAGCGTATTTACCATCTTGGATCATATACTTCTTTAACATTAGGTGATAATGTGGTCAAACGCTAAAACCCATGAAGTTTTTAACAAACATTTTCCACGTCTCTTTGTAAATTCTTATCTACTATACTGGTTTATATCATCTGCAGGCCCGGTAGACTTTCTACTGCCCTAACAATAAAGAAAATCCCGAAATCGATCACACCGCGATCTGCCGGGTCTATTTGTGAATGTAAACTATCCAGGATTTCACTAAAACACAGAGAAAAAATTTCATCAAAATCGTTTAGGAGAAGTTCAGTATCAGACACATAGAGAAGTTATATATATATAGAATATTGGCATAGCTATCGCTTCGAGTACCATCAAATGACAATGCGACTTAGCCAAACATAATTAAAGAACATTGCTACAAATCCAAACCCGGTGTTTAATTTTTAATTTGCACGAAAAAGTTATTTTCAACATAAGGAATTGTCCATAAGTTTTCATGCTTTGCATTTTAACAATGACTTTCGTTGGTGTATGATAAAAATTTTGCCATCAACAAATATAATATATTAAAAGTGGTTCCTTTGTTGCGATGCTACTGTGCATATTATAAGTGCGCCAACCCCCGTAACCTAAGACCGATTGTCTTAAATTCCATCTAATGAACCCATTTATTCGATAAACACTGCGTGCGCACGATACACACAGCTGTAAGTACTGGCGACCGGCAAAAAAGGAATCAAGTTAATTAATTGGAAATTTTAAACCGTCACATTGGTATTTTTAATAATTACCCGAATACGGTAGTTGATAAAACCACGCTGAAGCTATTACTAGTGTCAGCATGAATGAGCTGGCTCGCCCGGGGTTGTACCACCCTCTCACTCAAAACTGACGTGAAGTAATAGTGCTTGCATTGTTGGGTTTCGTTCGGTCAGTAAGAGCGCAGGAAGACCACCTCCCCTATGTGTTAACAAATAATAGACCTACATATTTCGGCAATTGCAACTACTTTTAAAATTTATTTTATACGTCATCTTAAAAAAAATACATAAAATGGCTCTTACTGTCAAATTATCTGTACAAAGAATTGTCGTACTTTTCATCATACTTCGTTTTCTTTCTTAGAACTTAGGCGTCAATCATACTGTGCTTAGAATGTTTCTGTTTATATTGCTATATTGTCACTCGACATTAGGAGTGTAGAATTTTTTGGTATGGTGCCCACATCGCCATTCCAAAATCGCATCTCCAGCCGCTGGCCGGTTGTTCATCCACACATCATAAAATCTAGCATAATAGCGACAACCGTAAGGATTTCTAGAATCTTCATTATGCGGACACAAGCTTTGTGTAACGGGTTACTGTGCATTACGGCTTTCTTTCAAGGAATGACGCCCTTTGAGGTCGGCAACATAACAGTGGTGCCCCTGGTCTTGCAGTTAACCATAGGCGACGTTAACTATCTAACATCAAATGGGTATCACCTCCATGTTTGCTGCGTATTGAAATAAAAATATTCACCTAACAATGATTTAGCTCTAACTATCAAATTATTTAGAATTATCACATTTTAATCAACAACTACATTTTACATTAGAAAACATCATTATTTAAAAATAATAATAGCCTTATGTTAACAATTTTAAAAAACAGTGTGTCCTCCTTTGTACACCAATAGAAATCACTGTTTCGATTGACGCGTGGCTTTATTTTTATTTCAAAGCCCATACCTCGTTTCATGAGTAAGCTGCGAATAAAAGGAGAATGAACCGACACAGTGATACGAGTATTAGGAATAAAATATACGATTTGGTTCTTCTTTACGTGTAGAAATAATAAACAATATGTCAAAAGCAGAAGCACGATCAGCATGTCTATATCAAAACCAAGGCTACTGTGCTTGTGCTGCTTTGACCCAGTCCAAATGATGTAGTTGGAACGTAGCCCTAGTACACGAGGCGATTCAACTGAACCTTTACTGTCCCAACTTATTTATAATTGGTTTTGGGTCTGAGATTCTTTTAAGATTTGGTATACATAATTATAGGCTGAAGTGACCACTTAAAATTGAGTGAAACATACGTCTATTACCGAGTTCACACTGCAAGAAAACAATATTTAATATTGTTATTTGTTATGTCTGTTTACATATAATCAATTTAATTCTGTATATGAACGGTTCAGTTATTGTGATGTTTTTAATTACATTGGTATTTATATGTAACGAATATAATTCATATAAATATGCATACTTTGAAAAAAGCCGTTAGATCTGATCTTTGGTTTACCAAAACCAGTTCCATCCACCATGCGTAGGCCGACGTGACGCTCCAATTTGCAAAGTGACGCGGACGTTCCGCGTTTGCCGAAAGGTAGTCTCCGCTCCAAAATTCGTTTACCTTATATTTTATGTCTTTCGGCATATATAATTTGCCTATTGAACAAAATTTTTGTATGATGAATCTTGTTCATAGTGTTAGTTAGTAGTAGTAGGTAGTAATTAAGTTACTGTTTTGGTATAGTAAACCACTATTTTTTTTTCGTATCATTGGAGGCACACGAACAGGTGGGTCACCTGATGTTAAGAGATCACCACCGTCCATAGACACAACACCAAGGGAGTCGCAATTGCGTTGCCAGCCTGTTTGAGGGAGGTGGAGGGGGTTAAGCGGAGGGGATGGAGAGAGGAGGGGGGAGGGTAGGTGGATAACCGGTGCTCTCACTGACCGAACGAAACGCAATAATGCAAGCACTGTTACTTCACGTCGGTTTTCTGCGAGAGGGTGGTACTACCCCGGGCTAGCCGACCCATTTACGCTGAAACCTCTAATAGCTTCAGCGCAGCTCTACCGCCTACAGTAAGACAATGTGTGAATTTTCTTTTGGTACTAAATCCCACACACATATATAAAGAAAATCATAATACACCATAAATAAAACGGAATGACTATGTGTTGCTAAATTATAAAATAGTAGTTTTTGTTCGAGGCTCCGCTTGCATTAATTTAGATTTGACTTATCCCTCGGTAGCGATACTTTCTCGACAAAAGTTACACTATTTCCTTTTTTGTGCCCTTAACAAGATGTGTGTAAAATTTTATGATGAGTAGTTGAGATATGAAAGCGTAACAAATACACGAAATTAGAGTCGCATCTTTAATATAACTAAGGATTAGAGAAATTATATAAATACTATCTTCTGCTCGCGATTTCGTTCGCGTGGAATAGTTACTTTGTCCTAATGCTAACACACATCGGAAGCTCTAAAAACAAAAATAAACAATTTTGAAACATTCTTCCTATTGGCCTTAGCATGATGATATAGCCTATAACCTTCCTCGATAAATGAGCTATCTAACACTAAAATAATTTTTGAACTCAGATCAGTAGCTCCTGAGATTAGCACGTTTATGTCAAAGTGATTAATAAAATCATCTTAATGTATTAAGTCCTACTTTTCTCGCGTACTTACGCAGCGTCGTCATTAAAATTACAAAAACTTTTGATTGATTTATCTGATTTTAATGAAACAAAGACTAAATTACTTCTGAGGACATGCTTTATGATTTCCTTGCAGAGATTCTATTACGAACTCAGTGCTTTAGCAGTGATGCGTGTTCATACAAACATACAGACAGACATTTCTAAAAAAGATCGATATGTATTTTATTACTTATTCCTAGACACCTGCAACAGTTTTTTTCACGAAAAAGTATAGACACATTAGATTTACATTCTTGTCATATGTATAGATTAGATGTAGTATAGATTGTATAAGACACCGCAAAGCATATAAGAATGATGTAAAAATGATAATAAAATAAAGATTCAGTAGAAGAATATTAATAAGTATAAGTTAAAAAGAAAGGTAAAGGTAATAAAAATATAAGAGAAATACCAAGGTCTCGGTTTACGTCCAAGGATATAGCGGAAATCATTACATAGTATAAAATAAAGTCCCCTATCGCGTCTATCTGTCTGTCTGTTCGCGATAAACTCAAAAACTACTGAACGGATTTTAAAGTGGTTTTCGCCAGTGGATAAAGTGATTCATGAGAAACGTTTTGGTATATAATTTGACAAGGATTTATTTTATAATCAGGGCGGGATAACGTCTGCCGGGCCGGCTAGTAAAATATAAAAAGAAAATATAAACTTAAGACTAGAATGTACATAAATATTCAAATTAAGCATATCAATTATACTTAATGGCATTATGAATAATAAATAAACAGTACTTACTTTAATTATAAAACGAACTCAATGATTTTTTAATTTTACATCCATTAGTGTTAAGTGCTTATGACGCGTGTCTCTTATACATAATCTATTATATCTATCACCGTGTTTATGGACATCTTTTCACTACAAATGACAAGACTTACAAAGCCTAGACTATAATTAATTAGAAGGTATTGCTGTCTATTTGAATAGAAACGATAACAGACAGCAACCAGGTTATGTATGCACTTGGAAGTATACTTACAGATTCAAAAGAAATGTAATAAGCATTATATCAAAAATAATAAAAAACAAATAAGGTTTATTAAAATGTCCACATATTCGGTATTGAGGTTACGCGGTAACGAGGTAACGATTTGAGCCATAACCGGATAGATGGCGCTGTCTCATTTTAGTAACTTTTAGTACGTATCCCGATTTATTTCATTGATGTCAAGAGCGGCAAAAGATGGCGCTGTTCAATTTATAAACTCGATATTCAAGAGTTACCAAGTTTGGTAGACCTATCATTCCCATCTTTAACCTTATTGTGGTCGGGCGGTATATTTCGCTCCAGCACATCCGCCGTGGTCTCCTTCAGCAGCTTCTCAAACCTAGGTTTGACCCCTGAAGTCGCTCCCTCGAGTTCGCTGTTAGCGCGATATGGTGACAGCGCTATCACTAGCTATCAACAACTACCTCACTATATCCCACATACGTGCATACATACAGTAGGTACATAAGTTCCGTAAAGGAGGTTTTTCTTCTTTTGGGTTAGTTAGTCTTATCCAAGATTGTATGGACAACCAAATCGCCTATGGTTAGTGTACTTCGCTACGGGTCGTTGCATTCAAGATAAATGTCAAAGCGGAGCTTCGGACACTTTGGCACTTTTGAGCTGGTTGCCATTGGGCTGAGTGCTTTAACGATTAGGCAATTCGTAAAAAAATAACCAGGAGCATACTGTTGCAAAAATTTTCAATACTCATATACACATACCCTTATACAGTAGTCAGAGAGAGAGGAAGTCGCATAGACGGAGAGAGACAAAAGAGCATAGTGCTTTTCTCTTACGTAATGATTTCCACCATTCAACTTCTATCGCAAGCCGCGTCTAGGTATTTCGTTCCAAAAAACATTTTCTCTATACAAATAAATAAGATTAAAGTATCTGTAAGTACTTTGAAAATAACAGCTTTGTACTAAATGAATATGGGAGTACACGGGGCACTTATAACTAAAAAGCAATTTTAAAATTTTTATTTGTCTGTTTATTCCGAATTCCGACTAATCTCCGGATGGTTGGACCGATTTTGACGAAACTTTTACTGGTAGATATAATAAATAACGATATCTACTTTTATTAAAAAAAAATAGGGTTCTGGGCAAATATAATATACTAATATATATATATATATATATATATTACTGCGCTTGCCCCACGCACGCGTTTATACTCAATAAAAATGTTTTACTAAAATCCACGCGGACGAATTTGTGGATAACATCTAGTAAATTGAAGTTAATAATGTATGTTTTGCATTTTGTTTCAATGTCTTTGTCGAATTTCAAAGTATTCGAATTTGCAGACTGATATCAAATATATGAGACCACTTTCTGTATTGTTTTGGTCTTATTACTAGTAGACACCTCATTCAAATGCATATGAGAATATGAACCACTAGCGTCCTTTGAAAATCAATGTAAAAATAGTAATAAATAAAATTTTATCACTGTACTAAAACTGTCAACACTTCTAACATTAATACGGAAGGTAATTGTTAACTGCACCAAAATATAGAAAGAGAAATCGTAATTTCTAATTACTCGTTCCAAACACGTAGCCCCACAAAAACGGTTCTCCATAATTTTTACAAGTGGCCATTCCGATTTGACATTTATTGTGGGCATTAACGCTGGCAATACCGTGTATCACAAATACGTACAGCCATATTGTGCACGACGTGAATTCACAAAATGGCGGACTATTATTTGGACGTTTTGTTTCTTATTTCTCATGCAAATTGGTTCTATTATATAATAGCAATGATTGTAAAACATCATTCTTTGCATCTCAAATAATCGCAAATAATAATACTCATTGCTTTTTTTCGAAAATAAACGATGAGTAATACGTACAAAACAAAAGTTTTGTCGTAAATTCGCAGGACTTACCTATAATGCGGGTCGCAATAGAGTTTGACCACGCGGGTCATAGTGACATAATTCTACCTAAGAGTAAGTAAAATATTTTCTTATAGAATGCCCACATTGTTATCTATACTAATATTATAAAGAGGTAAAGTTTGTGAGTTTGTTACGTTGTAGGGGTTAATCTCAAGAACTACTGGTCCGATCAATAGATAGTCCGGTGAAGCTGTGAAGACCTTGCCAGGTCAATAGCATAGTCAGTTCGAGAAAAAAAAAATACTGGTCCGAGTTGAAAAATTATTTCAGTACTATATAGCTATACTATATATCATCTATATCATCACGCTAAGACCAATAAGAGCGGAGCACTAATGAATAATAAATCAAAACCGGGGGTTTTTCCTCTTAATAGATTTCGCTACGTGTTAGCGTTAGCCCAAAGTAACTATTCCACGCGAACGAAGTCGCGGGCAGAGGCTAGTTTATAATAAACCTATAGAAATATAAAACGTTAACGGAAAATTAACCACATATTTTGAAGAACGAAAATAGTATTTTTGATTACTGTGTAAATTTGATTATAACCCAGGAAACTTTTACCACATAAATGCCTATATGATGTTGAGTCAATGGACTTATACGTGTAATTATTTCTGAATGAAATTTGCGTTGTTATAAAAGCAATTAAGGTGATTGTAACGCTTTATTTGACTGCGGAAGCACCAATAACGTGGCCGCACCTATTTTGCTACCGTTACTGCCAAACCAATATCTAGTCCATGTTATAAAGATGCATTAGGTTACAACATAGTAATCCTTTCTAAGTGAAGGGGCTAATTCCGAAAGACCTTGCCTCTGGCCGGTTTTCTGCGGTAATATACGATACCATTGCACATTATATATAACTATGTGGTTTTCGATATATTTCTCCCTAAGAATAGTTTAGTGGATTCATTTTTAAGAAACAATATTACAAATGGCAATACTTCTCAAATCTATACTAATATTATAAAGAGGTAAAGTTTGTGAATTTGTACGTTGTGAGCTTGTGACGTTGTAGGGGGTAATCTCAGGAACTACTGGACCGATTTGAAAAATTCTTACAGTGTTATATAGCTCATTTATCGAGGGAGGTTATAGATATGTTATATATATCATCACGCTAATACCAATAGGAGCGGAGCACTAATGAAGAATGTTTCAAAATCGGAGTTTTTTTCCTCTTGAGAGCTTCCGCTGCGTGTTAGCGTTAGTCCAAAGTAACTATTCCACGCGGACGAAGTCGCGGGCAGAGGCTAGTATGATATAAACTAAAATAAGCTAACAATATCATAAGTAACTACCACAAAAGAAATATAACAATGAAAATACTCAACATAGAGAATTAGAATCACAAAATCTATAGTATCTGCATATACCATAGCGAACTAGATGAATTTTCGTCTCGTTGCTTTAGGGATTTTTATTCAAAGTAATATATCAGCATCCTTTCTAGTTCCTTTTCAAAAGAGCTGCTGATGATATAGTATTACTAGGTTATTAAATATCTTGGCTATCCCACCAGGGCTCAACCAAATCGTTGTGACAAATATTTTGATTTTTTGTATCATTCATCAGCGACTGTAACTCTGCCCTGTTCTTAACACACTTCAGCCGTTAGCGATATACACCATCAATCTTTCCATATAAATTACAGTTGGGTAACCACAATTTCAATTTGTTTTCTTTCCTAATTCTGAAATTCAATATTACTAGCTTTTGCTCCCGACTTTGCTCGCATTAATGTAAATTTGACCTATCCCTCGGGATACTATTTTTTTTGGACGGAAGGTATCCTATCCTATTATTTAACCCCGAAAACTTGTACGTAATACTTCATGACCATCGGTTCAATAGTTAAGGGACGAGAGAGTAACAAACAAACAAACTCACGTTCCCCTATTTATAACTCTACCTGTAGCTCGAGGCTCCGCACGCTCTTTTTTAAAATGTATTAAAGAAATGTAAAATTATCAGTAGATGTGTACATTACAGAAATGTTTTTTCAAAAACATAGAAACTTACCACGTTACCATGGCAACGTATATAATACTAACGCTAACACGAAGCGGAAGCTCTCAAAAGGAAATAAGCCCGATTTTGAAACACTCTTCATTGGTGCTCCACTCCTATTTGTCTTACTGTGATGATATATAGCCTTTCTCCATAAATGACCTATCTAACACCAACAGGTTTTTCAAATCGGACCGGTAGTTCTTGAGATTAGTGCGTTCAACCATACAAACAAACAAACTATTCAGCTTTATATTTAGTATACATTATTAAGAATTTGAAAATAGTTCATAAAATTTTGGCTAATCTGCTTTACTTTTTTTTATAGATTTCATGATATCGTAGATATAACGACAACTCAGCGTATTGCTGCAAAATCTTCTTTAACACCAAAAGGCAAATTATCTTCCAAAACCTTTCGCTCGTGCAGGTTGATGAAATAAAAAGAAAATTCTAAAAAATAATATCTAATAGAATTTAATAAGCACAAAAGAATGTGATAACAATTTGTCAGTATACAGAAAATAACTATGAAAATGAAATTACTCTGTGGTCAGTTGTAAAGGGAAAAATTTCTTATTCGGAACGCACACGTTTACAAGGCCTACCTCGTTTTTGAGGCTCTGCAGTGGTGAGGGAAAGAGACGGGATAACATGGCTTTTGTAAGAGCGAACGACACGGAAGCATTATTGCACCGGTAGCGAGGAGTGAAAGAGATCAATAATGAGAGGCACGAGGAGTTGAAAAGGGATTTCAGATTAAGGTCGTTGTCGGACAAAGAATATGGCAAGGTGGAAATTATTAGACGTGCAAGTTGGTAAAAATGATGTATATATTTTTTTTGATAAGCTCTTTAATACATGTACGGTCTCAAACAAATAAATATTTCACTAAAAGTCTTATTTACTAAAATAACAGAATGTAAAATTATGGTAGTGGGAAAACTTATGGGTTCGCATCACCGATGTCTTCGACATGCTTGTGATGTATTGCACTTGCAGCCTGTGTACATTTAATATTTATATTTTATATTGAGCTTGTGCAGCTCATCATATGTTTGATTAATGAATAAACTATATATGTAACTAGCTGGCCCGGCTGACGTTGTCCCGCCCTGATTAGCCCCCCCCCCGCAACTCCCCTTGTGGGTGGAATTTCGTAAAATCCGTTCTTAGCTGACCTCTACTCGGCGAAAGGAATATTCCTACCATATTTCAAGTCGCTACGCCTTATGGTTCCAGAGATATCGTGATGAGTCAATATATAGGTGGGAATCTCTAATATATATATAGATTATACATAATTATTACTCGGAGTGCTAATAGATGTGAAACCAGACAACTGTTTAATATCTTCAACTTACGAATTATAAAATTTAAATAATGGCTATGATTGATTTTATAATTCTAAAAAGATCAAAGTTATTCCATTGCTTTGCGTTTTCATTTCTTTCAGCAGTCCTTATGACTGCCTCAACTTTTTTTGCCTTGTAGCTATTGGTGAGTTTTAGTGATATCAATAGAAACATTGGGAAATAATTGATTGTTTCTCTTACCGACGACAAGTCGTCTTTATTTATAATCTACTCATCACATTTAAAGTTAAATACAAAAAGGAATCATGGTCGAATATCGGGCATTGGACGACTAGTTACAGTTAATATTCACGTCTACGATCATAGTCTGCTCTTTGACGGGCAGCCTGGCCGGGGCAAGCGTAGCTTACACACACCCTCAGTTCACCGGCTGGCCGCGGACGATATTGGTGTGTCGTCTTGTCGCATCGTCGCCTCATTACGCGGCATTTTGAATTCACAAATATCGTGTACCAGTTATTATCGTGTTTGTGATATAGGAAATAAAACAATTTTAAACATAAACATTGTGATAAGGAATTTAGTGGACAGCTCAGGAACGATATTTTTGAATAAAGCTATATTTAAAAATATCGAATTTTTTAATACAGTTCTATCGAAGTGGATGTTTGGTTAGTGTTTGGGTTGGATGATGATTTTTTTATGGATTGAGGTGTAAACGTTTTAGTGGCTCGGTGGAAAGTGCAAAGGTATACTTATTTCTTTAATACGTATATATTATACAGGAGCTTCTTTATTTATTTCGGGACGTATTTCTTTACGCACATAATTATCAGAGAATAAAGAAATGAATACTTTAAGCTTACGTTTAGGGAGCACTACATCATAAATAAAATAATTAAAGAAAGTATACTGATGTAAAAAGTACAGTTATATACATATGCTTATCACAGTAATTTATAACATACTACCTGACCCGTGCCCACTTCGTTGGGCGGTAAACATTTACAAAAAACTACCTTTTGTGCCTTAAATATAAAAGTTACACATATGCTGTCTGTGACTTTTTTGTAGGGATTATCAAGCTCTACAATTTTTTTTTGGATAACTTTGTAACTCTATCATATATCTCTTATGATTAAGGCAGCGTTCGTAAGAAACGTTTCGTTCGACCGTTTTTTCTCTGGCTTACTTTGCAAATCCGACTTCTACAAAATAGTATTTTCATTTTTCGAGTTAATATATAGCCTATGACACTCACAAAAACACAAAATCGGTTTAGTAAATCCAGATATTACCTCCTACAACGTCACAAACTCACAAATTTACCTCTTTATAATATTACTAGCCTCTGCTCGCGACTTCGTCCGCGTGGAATAGTTACTTTGGGCTAACGCTAACACGCAGCGGAAGCTCTCAAGAGGAAAAAATACCCCGATTTTGAAACATTCTTCATCGGTGCTCCGCTCCTATTATTCTTCGTGTGATGACATATCCCATATATGCCTATAACCTTCCTCTATAAATGAGCTATATAACACTTAAAGAATTTTTCAAATCGGATCAGTAGTTCCTGAGATTACCCCCTACAACGTCACGAACTCACAAATTCACAGACTTTCCCTTTTTATAATATTAGTATAGAAGTATAGATTACTAACGTCGCTCCCCAGCTTCGAATGTAGCGTCATAGATGTTTAAAACATTTAGATTTTTTTTTAAACTGGTTCGGCAAAGTGACTGGCCTGTACCTGATGGAAAGTACAGTATAGTCCATAAGTAACGGCGACTGTCGGTGTTAATAACAACGGCAGTCGTCGCTATCATGCCCACCTTTTTAAATACCCAACGCATACGATAGTTTTGTTTTTAAATACCCAACGCAACTAAAGTGCTTAATTTGCTGAGGCTTAATATTATAACGATAAAAATAACCTCGCAATTAACTAATACATTTTGAGAAATGCAAACAATTTAACTTCGTTCTCTTAAAAAAAGTCTTGTTAGAAACTTTGTATTTTTCTGAGTTAATTGTGTCCTTCAGATTATTATTTTGTGATTACTACTTACAGCTCTAAACGCTTTTACCGATTTTAATATTATTTCTTAGCCCTTATGGAAAAATGATACATATTTGGCATTCTGAATAAAACTCTATTTACAAGTAAAAGTATTGTTAAAATTAGTTCACTTTATTTAGGGATTAATAACAGTCTCTCCATTTTTATTTGTATAGCATCTCATTAACAAAATCACAACAGTTAAAGCCCAACATCTTCCGTATCTAATGTTTAATGGAACTATATAGAATAAGCGATTATTGAAGGGTGACCTTATTCTGTTGTATGTTGTAATTATTTGATTTTCTTTATATGAGAAATTAATAAAATATTGCAAACAATTTGGCCGGATGATTAAAAATCTAAGGTTTCGCGCTACCTACTGAGTTAAATAACCTAACTATATAACAAACATCTAGGTGACGCCGAAATTTTTTCTTTTTTAAAATGCTAAAGTCTGGGCTCAAAATAAACATCAAAGAAGCAAAATCATAAAGCATATCCTCGAGAGTCACTTAATTTTGTTTTTAAAATCGGTCCACTCTATATAATCATTGTAATTTTAAGAGGGAGAATTAAGAAGACATGCGCAACGGAATCCTTATAAATAATTAACAAAGTCCCCTACCGCGTCTGTCTGTCTGTCTGTCTGTTCGCGATAAACTCAAAAACGACTAAACATATCTTCGTGTGGTTTTCACCAGTGGATAAAATTATTCGTGAGGAACGTTTTGCTATATTTCGTCACGAGTTTTTTTAATAATCAGGGCGGGACAACGTCTGCCGGGCGCACTAGTTAATATTATAAATGCGAATTAGTGTTTGTATGTTACGCTCTCGCGCCTTAACTACTTAACTTAAACATTGTCGAGGATTAAAAAAAATATATCACATAGAAAAAAGTATTGTTCCCGAGGATTCGATCAAAAGTATACTAACACGAACGAAACCGCGAACAAAAGCTAGTTTTTTTTATATAAAGATTTTATATAAAGACTTTGAATTACTTAACTATTGTCTATTACTGTCTTATGTTTGAAATATTGATTATATTTTTTTTTTCTAAAAAGACAGCTCCCGTCACTGCATCCGTCCCTGTATTTCCCTAACACAACGAAACCGTGGGTAAAAACTAGTGCAGATATATATTTCTAATAAGCTTTAATTTTGTTTCGTATACAATATTTAACGTGTCTGTACTTTATCGATTTTTGTAAAAATAATTGTTGCAGGTATCTAGGGATAAGCAATAAAATACGTTTCAATGATTTTTAGAAATGTCTGTCTGTCTGTCTATCTGTCTGTCTGTCTGTTTGTATGAACACGCATCACTGCTAAATTACTGCGTTCATAATAAGAAATTATAAAGCATATCCTCGGGAGTAACTTAGTCTTTGTTTCATTAAAATCGGTCCACTCTATCAAAAGTTATTGTAGTTTTAAAGACGACGCGGCGTAAGTACGAGAGAAAAGTAGCCAAGTAAATGGACTTAATAACTTCAGATGACTTCATTAATCACTGATTTTTACACAAGCTTCTGCGCAGACGAAGTCGCGAGCATAGCTAGTACTATATATATACTGAACTAACAGAGCGACAAAGAGTTTACAAAACGGCCTATCAAATATTCTAATTCCTAGGAGCTAGTGAAAATGACGTCAAACACCTACGCATAGAAATATGTGATTAGGCTTAAATTGACGGTTTTATATAATAGATATTTGTTAGTATGCTTTTGGTTATTGTGAAATCGTTCCCTCACCCCTTTAATCGAATACATCACAAGGACAAATCGATAACAGACATGGTTGAAAATTGGCTGCAAAATCACGTAATTTACGTTAGGTCTTGTTACTAATAAATCTTTAGAGAATTTTTACTATTATTGTAAATACGAATGTGAGTTAGTTTGTTACGCTTTTTGTTAAACATTGCCAGGAATATAGAAGAGGATACAGAACACCTTTAAGTAATTATATTTATTACTAGTTTCTGCACGCGACTTCGTCCGTGTGGAATAGTTACTTTGGGCTAACGCTAACACGAAGCGGACGCTCTCAAAAGGAAAAACTAAATCGATTTTGAAACATTCTTCATTGGTGCTCCGCTCCTACTGGTCTCAGCGTGATTATATATAGCCTGTAGCCTTTCCCGATAAATGAGCTATCTAACACTGAAATAATTTTTCAAATCGGACTATCAGTTCATGAGATTATCTCGTTCAACCAAATTAGTTACAGATTACTACTACTCTTCTCTTGTACTTAACTCAACCAGTCATTAAAATTACAATGACTTATGATAGAGTGGACCGATTTTAATGAAACAAAGACTCAGTTACTCCCGAGGATATGCTTTATGGTTTTCTTTATGATTTTATTATGAACCCAGTATTTTAGCAGTCATGCGTGTTGATAAAAACAAGACACCTGCAACAATTTTTTTCACGAAAATCGAAAACGTACAGTCACGTTAGATTTAAAGTATTGGCATTGGCATACACCGAAACTTGGATGTAAGATACCTGTGGTTTACGCGTTACAAAATATATTATTAATTAAAATAAAATAAATAAAAATACAATATATTAATAGATGTCCAGTAGGAATTGATAGTCAACATTATAATAATAATTCATACTAATATTATAAATTCGAATGCGAGTTTGTTTGTTACGTTTTCAAGCCTTAGCTAGTCAAGTAATTACAATAAAATTTTGCATTCATGTTCTCAAGTGTATTTGAAAATGACATAGCATACCTTTATTGTTAAAAAATTAGTAGGTGACCTAAGTACATCAAGCTTCATGGCAGCCTTTAAAAGGTTTTTGTCGCGTCGTGGCCCTGTGGGACAAATGTATTCGGATAATGGCACAAATTATGTAGGAGCTAAACGTAATATCGCAGAATTGCATGCATTTTTAAGATCAAAGTATTTTAACACTGAATTCGCTCAAGTATTAGCTGAAAACCGCATCAAATGGTCGTTGAATACTCCCACCGCAAGTCACTTTGGAGGAAATTGGGAGGCTAATATAAAAAGCTTAAAATCACATCTGTATCGCGTAATAGGCGAGCAGATACTTACCTTTGAAGAGTTGAGCACGGTGCTCACTCAGGTGGAAGCGGTTATGAACACCCGCCCACTATGTCGGACGTTGTCTAGTGATCCTTCAGAGCCACTAGCACTAACGCCTGCACATTTTTTAAACATGACTCCTCTCAAGTACCTACCTTGTAGAGATATAGATGAAAATCGATTGCATGTTCTTTCGCGTTACGATTTATTGGATAAACTCGTCCAGTCGTTCTGGAAGCGTTGGAGAACAGATTATTTGCACACGCATGCCCCCCGGTGACGTCGACATCGCCGCGGCGTCACCATTAAATTTTGGTGACCAACTAAACACCAACTAAAATGGTGACGCCTCGGCGTTGTCGACGTCACCGGAGGGTGCGGTGCGGGGCTTTCTATGCTAAATTGAAAGTGGACTGTATATGCGGGGGTGCTATATTGACATTCAACTATTGCGATCAGCTACGACTAGGGAAACAAGGGTAGGAAGGAAACTTGGCACATACCTCGCGGCGATACAGTCTCCACGTGGCTAGCCGGCTAGGTGATTCTCGTTTCTCTCCACCGAGTCTTCTCTCACACAACACTTATTGTTTATAATGTATGTCGGCACGTATGTAGCGATGCGTTTATTTCTCACTCGAGCATGCAAAAACTCAAAATGTTAGCATGCGGCGCGGCTCGGCGCGGATACAACAATACTAAATTAAGTTTATTTTACCTATACTAAACCGCAACCTTTCGACGTTTACTGCGACTACGTCACGAGACCTATCATAATGCAAAAGTCAAATTTCGTTGCTAGAATTCTCGCTAGTTTTAGTCTGAGAAGTCGTAGTAACTATGAAATTTATCGAAAAAGTTTTCCTATAATGCCTACAATATTAGTAGACTTCGACGGTACTAAATGTTGACTATGCTACTGAAATTGACGAACTGGCTTCAAGCTCGAGCAAGTTCCACTTCGGCCTTTCGTAGCTGCCATAGGGATTGAGTTCGAATTAATTTGATATTCGTCTACTTCAATCATTACAATTTATTACGAAGTTCAAGCTTGAAGATAAATAAATACTAGGTATATTGCTCACAATCGCCATAACAGATGCTCGTTCTCAGGGAAGTATTTAGAAAGTGAAGATATTAAAATTTATTACAAAAGTGCTGCGACAGGCACTGATAGTGCAATAAAATATTTTGATGTTAGCAAAAATTGATATACAAAAAATTTGATTAAATACAGTTTTTTTTTCTTCAATTCTATTCAGTCAATATAAATATTTACCGTAACTTACGTTAAAATTGGAAATTAAGCTGTGGGCTTATGTAGTGCCATTCTTGATTTCCCGACGTTCGAGGAAGCAAGAATGCTTTACAGGCTGGTTATGGTTGGAATGAAAAACCGGGAAATTATTGATTGTTTGTGTACATTTTGTTTTTTTTTGTTGTTAATCACTGGGGTAACATTGTCATTTTGTGACCAAATCCCAATTATAAAAAAAAAATAAAAAAAAAAGTTGTCGTATATTGTGTTCATTGTTATTTGTTGTGTATATGTCACAACTTGCTATGTTTGCATTTTCAATTTTATATAACACTACCTTTTGCACGCGACTTCGCTCGCATTAATGTGGATTTGACCTATCACTCGGGAATAGTACTTTTTTCGGGACGAAATGTACGTAATGTTGTTTTTTATATCTCTGACAATGTGTACTTAAAATTTCATGGCGATCGGTTAAGCTTGACAGTTTCTTCAAAATATTGGAAAAAAAAATAGAAAATACTATCATTACATAGTATAAAACAAAGTCCCCTACCGCGTCTGTCTGTCTGTCTGTCTGTTGGTGATAAACTCAAAAACTACTGAACGGATCTTTATGCGGTTTTCACCAGCGGATAAAGTAATTCACGGGGAACGTTTTGGTATATACTTTGTCCAGGATTTTTTTTATAATCAGGGCGGGACAACGTCTGCCGGGCCTGCTAGTAAATAATATTTTAAAGTTGAATGATTTCGAAACGCTTCGGTTTATCAAAAAATTATAAGAGCTTTTTTGTAGAGCGTTCAACTTTATGTAAGAAAATGATTTAACGTAGCCATTTTGATGAACCATTAAAGAATTATAAAATTCTAAACTAAAAAAAAACAAACTCTCCCATGTTAATCATACGGGAAATTGAATTTTACCAAGTGGGATATCTTAATATTAATATTAGGGACTGTGGCTTTCACAAGATTTTTTTTCATCAGTACCAACAATATTTTCGATATATTTAAGAAGAAAAAAAATATTCCATTTTTGTGAATCAGTCTACAATGGTATATCCTTACTCTTTATATTTATACTAGCGGGCCCGGCAGACGTTGTCCCGCCCTGATTATAAAAAAATTCTGGACAAATTATACCAGAACGTTCCTCGTGAATCACTTTATCCACTGCTGAAAACCGCATAAAGATCCGTTCTGTAGTTTTTGAGTTTATTGCGAACAGACAGACAGACAGACGCGGTAGGGGACTTTGTTTTATACTATGTAATGATATATCATAGGAGGCAAACGAACAGGCGGGTCACCTGATGTTAAGTGATCACCACCGTCCATAAGCACTTGCAACATCAGGAGAGTCGCAAGTGCGTTGCCAGCCTGTATTTGGGGGGAGGGGATAGAAGGGAAAGGAAATTGAAGTGGGCCTCCGGCGCTCTCACTGACCGAACGAAACGCAACAACCCAAGCACTGTTACTTCACGTCGGTTTTCTGTGAGAGGGTACTATCCCGGGTGAGCTGACCCATTCATGCTGAAACCAGTAATAGCTTCAGCGTGTCTCTACCACCTTTTTTTTTATACATGGGGAGATCCCTAACAGATACCCATCCCGTCGGGCAGCTGAGGATGGGTTATGTCCGATTTGCACGGACTAAAACCCCATGGTGCCTTCATATACCTTTTTAGGTGGGGGAGCAGGGACTGCCGGCTGGCACTGCGTCTGCCCGATCACCCGATAGGTGTCTCTGCCACCTACAAAAAATACTTTTAATCTTTACGGCGCATTATAAACTAGTTGCATCAAGCGGTTTCACATGCGTTTAATTACTCTCGTCGTCGATATTTACACGGTTTCGCTATGCTATTGCTTGGTTTTTGCTTAGTTTCCTGTCTGACTACTTAGCGTACTTTCTATGGTAATTGCTCCACTCCTAAAGGCCATGTCATAATCTATACTAATATTATAAAAAGGTAAAGTTTGTGAGTTTGTGACGTTGTGGCGTTGTAAGGGGTAATCTCAGGAACTACTAGTCCGATTTGAATAATTCTTCCAGTGTTATATAGCTCATTTATCGAGAATGGTTATAGGCTATATATCATCACGCCAAGGCCAATAGGAGCACAGTTGAAAAATGTTTCAAAATCGAGATGTTTTTTTCTTTTGAGAGCTTCCGCTGCGTCTTAGCCCAAAATAACTATACCACACGTGCGAAGTCGCGGGCAGAAGCTATTAACTAATTATATGATCTATGTATAGATTATAATCTATGCTAATATTATAAAGAGGTTAAGTTTGTGAGGTTGTAGGGGGTAATATCTGGGGAGTCGGAGAAAAATGGTCGAACGAAAACGTTTCTTACGAACGCTGCCTTAATTATGAGATATATATGATTGAGTTCTAGAGAAAAGTTGTAGCTTGATAATGCCTATTGCCGCCCAACGAAGTTGGCACGGGTCGGCTAGTATTCTATAACTTTATTTAAATAAATATTCTATAAAATGCAAACAAAACTTTTCGAATGTGACGTGTACTTTCAGAGAATACCTCGTCCAAACAAACAAACTCTTAAGTGTTTTAATACTATTTTAGATAATATATACATAATTGCTTCGAGACTCAATCACGTCGATACTACTGAACATATCGACATATGATGCAGATTTTTTAGTAGATGGTTCTAGGCTACTTATTTTTTGAATTTCATTTAATTCGCCATTCTTTCTAAATTCATTTTGTATACATTTTTACGGCAAATAAAAATATAACCCACGCATAGCGAATTGAATGGTCATCAGGTATTATAATATGTATATATATATATATATATATATATTCTTCTCTTTAATTGCAATCTTTACAATACACGTTGAAAAATATTATTCTTGCAAAAAAAAATCTTTAAAATTTTAAAGTCTTTTGCATTTAAAAACCAAAATAAAGGACCAGTGAAATTATTCTACCCCTCGGGCGTTACGCTACTGAATAAGTATTAAATTGAGGTTAACTTTTTCTACACGTATCCAACGACTGTAATATGACATGAATAGATAAGATCCTATATTTGTTAACATTAAAAATTATGTTACGAGTCATTCAGAAAACACACAGAGTTATGATAAATAAGTACAGAGGATTCGTTTATTGTCATAAAATCATAAAAAACGGTACCTCGCCCTTGGGCGAATAAAAATAAACAACAGTCAAACCGCACCTGTTGGTCAATTATGCTGGTAAGGGATCTCGACAAAAACTCGTTCCGAGTTCTAGAGGCATATAGTAGCGTGGTCTTACCATAAAATCATGTCGTTCGGTTATCACTTTAAATTTATGATCTATTATTAACATTATTGTTATTATTAAAGGTAAAAAATCTATATATTATTATACTAGTTGTGCCCACGACTCCGTCCGCGTGGAAACTAATGTAAAAAAAAACAGTGACTAATAAAATCATCTGAATGTGTTAAGTCCATTTACTTATCTACTATTCTCTCATACTTAACTCGAGCCGCCATTAAAATTACAATAACTTTATGGTAGAGTAGACCGATTTTAATAAAACAAAGACTAAGTTACTTTCGAGGATATGCTTTATAATTTTCTTGGCGTGGTTTTATTATGAATCCAGTACTGTAGCAGTGATACGTGTCCATAGATACAGACAGACAGACATTTCTAAAAATGATCGAAATGCACTTTATTACTTATTTCTATACACCTAAAACAATTTTTTTCACGAAAATCGAAAAAGTACAGACACGTTAGATTTACATTCTTATTATATGTATAGATAGAAGATGAAGATATTAAAGTTTTAAGAACGATGTGAGTTATCTTACCATGAAGAAAGAGATCAAGCGGCTGCAAATATATTGTTAAGATAGTACAATAAACTCGAAGGTAAAGACACTGAATTTTTTTAAATACACCAATAATCGAGTTGTTAAGTTGTGTATTAGTAGTAAAAAACTTATTTTATGCCCCCTATGTTAATTTACAAACATTATATTGAAATATTATGACACTGACACTTCAATGAAAAGGACGACTTGACATGACTGGAAGAATGACATCTTATATGTTAAAATCTGAGAGCATGCTAAAGAAATAAACATAAATACACTCGAACCCTCCTGCACATTCAGGTATAATTAGAATGTCGCGTTTTTTTTAAGCATTAATAAATCCTGTTATTTATAATCCTTTTACATTGTATTAATAACATTCGCGACATTTAGAAAAGAGAAAGCTTTTAAATTAATCTTCTAAATCATACAAATAGCTGCTCAGTGACAGATTTTTAGTACAGGGTGGTTAGTAGTTTAGTTTGCATTATTATTTTTTCTATCGAAAGTTTAATTCTCTTCTATGTATGTGACATCGAACTGACAACATAAAACGCAGCACTGGAGAAACCAATCTACAGTTTTGCATGCCTTTAATCGCGGAAGTTATTATCGGTTGATGTGACATAGATATGTGATAAATAAGTATATTTTGTTATATTAGAATAATTATAATTTCGTAGGCACTCTAGAACACATCTTTTTTAATTTTCCTAATCTATACTAATATTATAAAGAGGTAAAGTTTGTGAGTTTGTGACGTTGTAGGGGGTAATCTCAGGAACTACAAGTCTGATTTGAAAAATTATTTCAGTGTTATATAGCTCATTCATCGAGGAAGGTTATAGGCTATATATCATCACGCTAAGACCAATAGGAGCAGAGCACTAATGAAGAATGTTTCAAAATGGGGTTTCTTCCCGTCATGAGAGCTTCCGCTGCGTGTTAGCGTTAGCCCAAAGTAACTATTCCACGCGAACGAAGTCGCGGGCTAAGGCTAGTCTAGTATATTCCTTGTATGATATTTCGCCTGACAGTATACCCCGTCCTTCTGATTTTAAATCTTTAGTTTTATATGTGTTTTCTCCATTTGTCTATACTCTGGCCAATTTTATAACTAGTAACAAAATTAAATTTTAACATTACTAACACTAATTATTATGTAAATTTATATTGATTTATTTAACCATTATTGTATTTGTCCTTGGATATTACACTGGTCTAATCTGGAAGAGCAAAATTATACAATTAACATTTAACATTACCTATAAAATGACTCTCCCATGACTAACTTGACACTGGCAGAATTCGTATCTACGATACGCCATTATTTAACTGTTGAAGTTGAAGATGATAGTTATAATTTCGTAGTTACGTTAAAAAAATAGATCATAACATAACGAAATAAAAAAAAAAACGTGATCACGTAATTTTATTAACTTTACTCCACATGACATTATTAATATTTAAGGGTATTTTTTTTTTATCTGAAAGCGTTTCGATAATTATAAACGGGATAACAAAGTGAGTTTATATGGTAGCGTCAAAATACGTTGTCAATGTCCTTGGAAAGGTTGAGTTTAGTGTAATCGAGATCGGTTACGCCTATCCTTTATTTTTTGTCAGCAGGTTGTTTTAGTTTTTAATGGTGCCGTCCGTTCACCGAGTTTAAGTGAGAAGTTTTAGTTTACGATTAACGCGTTATCATCCTGTTCGCACGTTACTTTGTTAGTTATGGCTGTTATTTTCACTTAATTGTTAAATGATAAAGTTATAATTTCACGATTATTAGCATAAGTATTTTATATGAAACGTACTGTTTACTTGTAGCACAACGTTATACTGTTTGGTGTATTTAGTTGACAGTATAATGGGAAACCTTACAAAAAATTATTTTTACAAAAACTAACGGCTACGGCATACGTAGTCTCGCCCTGATAATAAAAAAAAATAGTGTGTGTCTGTCACACGCGATTGAAGTAAAACTTTTCAAATATTTTTGATTTTGTCAATAAATAGTGTATAAACAAATCAAACGAAAATTATAGAAAAAAAAATAGTCAAAAATATTAAATTTGATAATAATAAAAATCATACAATAGAATTAATTGCGTATATATGAGCGCCCGACCGTGCTCTCATCTGGTTTCAATGTAAGTAAGTAACAAATTAAATCAAAGCTTCATTATCTGTAGTGCCATCTATTAGCTAATTCAGAACTTAAATAACACAGGAAATATTATTAGCAAGTCTTTGTTATAAAGTAAATAAAATATAGAAAAGTATGAACAGATGTCTATAATAAGTAACGAATTAAATTAATTATGATTTAATAGAAGTTTTGGTTATGTTTAATTATTATCTAACCGGATGGTACAGAAATGTGACGCCATATTGCCGCAACGGACTTCCGTTGCATTGTCGTCCAGTTACCTCCTAGTAGCGCCTAAAGAAGTTTAACTTCAAAAACTTGATAAATTATACACCGTAACTGTCCTATCTATTTTATCTACTGGTGAAAACTGCATGAAAATCCGTTCAGTAGTTTTTGAGTTTATGGCGAACAGACAAACAGACGTTTCAGAGGACTTTGCTTTATAATATGTAGAAATACAGTTGTATGAGGCAAGATAAGTAATTTCAGTCTCATGAAATAAATGTTTTATTTCAACGAATAAGGAGTTATTTTCTATTGATTGAATTGCGATGTTCTTATAACTTTTTAAACGTTTTAAATTACGACCTTTGAATTTTATTATTTTTGCAAAGTTCCTATGGAAAAGTGTAATAATTTGTTAGCAATGTAATACTATTAAAAGTCCTCTATCTGTCAGTGAAAGTCTTATAAAAATCTATTCAGCCATTTCGGAGATAATCCGCATCAAACGGCACACATTTCAATTTTATTTCTATGTATAAAGTAAACAGTATATTGATGTACAGAATGGTGGAAATTTTTCATGTCTATAGAATTGAGATATTAACAAAAAAGCGCTACAGCACTTTATCGTAGTTTTTCCCAACGGTGTTAAACAACGCTGGAAACTTGTCAAGCAACCCTAGAGAACTAAGCGTTCGAGCTCTAATACGGTTGTTTAAACTCAGGAAACAATAAGCATTGTTATCAGCGAAGCAGAGCGTTTCAAGCATTATGCATTTCTGTTATCGAGTTCCTAATGGCTTTATTAAATGCGCTTTGCTTATCATATTGTAAGTGTAAAATCTGATTCTGATTTAATAGCGTATGTATACACGCTAGATTCGTTTGTTTCTATTATTTCTTGTTATTCATATTTATCTTTTTTAATACTTGAGTTATTAGAATGTTAGTTAATATTATAAACGCCAGTGTGAGTGTTTATCTGTTTGTTACGCTTTCACGCCTTAAATACTCAACCGTTCGTCATGAAATTTTGCAGACCTAACAGAACAGAAAAACCCATTGATATATAAAAACCCAAGATGCACAGTCTCGAATAACAGAAGGCTCAAAACAGTCCCCAAAAGCTCACAGACATACTTAAGTAGTTAGTTATACTGTAAACTTATGTTGTTGCAAATTCAACCTAACGCGAATTATTTAAAGTTGTTTTTACAAAGCAGTGTACAAATAGACCAAAAACGCAAGTGACGAGATTCTATTTGAAATGAGTGCATAATTTTTAATTGTGTGCATATTTTATTCGGGCGGTTTTGAGACGACTGTGCATCTTGGGTTTTTATATATAAATGGAAAACCCTTTCGTACTATTCCTGAGAGTTATGTTTAATCTATATTAAGACGAGCGAAGCCGCCAGCAAAATATAGTGTGACTGTAAATATACAAAGATTAATAAAGTAAATTTTCAAAAAAAAGTATTAACCGACTTCAATATCAATCAAAAACCCATAAGGCACTAAAAAGCGGAAAATAAATAGTTTATCAAATTAACCAAATTAAATAAAACATATGAATATGTGTGCTACCTAGATATGTATTGGAAGTCGGTGCCAACCGAAATTTCAAATTTGTTCCAGGTAGAAATGTATTACGAAGACGCGAGAGTGGACTTAAACTTTGTACCTATGATATGATTTTCGGTTCGCACCGACTTCCAATACATCTCTAGGTAGCACACATATTCATGTTTTATTTAATTTGGTTAATTTGATAAACTATTTATTTTCCGCTTTTTAGTGCCTTATTGAAATGGGACCACACGGGAAGTACCAGCTTTCAAATAAAAAAATAATAATCAAAATCGGTTCACCCAGTCCAAAGTTATGAGGTAACAAACATAAAAAAAAAAAATACAGACGAATTGATAACCTCCTCCTTTTTTTGAAGTCGGTTAAAAAGTGCAGAACGTTATTCTCTTATGTTTGTCAATTTTCTTTTTGTTGTTATTTAGTATCCAATTAGTGACGAGCTTCAATGTCAACAATGAAATAAATAATAGTTTAAAAAAACTCAACAGTGACGCATCGCATGTTAATATCAGCACCTCCAGATATCAGCATTTTTATCATTTTTTTGTCACTTTTTACAAAAGTTTCTAATTTACACTATTCTTAATCCAAATTTATTAAATGTTATTTTCTGATTTTAGTTGGATTTTATATGAAAGCGTGTTTTTTTAGTTTTTTTTAAACTATTATTTATTTTTCATTTTTTAGTTAAATTTTTTTTTAACTTTTTTTTTCGGATTATTGCATTGTCATCGACCTTTGACAGGTGTGCAAAGTTTGAATTAAATCTGATCGTTCAAAGTAGGACAAAATCGAGCTCAAAGGGGTCGGTTACAAACAAACATACATACAAACATACAGGTGAAGCTAATAAAAGCGTGATAAAAATACAAGTGCGCTTTAAGATCACACGACTGAAGTAAAATTTCGTTAGCTCCATTTATATGTATGTATAATATATATGTTTGTATATGTGTTATACATACATGTATATACATATGTTAATTTACTATAACAATTTAAATTTATTATGGGTTTTTTCTAATTATGGGTTATCTTCGCTAACTTATATCTCCTTCGCAACTCCCGTTCGCCTCGCGCGATCACACGTTTTCGTAACGCTCTCGTCACGCATTCCCCAGCTTACTCCCCAAGTCAAGCATACGTAAAGAAGTTTTACTTAAAAAATAAGCAACAGTTTGTTTTCATCCGTCCGTTATTCCGTCATAGAGTTCCGTTATACAGTCCGTTAATATGTCTCTATTCGTTTTATTTCACGATCGTTAGATCTACTAATATACGATATTTATATGCTTATTGGCAAAAAACTTATATAATATTGAAACTTACATACCTGTGGAGGTTTTTGTGTGATAGTTCTCAAAGTATAAGCTATACGCAACCGGGAAACTACCGTGTTTGAGAACATCCTGTAACTCTTATTACATATTTACATTCGTTTGAGGTTTAAGAATAACCGAGATGTTGCGGTACAAACCGTTACAAACATGTGAGAAATATGTCGTTCGCCCACGTAACTCTATCGCATAGCTTCTGGGGTTCCGATGGGTTGATATTAAAACGGCAATTATACTGGTTAACTTTTACCTTGTCAATTACGTTAAGTTAATCATTTCATATCAGTTTTTTTTTTCGAACTGACTACGCTATTGACCTAGCAAGATCTTAACAGCTTCACCGGACTACTAAGGCGAGCGCTTAAGGCACTCAGCCGATTTTATTTGACAACTAGGTCAAGGGTGCACGGTACACCTCGGCTTGGGCTGTTGCCTGATACATGCTATTCGCGATCTATCTTTTTTTTTTTAACGTGGGGAAATCCCTTATGGATACACCACCCTCTTGGGGGAGAGGGTGAGTTATGTCCGACTCGCACGGACTAAAACCCCACAGTGTACGTCCGCCGCTATAGTTGGGGCGGCACGAGATCTCTAAAGACTTCATCGTGCCGCCCCAGCGGTTGGCCCAGCAGCGAAATCGCCGCCGCCGGGCCTCGTCTTGTTAGAAGACAGCCGG